>CAOLHI010001674.1:0-348770 GCA_948474755.1 Ctenosaura bakeri
ACCTCTTCTCCATATTTTGTTGAATCAGCTTATCTCTTGTTCTTCTCTTCATAAATTCCACCACTACATCTCTAGGTACATTTCTTCCTTTTAACATCAAAGAATGAATCCTAAACATTTTATCAATCTCAGCTTCCATTTGATGTTTTGTCATGTCCACATATTCAGCAAGTGGAGGTATGAGAACATCATACAAATTCTCATTCGTATATCCTTTCAGCCCTCTGATCTTCACACAGTTTTCATGCAATTTGAATTCTAGGAGCGCCTTTTCATCCAAATCTTTTTCCTTCTCTTTCTCTGATTCTTCCATTTTTTTCTTCCAATTTTTTTAACTTTCTCTTCCATAGTCTCAACTCTTTCCACTGTACCTTTTAGTTCTTCAAATAGTTTATCCAATGATTCTCTCACATCTTTCAATTCTGTTTTAAAGTCTTTTAAAATATCTTTTCTAAATTCCTTCAGTTCTTGAGTCATATCTGACCTAATCCTCTTTATTTCTTCTAGAAGCAAGAGCTGGTCTGTCTTCAGTGCTAGTTCCACTGACTGCTTTCTTACCTGTTTTGCCATCTTATCTGTACGATTTCTTGTTTCCATCCAAAAGGATAGTTCAATATATCATATATTAATATATTAATATATCAGTATATCATCATATCTGATTATTTGATTATCAGTTCCTAGATTTCAGTATATTTATCAAACTATATATACATAGGCCAGATTATATAGCAAAATTTCAGTTATATATGTCAATTATTATACTTCAACCGCTTATACCTTATCTCTCTCTCTCTCTCTCTCTCTCCTATATATATATATATGTCTATATACTATACTTAATTCTAGTTCTATTCAATCAATCTTAATACATTAACAATAGTTTCAATTCATTATTCAATTCCTTATTCAGTTCATCAGTTCTCTTAAATTTTCTATTCACCTGAAATCCAATATGCATATATTTAAAAAATTCAATATCAACAATAACTCATTTCCCCCCCTTCCCCCTTACTTCAACATTCCACCTAGTATAACAAACATAAATTCATTTATACAGGGGGAAGGTTACTCTGAAGTCAACACTGTCCAGTCAATATCTTCATCTTCTACCTTATTGGCAAACTTCTTCTATCTCCTCTTCCCTTCCACTAATCAGTCCTTTTTCAAAATCTTCTTTTCATCACCATTACAAACACCCGCCACTATACAATCTGTCCTTCAACTCAGTCCGTCAGTTCACTCAGTCAGTTTCCCTTTCCAAAAAATATATGTCCTTTTCCTTCTGCTTCCAATTTCACAGTTCGATTGAAGAAAAGAAATTAATCCAAGAGTCCAAAAGTTGTTGTAATCCACAAGAGATAAATCTTACGCCAGCAGTTAAGCAGATCCCTTCTTCTTCTCCACCATTCAGCAGGACATGCTTCTTCACAGATCTGTATTTGTCACAAACCGTCCCAAAATGAATCTCTCTAAATTGCAGTCTAAATCACAGTCCGTCAATAAAGGTTAACCTTCTTAGCAAAATGCTGGTTTAACAATTCAACAGTTCAACATCAATTTTAAATACCTCAGTACCAATCTTTCTTCTCAATTTCTCAGTTCTCACAACCACTGCCACCCTGTTTCCGTCTTCTTCACTGCTGTCCCAACAAGACACAGTCCGCCATTATTCACTCATCTTCGCAAAGCAAAACAGTCTTAATCTCAATTCATAAGTAGAGGCAAAGTATTCATTTCTCCTTTAGCAATTCCAAGCCTTAAATATTATTAAATTATTATCCTCTCAGCACCGATACTTTCAAATAGAAATAGATAAACAGAAAGATACCAGTTATTTGTCACTATGGTCCCTAATAGAATTCACATCTGAAGAAACAGGGCTTACCAGTCTATAGATGTTTAATTAATCTGGTAGCTGATTTTAGAATGAAGACTTTTTTCCTCTGATGATATTTTACTGTCTTTTATGATCACGTGTCTTCTAAAAAATTGGGCGGCAGAGTTTTGCTGGAAAAAGAAAAAAAAACAGCTCTGAATGTGCGGCAATGGCTGCTCCGCTCCATCCTCTTCTTCTCCACCTTGACTCTTGCCGAGGCTCAAAGAAGGTATATACAGTCCTCCGGAGCCCCAAAATTCACACCCCCTTTGCCAAGGGGGAAAATCCCGTACCTGGGTGTCCAAAAGAAAACAAACCCCAGGCTGACTGTCACATGTCATGGGTAACTTCTCAGCTAAGTTCCAAGAAGTACCTCCTTACCCTGCCATTGCCAAAGAGAGAGAGAGAGAGAGAGAGAAGACACATTGGATGAAGGAATCTGTTCATTTGTTGAGTTGTGGAATTCTGTCATCCATTTGTTTTTATTTGGCTGAATGTTTTTAAATGGTTTTGAGTTTGTTTGTTTTTTCTTTTACTTTGGGTGCTCTGCCCTGACTCCTCTCTCTATAGGATAGGATACAAACATCTTAATACATTAAAAAAACCCAAATATTTTTGTTTTAAATAAAACTTAAGAACTGGCAGAGGAAGTCCATGCCTTTGGGATATGACACTCCTGCTCTGCAGACTTCTTGAACTTTTAACTCTCAGTGTTGTTCTGCATGGTTTCTGATGTCTGGAACTGCTCTAATTGTTTGTTATATTTGATTTATTTTACAACATTTTAAAGGGATTTAAAAGAGCATTTTAGCATGTTTTTAAAGTTATTTTTATCCATGTACTGTTTTAAATATTTTTATTCATTGTGCATGACCTCGAGAGTCCTTGTGGGCTGACAGGTAAAATATAAATAGCACACACACACACACACACACACAACTGTAGTCCAAAACATTCACAGAGCCAAAGGTTCTCCATCCTTACCATGCCTAAATACAGACCTAGGATGTTTTATCCCCAAGCCAGAAGTGTCCAATGACTGCCTTAGATAGTAGATGCTGGAGCATATGCTGGAAGGACCAGTGGTATTTTCTTGGCTCCTAAGCCCCCTATTTTGACCATTTCCCTTTTTGGAAGATGAAAGTGGCATGCAGATGTGACATATCTGCATTTTACACTATTAATTTTGTTTGCTTGGGTCATTTGGAGCTCAGGATATCTTTGCATTCCTGAAAGACTGATGGGAGGGTTAAGTGTCAATTACAAATTCTATACGCAATAAGAGCTTAACAGAGCATTATAAAATAGTCTCAATATAATAATGCAACAATAGTACAGTATTTTTTTAAAAAAAAATCTCTAAAATGCATAGTATTGGAAAATGTGGTCACTGTTTTCTTGAAATAAAATAGTGGGTGTATGTGTCTTCAAGTCTTGATCTTGTGCTAAAGTGAGATCACTTGAGTGAACTAGAGGTGCTGTTTTACCAAGCCAAGATGGTCAGCCTCAAGTAGAATATTGACAAAGGTAAGATTTTTGAAGTTTCCAACAAACCAACTCTATTTCTGCAAAGTAG
Organism: Ctenosaura bakeri; assembly: GCA_948474755.1. Taxonomy (NCBI): domain Eukaryota; kingdom Metazoa; phylum Chordata; class Lepidosauria; order Squamata; family Iguanidae; genus Ctenosaura; species Ctenosaura bakeri. The sequence continues at coordinate 3,456 of CAOLHI010001674.1, forward strand.
ATAACTTCTAAAGAACTGGCAAGAGAAAATGTAAAGATTCAGGTGTGTACATGTGTGTGTTGAATAGAAAACAGAGCCAAATCCAACTGAGCCTTTTACTTCTCATATACAATACTAACAAACTGGCAATGAAGTCATTTTGATATACCTACTGAATTGCCTAAGTAACTTCCATGTGATGTAGTTTTTCAGAGCACAATTTGTATAAAGGGGAAGAAAAACAAGACTGCCCCAGTGTACCCCATTATCACTCTCTTTCAGCTTGGTTGCTCTAACATCTTCTATTAATCACATTGCCCATAGCAATGGTGAAACACACAGTTAGCTTATGAAAATCAACAGAAAAAAATAACGGTTTGATTTAATTAGCCATTCTTTTTCTCAGACATACAAACATTGATCCTAGAGTTCTAAGGATGCCATGAGTGATAAAGGGATCAGATCTATGTAGTGACAAGATTTCCCAGCAACACTCTGTGCTTGTGCATTTATTCTCCTTGGAACAATAGGAAATAAATGAGTTTATGATCTTGAAACTATTTCCACAATACAACATTCAAATCACTGTGGAAGATATTAGATCTTGTCATAGGCCTTGGCAATCAGAGCCAAACAGAGTGGTCTTCCTGCACCAGGTTCCCACTCAGAGATTGATAAGGAATGGGGAAAGTGGCAGAAACAGCTGAAGGGTGTTCTGCCAGGCAACTTTGTATGTATGTAGGTGGGAGGGTTTGATCTCACTCCCCTTTCTCAAAACCACTACATTTGATAAAACCAAAGTTGAGCAGGAGTTGATTGAAAGTATTAACAAGGGCCGGGGGCAATAATAGATTGATTCATTAGAAACCCATCAAAAGACATGGAACATAGAGTACTTGGTTTAAATCTTCATTTTCTGGTGGGTTTCTTTCTTCAGCTTGTTCATCTTATTGCTGTAGAATATTTCAGCCTCACATTTCAAGATGATGGCAGAAGCTCAAGCCATGCTTACATAGGAGTAAACTATAGAAAATTTAATGGGATTTGTTTCTGAGAAAACATGCATTGTGCTATCAAAGTGGTTTAACTGGAATGTATCTAAGCAGGTATCCTGTAGTACTGTTAGCTTATCTCCTCTAAGCAGCAGACACTTTTCAAGATCTCAAAGAGATTTCCAGCCCTATGCCTGTATTTTGTTATCTTACAATTTTTCAGCTGGATCTGTAGGAGATATGCATCACAATATAAGGTATTTCTGTTGCAAAATCAAAGTCTTCAAAACCATATTCTTCTGCTTGACACATCTTCCTCATTTGGTTCTCCTTTCATGATCCCACTGACAGCATCAACTGCTGCTCATTGAACCTCTTGGGGTTGAGTTGGGGTGGCTAGGTGGGGGCATGCCAGTATATATTTACCCACCTGCTTTTTCCTCTCAAAATTAAACATTTTATCCCCACTGATTCATTGTGAGACAAAGAGTACCTTCCCCGAGAAATCTACACATTTGTGAGACTTGTGGTACATTTTGTACACATGCAATCGAACATTTTAAAAATGATGAGTGCAGCTAAAACAAATGCAGTCGAAAAAATACACACATACCCACTTTTAATCAATGGAGAAAATATGTATGAAAATGTGTACCTCAGGAAAAGGGCATTAGTACAGTCAGCCCTCCACATTTGTGGGTTTCACTTTTGTGGATTCGATTATTCACGGATTATTTGCTGTCACCTCTACTTCCTCCCTATGCCATTTTTAACAGGGACTGCAAGCCTCATGAGACTGGGAAACTGTGAATGAGGCTTGCAAGTCCCTCTTTAAAATGATGTGGGGCAGCAGTGGAGGTGGCAGTAATGTTAGTATGGCTAATAGCTCTCTCCCAGGGTCTACAATTTATTAATTTACCACATCAAATTAATATCTCCATGTGGCTAATATTAAAAATAATTCAATGTGTCTGACAGGATTACTGAAAGCACACGTAGGCAGGAAGGCTTAAAGGCGGAAGTTAGGAAAACTTTGGTCAACTCAACGTGTCACGTAGCCAGGGACCCCTCTAGACATTCTGACTATCGAACAGACAAAAAGGCCTTTCGCACTGGTATGGCAGCTCAATAGAATTACAATCAGCCTGCCAAATGAGGGCAATTTCCACTCTACCTGTGCCTTCATCTCATCTGGGCAGAGTCATTCACAAAGCACCGAGAAACATTCGGCCGGAGATGTTTGCTGTGAGGCTTTGATCTAGCCTCCTTGCCATTTGTTTTCTCCGGGAGAGAACTAGTTCTCCAGGTGTGTGTGTGTGTTTTACACACACACACACACACACACACACACACAACATACATATATATATAAACCCCATGTTTTGATCTGTTCGTGGGTTCGTTTACATTTTTCCTCCCGAATCGCTGTCACTCTGTTTTGCCTCAACCCCCCTCTCCTCCCACATTCTGAGTTTCATCACTCTCAACCCTCAGTCTTCAACTTTGGCTTCTCTGGACATCTGGATCAGGTGTAGTTACCCCAGAACATCCCAGAACAAAATTCCTATTAATTTTCCTTACTTTCTTCTTCAGTAGTTCTTGAATGAATGCGTGAGTGTGTGTGTCATTGTTTGCTTTAATTACTGAGAGTTTAATAAAATCTTTAAACAGAACAACTTGCCTAGTTCTTGGCTTGGTCTAACCTGTATACACTGGGTTACAAGGTCCTGCTTAAGTCACCCTGCCTCTCGTAAAGCTAAACAGTGCTCTGAACTAATTTCCCCACAATTTTGATAGATTTTGGGAATTCCCTTAAGGGAGCCTCCAAGCAATCAGGGTAACAGTAAGCCCCATCAGCCACCCACTTCTGCCTTGTGAAGGAACCCTGATGCCTCAAAGGAATCTGCAGTGGATTGAATATAGTGATCACACTTTTTTCTATGTTAAACATAGTTTTGAGGGAGGTCCTAGAGTTATTCATGTTTTTTTCACTTGCACAGGGGTCCTGTGCCCCTAACCCTACTGAATATGGAGGGATGACTGTAACTGCATTTTTGCTGTGTACCTTTAAGTCATTTCTGACTTGCAGCATCCCTAAGACTAACCTATCACAGGATTTTCTTGTTGAGATTTGTTTAGAGGGGTTTTGCCATTGCCTTTCTCTGAGCCTAAGAGGGTGTGACTTGCCCAGGCTCACTCAGTGGGTTTCCATGGCTGAGTGGAGATTCAAAACTTGATCTCCTGGAGTCCTAGTTCAACACTCAAACCACTACACCATACTGGCTTTCTAAAATAAATACATTTGCTACAGAAAATGTGCATTGAAAACAAGTATGACTTTCTGTGTGGAAAGGAAAACCAAAAAGGCCCACTCTTTTGGCAACCTGTTTACCCCCATGTAATGGGAAGGAGGCGAGGGAAAGGAGGGAGAACCATAGTTGCAGTTGGTTTCCAGGCCTGGCGTTTCCCAGCAATTAGATGTTGAAGAGGGAACGAGCCAGTCAGATGATGATCCAGTTCAAGTCAGAAGGGATATGGGACACCAATTCAAGACTAAAGAGAGGGTCCCTAGAAGTTATGAGACTTTTAGTGGATATTATGCACCATTTGGAATATAGATATACAGAAAAGTGTATTCCTAAGTAAATGCTTCTTCCATTAGGAAGGGATAAATGGTATGACATGAACAGTTTGGATAGCTGCCTTGGGTTGCATCCTGAGAGAAAGATGGGATAAATATGAAATATACAAATAAATAAACTGAAGTAGCAACCAAAAGAAGGAAGTGTGTGAGCAAAAACTTTCTCAGGAAAAGAACAGACAGCATCCACACAGCCACCTACAAATAATCAAAGGTCCATGTCTTAATAACTAAAAATTTTAAGTAAAATTTTAATGAAAAAGTAATAAACATATAATTAACATATGTCTATTTATCTGCCTATTTGTCTGTCTGTCTGTCTGTCTATAGATATATAGATATATAAAATATAGGTAATGAAACAAACCCACATGGACCTTTGTTGGTCTAAAAACCTTTATTGATGTATTGTCCTTTCAGAATTCTGAACAAGAACATGACCTTCCTAATCTGAAGCAACAACTTCATGAACAGAACGTATCTAAAGACATTGGCCCTCCCAGCTGTGGTCATAGATCATAAAAGTATAATCTTATGCAGACCTTCCTGAAAGTGTATTCTTTTAAGAGCAAAAGAACCTACTCCTGAGTAGTGATGCATAGGATTGCACTGTCAGTCACATATAATAATGAAAGGCTCCAGATGGTGCCATTTCCAGCCAGATCAGTGGAATCCAGATGAATATTGTGATCCAGATGGGATGAGTATCCAGATGCACATCTGCACTAGCTGCATGCATGGAAGACTTTTTCTATACACAGATCCCCCTTGTCCAAACAATGGTCATGGAATGCTCATGTAGCACATATATGTGACAAAACAGCTGCTATGCCTGGAAATGAATACCACAATATATTTTTGCAGATCATAATGTACATCTAGCTCAGCCAACAATTTGTTTCCTGTTCTCCCAGTCTTATTAAAGCAGGCTTATGCCTCTGAAAGTGGGAAAAGGAAAGAGGGGAGGGACTTCATCCGCTTAATGCACATTGGCATAAAAATTAAAGCTATTCTGGTACAGCCTGAAGGATTTCAAATTCCAAGGACTTTATTATTGATCAGTTACATTCCCAAGGGTCTGTTTAAAACAACTGACAAAAACCTCCTTGGGACCAAGCAGAATAAGTTAAATCATTTTCTCAAACCCAAGAAAACACTGCATTAAAGAAGTAAACTTTTCTTCATGGAACTGAACTGCACACATTGTATTCAGAACGCTAGTCTTAGAAAAAGAACAGAAACAGTCTGACAGCTGGAGAGTCTGATCACAAATTGAACAGCAAAAAACAACTCATGTATTTTAATACCGGTTCAAGTAGAAAAGGTCAAGGTCAACTACTAATGGTTTGTTTGTATGAAACATTAATCTATGTTCTCTTGCAATTTTGCTATAAAATATTAAAACATTTTTAGGGGAAACATATACTTTCCCTAGAGGTGAAAAACACACTTCCAAAACTTTAAAATTCAGTGATTAGTTCCCTTGGGTTAGAAATATTAAGATTGGTGGGAAAATTTTGGAGGCTGCTATAATAGGTCTTATATATAATATTTCTAAGAATTTGCAGTTGCCTCCTGGTTAATGTCAAAAACAGCATTTAAATGCAATCGAGGGTTCTGAGTGACTCTTATACCCAAAGCTTTCATGGCATTTTGTTGCCAGTAGAATAATGTTTTATTTATGGACTCTCCCTGGTACGTCTGTGGTTTTCCATAACGACAAATGCTTGATACACCTTTCCAAGTCAGTCCTTCTCCACTAAACTGTCTCTTCAAACAGAAATGAAGACTAAGGCCCTTTTTGCAGCGCCGGCGCTCGCGCGACGGAGAAGGGCAACTCGCGCAAGAAGCCTTCTCCGGGAGGCTGCCGTTTCCCCCTCCTTCCTTCCGCAGGCGAAGGAACGAGCGGGGAAGCGGCAGCCTCCCGGAGGCGGCGACGGCTCGCGCGTCCGTCCATCCCCCCCGCGCGCGCGAGAAAGGCGCTCGTCCCGTCCGCCCCCCCATGCGCGAGAGAAAGGCGCTCGTCCCGTCCGCCCCCCATGCGCGAGAGAAAGGCGCTCGTCCCGTCCGCCCCCCGCGCGCGAGAGAGAAAGGCGCTCGTCCCGTCCGCCCCCCCTGCGCGCGAGAGAGAAAGGCGCTCGTCCCGTCCGCCCCCCCATGTGTGAGAGAGAAAGGCGCTCGTCCCGTCCGCCCCCCTGCGCGTGAGAGAGAAAGGCGCTCGTCCTGTCTGCCCCCCCGCGCGCGCGCGAAGCAGGACGTGTCGCGTCCATCGCGCTAGCGCCCTGCCCCGTCCCTTCCTTCCGCAGGGGCGGAGGGAAGGAAGCGCGACCCGGCAGGCTCCCGGACGCTCCGCACGAGAGGTAAGTGCACACGGGCGCCGGGAGCGTAGCGCGAGCGCGGGTGATTTTCGCTTCGAAGCAAAAATCAAAAAACCCGCGCTCGCACCGCTTCAGCCCCGTGAGCCCGGCGGAAGTGGGAGTGCATCATGCGGAGCGACGCTTCCACTCCCGTGAGGCTCACAGGGCTGTCACGCGAGAAAAGGCCCGTGCAAAAAGGGCCTAAGTCAGAATTTTAATAGTAATCACCACCATCATCATCATCATCATCATCATCTGCACATGTACATTGTGGGACACCTGAGTTTAAGCAAGTTATTTTTTAAAAAAAATTGCATTGTACCCTCAGACTATTTTATTTTAAAATGAAAGATACCACTTGCTTCTACCATACAAATGAGCTTTTCTTTACAGCCCACTGGGCATATGCAGGTCAGTGGCAGTTAATGGCTTCCATTTCCATGGAATTCTGTGGTATTTAGGCAAAATTTTAAAGGATTTTTATGAGGATAAAGTTCAACAGCTGATTTAGCTCATTTTATGTGCAGACTAAAACTCAGGGCCTTTTCGCACCTTACCTTTTCACGGAGGTGGGGGGCGGCACTTGCGCGAGAAGCCTCAGCAGGAATGCTGCTGCTTCCCTGCTGCTTCAGTTCTGCGCAGCTTCCTGGTCGCGCGAGCGCCACGTGAATGCCCCGCCCCTTCCTACCGCAGTGCAGCCTGGGAATTGCAGGCTAGCGCTGAGGCAGGAAGCACAACCGGCCCGGCTCCCAATGCACCGAACACCAGGTAAATGCGTGTAGGCCCCGGGAGCATTGCGCGACTGTGCACCATTTTTGGCTTTAAGCAGAAAATGAAAAGGTGCATGCGCGGTCTGCGTCAGGCCCTTGAGCATCACGTAAATGGGAGTGCGTCATGCAGACCGTTCCTCATATTTACTCAACGCTCAAGGGGCTTTAGAAACACTATGCGAAAAGGGCCTCAGAGTGGTTTCAACACTTGAATAAAATGGAAGGCATCAGCCAACACTGTTAGGGATGCTTGTACTCATATAAAACCAAACAATCATTTAGTAGCAAAACAGTAGTAAGTGCAGAGTGTTAGGAGCCATTTCTTCAATGGCACTCCAGTTATGGGGCAACCTTCCCTTGGAGGCCTGATTGGCATTGACATTGCTGCTGTTCCGATGCCAAGCAAATATATATGTCTGCTTTTGAAAGTTTTGGGATTTTAGTAAACCCTCACATTGTTTTGATTCATTTGGAACTATTTAAACTCTTTTAAACTTGTTAAACCATTTAATATGTTTTCAGTTTGTGTTTTTTAAATATGTTTTGAAGGGATGCCATGTAGAGGAGGGAGTGCGCTTGTTTTCTGCTGCTCCAAAGACCAGGACAAGGAGCAATGGATTCAAGCTGCACGAAAGGAGATTCCACCTGAACCTCAGGAAGAACTTCTTGACAGTCAGGGTGGTCCGGCAGTGGAATATGCTTCCTCGAAGTGTAGTGGAGTCTCCTTCTTTGGAGGTTTTTAAGCAGAGTCTGGATGGCCATTTGTCGGGAGTGCTTTGAGGGTGTTCCTTCATGGCAAGGGGTTGGACTGGATGGCCCCTGTGGTCTCTTCCAAGTCTACATTTCTATGATTCTATGAGTGTTTTGAAATCATTTTAATTATACACATTGTTTTAAACTGTCAGATTGGTTTTATTGTATGCCATGCTGAAATCTCTGGATAGAGGGCAGGATATAAATATTCATAATTTATAGGATATAATTTATATTGTAGAGGGTAGGATACAAATATTTAAATAAAGACAGATAGACAGGCATATAGATGATAGACATATGACAGTAGGGTTAATGTTATTTCTCCCATAAGCCTTAGAGAAAACTTTTTTTTTTCAATTGGTAGCACAACACAAAAACTGAAAAAGTTACACTGGCCTTGAAATGTCAAAAATATTGGATATGGTGAGATATACCTGTGTGCCCAGATACAAATGTGAGTGCTGTTATGTTTAAAAAATGCATTATAATTTCAATCATTCTATTAACAAAATGCAGTGATGGGTAACTGCAGGAGCTGGGAGAATATAATGACCCTTGGCAGGATATGGGAGGGCTACACCCACCACAACTTCCTCACTCACTGAATTTTTGGGGAGAACAATTTTGTGACATTTGAGAGGCTCATGTTCTGTATTAGGCCTGGATGTGGCCTTTATTTAATTACCCTCACAAATATATCTGATGGGAACACAAGAGAACAGTGTTTTGTGTTTTCTTTTGGGTTTTTTTTTTTGGATGTCTGCTGTAAGGCTCAGGAACTCCCTTCCTAGTGAGATCAAGCTTGCATCCTCCTTGCAATTCTTCCATAGGCAGATGATCACTTCTGTTTCAGCTTGCACTTGAAGACTGACTGTTTAGCAGGAAAGGGCCTTGTGTAAGGTTATAGATATTCTATTGATTTTTTAAAGCAGTGTTTTTAATTGTTTTTAATCTTATCAATACTTTAATCACACTTTTACGTTTGTATGAGGTAAATTTTTCACTGTGTTTTTTGTAACTTTTGTAAGCTACCTGGAGTCCCAACCTGGGAAAAAGGCAGGATAACAGTAATACTAATCCTAAAAACAAAACAAAATAACTGCAGAAAGTAACTTGAAAGTCAATGGTACTCTTTTTTTTTTTATCTGAAACAGTTGAAGAGTAGCATTCAATACATAAACTCTGGGGGACATGAGGATGTTTTTAAAAAAGGCAAAAATGAAAAAAAAAATGTGGGGATGAGGAACCTTGGAATCTGGGGAAACATGTAGCCGTGGGCTGCCTTATCTCCATTCCTGATGTAATTTCTAGAATGATCCTAAAGCTGGCTGAAGACCTTTTTTTCTCACTGAAAATGCTAAGGGCTTTCTAAGGATATGTGTTTAGGACTGCAGTGTCAGGGCAACACATTTGATCCTTTGCTATTTATTGACGTATTCCTTTACATTTAATATTTATAATCTGTTTGTACACAGTGAAGTCCACAATAACCAATCAAACGTAAATATAATGAAACGTTAATGAAACATGCAACTTCACTTTCCCTCATATTTAATGGATAGATTTAAATTTGCAACATGAAATAAAAAAGACAAGATAACTAGCTGTAACAAATGTAAAGACTCAATATTGACTCTAAATCTAACACTGAATGTAGTGCTTCTAAAGTGGTATACTTGATGCTGTTGAACAGATACACGATAAAATATTTTACCAGAGCCAGGAGAGTTATTTTTCAAAATAGGTTATTTAAATTATTGCAGTGCTTCCCAATGTAATCTGCTGCCACTTGGATTACCATGGGGGTGGTGTTAACTCATAAAATTACTTGTCAATGTTTTAGATTTTTAAAATCCATCTAACAAAATAAGTAAATAATCTAAAATCTAGAGAAAAAAATACTCAAGAAAGCATTTGTTAGCCCCCCAAAGTTTTTTTAAAAAGTAAAGGTTACATTTAGCCTGCTATCCAGAAATAAAAATGGCATTGCCAATTATTATTTGCAAAAGGAATATTATGTCCTTGTTACTCCAGAAAGTGCAGTCCTCTCTTCACATTCATGGGTTTGACCTTCATGGATTTGATTATTTGGGAGGCATGTGGTTGCCTCTCCCCAATTTTCCTCCTCCCATTCTCTTACATTCCTCATCCCAGGCTTGCAAAACTTGTGTTCAAAGTAGATTTTTTTTTCCTTTTGGGTGAGCAAAACCCCCCCCCACGCTGCTGGAGGTGTGTCCACTCTGCCATGTGGCTGCATTTTCTTCTGTGTAATAGCTGCTGATTGGTCAGGTGCTCTCTTTGCTCCTACTCCTCTTTTCTCAAGATGGCAACCAGAAGTAGTAGAATGTCAGAACTCAGCACTCTATTCTTCTCCATCTGAGAGCGGAATACCAGTAAGCCCTTTACTGTGTCTTTTTCTTCCCTCCAGGAACACTGGGGCCAGTAGAAGAGGACTGGGAGGAAGGAGCTCCAGAAGGAAATAGGAGAGGTAATGTGTATGTGTGTGCAGGGGGGAATTATTCTAGTTTTTTCCACGTTTGAAAGGGTTCTGCTTTCTGAACCCTTGCAAATGTGGAGAAGTCACTGTAATTGCATCTATTATAATTACTAATAAGCTGTTATTTCTAAGTTCTTTATTTGTCCAGTTGTTGTATGCCTTCAATTTAGCTCCATCTTAGGACAACATTATCATGCAGTTTTCTTGACAAGGTTTATTTCATAAAAGTTTGCTGTTGCTTTTTTGTAGGACTGAGAGCTGAGAGCATGGAACTTATCCAGGGTCACCCACTGGATTTCCATGGTTGAGTAGAGATTTGGACCCTGGCTCCATCTTTTACTAGCAGCTATGGAAACTCATCTGTTATTGGCCCTTTCCTCACACAGTGAAGGAAACGCTCCCTGCCACTACTCACCAGCTTTTTGGTGGGTCCGGGCAAGTCCATCAGGGCGAGGAGCAGTGCGAGCTCATTGCTCCGCACTGCTCCGGCATCCAAAATGGCGGCTTCCACAACCAGAGAACCTCGCCAGCCGAAAGCCCGCCCCCGGCAGATCTGCAGGCACTTACTAGTGCGTGCCTGCAAATCTGCACCAGAGCACAGGGACGGAGCGACACAGGGTTGCACACTCCGTACCTTTTAAAAACTTCTTAAAATAGGTTTTTAAAAAGCATGCTGTGTGACCAGTTCTGGTCACTCCGGAGTGGACTGAGGTGCGGAACTACAAAAAGTAGTCCAGCCCAGTCCACTCCACGGTGGAGAAGACCTCCGTTGGAGGTCGCTCTGCACCATTTTAATAGGCCTGTCTGGAAAGGGCCATTATTTAGGATCATTTGTGGTATGATCACATCATGTCATAAGTAGTGTCATGGTAAATAAGAATTGAAAGGTCATTCCAAAAGTCAGTCTAAATTTTCCAGAACAATGGGAGGACCATCCCCTAGATTATAAGCAGAGTTTCATACCTTTAATATGGTTCAAGGAGGGGTGGAAATGAGTTGCTTCATCTCTGCTTTACAGATTTTTACAATTGGCCCTCAATATTTTGCCCTGTTAATATCAAAGCTCATACAGTCATCTTGTTTTGCCTATGAATGATTCATACCCCCGTCTCTATAAATGCACACACACACACACACACACACATTTACAGGTACAGTTTTAGCCCTCCTAAAAAGATAGAGAGCTCACATTGTTCTTGCAGAACATAACAGCAATCATTAGAGGAACCTTTGTACAGATTTGTACAGCAACGGCTTAGATGAACAGTAGTGCAGAAACTTTTTCATCCAGCATATGCCTAATTACTGTTTTGCATTTTCCAGTACAAGGAAAAGACATGAGGATAAGCTTGTACCCTTAACTATTGGAAGCTCTCCTGAAATCAATGAGGTTTTACCAGTTTGTGAATGGTTCACTGCCACAATTGCTACATTGCTTCATTTGGAGTGAAAATGTACTATGTAATTATTAGGGAAATGTTTAAGGGAATGGTGGTGGTATGGGGGAAGGAAATTCACAGATGACTAGGTAAGTAGCAGCATACTTTAAAACACATCAAAAGAAATCAGTCTGGCCCATTTCCAAAAACTTACATTAGGAAGGAGGAACACTTCCACAGGCATGAGTGTATTCAATCAGATGGGTCTGCTCTTTCATGTGGAAAGCAATGACTTTTCTATAATTTTGCTGCTAAAGACTAGAGGCTGGTTCACACAGGAACATATAGAGCTTAGCAGAAAACTCACAGTTCAACTTGTGGACTGTTCCATATTAAAAATGTGAGAAAGTTTTGGGTCCTATCATGGCACTATTATTCCACTTTAACTACTATGGTTCTATTGTATGGAATCCTGGGATTTGTAGTTTAGGGAGGGGAATTAAGAATTCTCAGCCAGAGAGCTCTTTGGCCTCACTAAACTATAGACCCCAGAATTCCACAAAATGTTGCCATGATAGTTAAACTGGAATAATAGCACTACAACAGTGTAGTGTGATAGGGCCCTCTGTTTGTTGTGATGAAAATCTGATAGTTCATTGATATAGGTAAATCGTTGTTCAAAGAGCAATGGCCGTTCATCAGGCTAGTCAGTCAGAGCCTGACAATCTAATAGGACCTTCCAGAGATGCACCATTGCTGGTGCTGGAGAATTCATTTCAGATGCCACTCTATTGGGAGGATAGATGCCACAAGGGCAGTACAGACTGTTCAAGTGCCATCCAGGTGATGAACCCTGGCTTTGGCAATTGATTGGATACCAGGAGAGCTTCTATAAATGTTGGAGCAGAGGCAGGAACAGTAGCTTTAAAATTAAAGGCCGTTCTGCAGTATACTATTATAGTGCTATTATTCCACTTTCAACATCCTTTGGAATCCTAGGGTTTGCAGTTTAGAGACGGGCATTTAGAATTCTCAGCTAGAGAACTCTTTGGCCTCAGTAAACTATAAACCCCAGAATTCCACAGGATGGTAAAAATGGAATACTAGCACTATAACAGTGTAGTGTGGAAAGGCCCTAAGAATGGATGCTCCTTCCTCACAACAATTGATTCATAGGCTGCCTGAAAACTAGTGTGTCTACTTTTCAAAACTTGTTAGGTAGGCCAAGATTCACAATACTATTGTATCTATTTAGAATTCATCTAAATCTAAATTCATCTTTTCATCTGAAAAAGGTGGTTCCTCCCTGTCACATATGGATAATGCAGTTTTTTTCAACCTCATAACAACCAACTCTCAGAGGTATATGGCTATTTATTCATTTCTAAGACACTCCTTATGGCTTATAACTTCCTGGTTGGCTGCTTCATTCTGAACCAAGTGAATGTTCTTAACCATCTTCCAGTGATGGGCAAATTTGTCCATTTTGCTTTCTCCCATATTTAAATTTTCTAAATGTTGTTAAATTCTGATAAAAAATTGAATGGAAACAAAATTTTCATGTAAAGTCAAAGGCTTTCACAGGCAGAATCCATAGGTTGTTGGGGGTTTTCCAGGCTTTGAGGCTATGTTTTATTAGTAAATACTAATAGAACATGGCGTCAAAGCCTAGAAAACCCCAACAACCTAAAAATTTTCATGGTCCTTGTTGTTCTCAATGGTAGCCCCAAATACAGCACCTTCCAGTAGTCCATTTTAGAGATGGGAGGTATTAATTTTGAACAAATTACTTTGTGAGAATATTCATGACCTGTAGCTCCTTATGAATTCAATGTTTCCACCTTACCTTTCCTAGCATAAATTACTGGAGTTAGTTAAGAGCCAGATGGATTTCATTTTTTTTTAAACTACAATACTCACTCTTTAAATAGGTTTTCATCTACAGAATACGTTGAGTGCTGAGTCTACAAAGGGCATTCAGGAGTACTTGCTTATTTGCATGAAGCTAGCTTGATGAGATCCATTGGGATATCTGATGTCATCCAACATACATAGAAGAAGATGGTTTGCTGAGTATGTGTCTTAGTTAAAGGGCATTCTCTGCAATTTTTACCCATCGACACATGGCTAGCTCAGCATCAATAAATAATGTGATGAGAGGTGTGGACTTTCCCAGCTGCTTATAATTGCATTGCTGGCAAAATTCATTTAAGTAGGAATTATGGGCAAAACAGACTGCAGGTCAACTTCATGCTACTTCTGTGAAAGACTGAAGACTGTGTCTTATAAAAACTAGCAATGTGTTAAATAGTCTTTTTTATTATTTCAATTAAACAGATAGCCACAAATCCCTCTCCAAAAATATTTTGATTGTGTAAATATCTACCTTTTTTCTGGTGCTGTTCAACATGATTTTCCCTAGCATCTACCTATAGGGTTTTATTGTTTACTATTGTCACTGTATCTTCTACCTTCATAAACTAGTCACAAGGGTTCTGTTATGATATTTTAATTCCTTTAAAATCTTTTTCAGATTATAAATTAGCAGTGGTGGGTCTCTTTATAGAGAAAGATGATGCATAAATGTAATAAATTAATGAATGCTGCAGATAAACTGTGGATGCCATATTGAATAGAATTATATTATACTGTCATGTCATATGCCATATAATATAGTTAGATTTGCCTATAGTATAATGTCACTGACTAGAAAACTGTCTGAACAGGTCAATGATACCACCCAATCAAAAATCATGTAGTGAATAGTAATAATGTGTCAGGGCAAAGTTGTGATTAACTATAGAACAACGTTTCTGAAGTTGAACAAAGGCAAAAATAAACATGAGTGATAGATGAATAGGCAAACTATTTCTCTCACATGAAATGCTGAAAAATAATCCAAATGGCAAATGTTCTCTGGCACTCTCTGAAAAGAATTAATGAAAAAAATGGGACAGTTTTGGCTCATGAAGAAGGCTATAGATATGAAATAAAAAGGTCATCAGTGCAGTCCTATGTGTGTCTACTCATAAGTAAGTCCTATTGATGTTTATGAAACTTAGGCCTGTTGTTTATGAAACTTAGACCTTACCTGCATCACACAACATCCTGGCTTCATCCTGGCAGTGCCTTTGCCACGGTGGAGTGTTTCGGCTGCCAATGGATGGTCATGTTTGGGGCACGGTCTTTCCTTCTGCAGTGTAGCTGGCATCTTCCTGTGCTGCATTGAGAAAGGAAGCACCATGATAGCACTTCTGCCCTTCCCACACTGTCCCATTTGGTGCAATTGTCATGCGAAAGGGGCCTATTACCGGATTTTTTTCCAGTAATAGTATAACACATGATCGCGATGGCTGGGAACATGAAAGGAGTTGGAGCGTGATGATGTTGTGAGAAAACACATGTTGCAGACCAGCTTCAATGCATCCCCATGCCGGGGTGAGGCCGTAGTGCAGAAATGGGTTTACTTTCGAGTGCGTGGGTAGATGACTGTAACTTAAAGAGTTCTTCTGGTAGATCAGATCCAAAAAATATGATACATACACCTGTCCTAAATGGAAACTTTAATTCCTGTGTTTCCTTTGTCATCATATTGACTGAGTCAGGGATGTGCGTTTAGTTTCAGTTGACATAGTATCTATCCTCTGAATAGTCAAGTTTGTTTTTGTGTTAACTAAAACTAATTAGAAAGCTAATGAAATTTAGTGTCCTCATTTCCAAACAGCTGCCATGAGACTGGGATAGAAAGTCTTGTCACAATTTGAACCAGAGGGAGCAGGGAGAAGGAGTGAATAACAAGAGCAAGAACTATAATTAACATTATCCCTGCTGGCCTATTTACACTGCAAGTGCATCCGGCAGCCATTGTGAGACATACAGAAACTTTGTACTATACAGCTTATTTATTTGTGTCACGTCTTCAAAAGACTCAACAAAAAGTGTTTGGAGAGGCCATTTTGAAAGCAATTACTTCAGGAGACCATTGAATTCTGTTCTTATTTACTTCTAATCCTGAACAGAGAGTAACTGATGCACTTTTTCCTCCAATGTTTGCATCCCAAATTACACCTCAGTTCCAAACTAACTCATTTTTACCTTTTTATTGTATTTCATTATTTTTTTCCTTAGTGTAATAAAGAGTGTCTTTTTATTGAAAATATTAAACCATCTCAGCATGTTCATCCCCAACTATGACTGGTAAATCACAGATAAAGAGGGAGTCTTATAGGACAATCAACTTCCTGCTCAGTTCAGGAAATCTAGAGATAGGACATCCAAAAGACCTTCAATCTCTCCTGAAACACTTCCAGAGATGGGGAACCAGTCCCACACCATCACTTCTAATTGCTTCCATTGTTAAACTGATTTACCATTATGAAGTTTTTCTGTATAATCAAACCCAATCACCTTCCCTCTGTAACTTAAATTTATTAGGTTTAGTCCTGTCACCTGGGGAAGCAGGGAAGTTTTTGTTTTCTTTTATGTAGCAGAGGTATGTGAGGAGTGTTGGCCTATATCCTTCAAGTTTCTTAAGTGTGGAGTTGAAAACTGGATACAGTATTTCAGCAAAATCTCATTATCATTATTATGTGCATTTAACATCTTTCTTCTGCCATGGAATTACATTGAGATACATATAGGTGATAATTAAGGAATTTCTCCTCTATTTAGCAATTGCATTTAGGCTGCTTTAATGATGTGGTTACATCATGTGCCTCTAAATGATACCCTTCCTTCACAATTCATTTTTCTGAAAGTTAACCTTCTGCTGTTTAGGTCTCTTGAACTGCTCTGTGGGTGAGCAATTGAAAATTCAAAGACAAACAATCCTTCAATTTTGCCCTTAGCCTTTCTCCTCACTCCTCTAGTTTTATCCCACCCTACTCCCAGTCATTCCTTATATGCTCCCCAGCCACTATTTGATCTTCCTGTCCCACAATCTGTTTCATTAACAAAGTGAAGCCCTGCTAAATGTGGGATTTCAGAGATATGTCTGTGTCTTGATGCTGTCTGCCAGAGGGAGAGACACTGACCATTGTGACCTCATGCTAAAGGAAAGAAGGTAAGGGATGAAGGAAGGTGATTTGCCAGTGAAATTTATGCTGATACAACCTATCTGAAAGAGAACTCACAATTCTGATCTCATGCTGATGTTGCCTGCCTGAAGGTGATGTTGCCTGTAGAATTGGTGTGACTATCTAGCCATTTCACACTGATACAGTCTGCTAGAAGTGTAGAGACTGGCCATTGTAATTTCATTCTGATACTACCTTGCTAATTGGTGTATATGATTTTACTTGTGTTGCAAAGTTGTGTTGCCTCTCCAGTACTGAAAGTTTCCATGATATTTTCCTTCTTCGTTCAACTTTCTCCATCCCTAGCGCAATGCATTTTACTCACAATTTATAAGAATCTTTAGATTACTGCTTCAGCCCTATTTCATTGCTAGATCAGTAAGGGTGCCTAGAATATTGTCAGAGGAACTCTTGAGAGACCAATTTTGGCATTTCCTTCTAGAAACAAGTTTGCTAGGAGAATGAAAAAATGGCTATGGATCTGAGAGAGAAGGGGAAAATCTCAGGAATCTCACACATGGGAGATTCTTGCATCTTTACCTATAACACTCCTTCCCATACCCCACAACTGTATGGAGTAGTGATATTGCTCTTTGTGTCTTTGCAGTTTGGATCCTTTTGGGACAGGAGTTTGGTAGGGCTGGTCTCAGTTAGCTTAAGAGGAGTGTGAAAGTGTATGCGTGGTGTTGTAAATGTAATAAATTTCTTATCTGGCCTGTAGAAACACTATCTGAGAGCCAGGATTCAGACAAGATATCTGAGGTGGCAGCATTGAATATAGAGGAGTGGTATTCATTGGAGATAGACGTTGTATAGATCCTTCTATGAACCTGGAGGGCATTCAGGCAATCCCCATCGTTGGTATCATGCAAGGGGAGCAGGAGGAAGTCCTTACATTATGGCAGAGGCTGGGATCAGGGAACACCTTCACTCTTTGTAATTGCAATAAGTATTGTGGAAGTCTTCACATTTGGCAGGTTAAGGAGTAGAAACACCAAATTTAGCTGCAGTGGTGGGATTTCCAACAATGGGATAAGGGTTGGAAAACCTTCACAGACACCTACATCTATTTCCTTCCTCTGCTTAAGATTAAATGCAGCTCTAGATGTGAACCAGACTAATATCACTTTTGTTGTTGTTGCTGTTGTTGTTGCTGATAATGGAAGATGACTAGCCCTGATTATAAAGTTCAAAGCTAGATCAGGAAAATGCTTTGTTACCTTGGGGTAGTAACCCCTTTCCTTCCACTTGTGCCTATAAAATATCTTTCAAGGACAAAACAGTGAAGAGGAGGAGTCAAATATAAATTGTAAAAACACAGCTTTGTAAGCTGTCTTGAATTCTTGCAAAAGAAGATATTCAAGCTTCTCCCAATTTTTTCATCCAGGAGTTGCTTTTTGAAGTGGACAGTGTGACATAGTAGAGTTTAAAAAGGCCTGATCCCACCCTGAAAGTTGGTTTTGTAATTTCAGCCTTTCTTTAGGCATGCAACTTTCATCTACTCCTCCAGCATAATTAGTGGTGGCCACATCATTAATTTTTGAATTAGCAAAAACAGTTGGTTTAAATTAGATCATCAATGAAAGTTAACACTGTAGACAGGAGGTGTTGAAGCTGTTCTGAAATGATGAATAGCTTGGTGATGCATTTAATGTTCAGGTTTGGCTAAGACTTTGTGGCCCTGTACCAACATTAATAAGTAGCAAGGTAGGAAGCAGAAAGCACAAGACCCCAGAAACAAAGCTGAAGAGAATTGGCAGATTGAAGCCAGCTGTTGGGCAGAGACAAATCTTATAACCTAGACAAAACTCAAATATTATTTTCATTTTTAAAAAATAGCCCTACCAAAAAAGTACACAATCTTTGCAGCTGCGTGGAACATATCTGGTATTATGGGGGCACATTATATACACATACACAGATATATGTACTGATATGCATGTGAATGTCTGCATGCACGTACATGAGAAAATGAAATGTTTTAACTTTGCCACCATCTCAATGATACACAAGATTGCTGGAATAAATGTAGGCTATTTAGGGGAAGAGCTGGTTCAGGGTCACTTTAGCCTTTTTGGCTTTTGCTTCCTATTCTGGACCACTGTTTCAATAAACCCAAGGCAGAATTAACAACTTTGATTGTTGTCATGGAGGGAAGATTTGATACAGGGGGGGATAAGCAACAGAAGTGAGGTGCATGAACATGTTGAGCATGGGTTATACATTTCTGCTCTATTAGATCATGATGAACCAATGAGCTGACTGGGTAAGTGGAATCATTTGAAACATGAGAGCACTTTATAGTCCTGGGAAACTTTCCTTCTGAAGTCCTGAGCGACATCAGAAGAAGCACAACTTCAGAAGTTGCTGGTTGTAGTCCTGATATTAGACTGTTCTAGAAATTAATGTAGAATTATGTATGCTGTTTCAGTGTGTTGCTTGCCAGTGTTGGATTATAACCACCCATCTGTAATAATAAACATTCTGCAGCAGATTGGTTGTGTTCTGGAAATACCAGGTCATGGGGCAAAAGATAACAGGGGCAAATTATTACTTTACTTGCATTTTATGTAGTATGATGATCTGTAGCATACATTCAGATGAAATCATTTGGAGTCACAGCTATGCAATACTCTTTATTTATAATATTTTAATCAAGGAATGAATGAGAATGTCAGTGAGATAGGAAGAGAACTTCCCTGACTTCTTACCCCTTGTTCATCATCAGAATGAAGCCTGGCTTCCTACTATACTAGATAACTACAGGCCAGTCTCTAATCTTCCATTTTTGGACAAGGCACTAGAGGCTGTGGTTGTTTCTCAGCTCCATGGTTTCCTGGATGAATCAGATTGTCTGGATCCATTCCACTGTGATTTCAGACCTGGTTATGGGACAGATACAGCTTTGGTCATCTTGGTGGATGACTTATGCAGGAAACTGGACAGTGTGTCTCTGATGGTTCTATTTGATCTTTCAGTGGCTTTTGATACCATTAAGCATGGTATCCTTTTGAGTCACCTTCCTTGGATGGGGCTTGAAGGTACTGTTCTACAGTGGTTCCATTTTTTTTCTTGGTGGGGAGCTCTGAGAGGGGAATTCTGCTCAACTCCTTGACCATTTGCCTATAGAGTCCCTAAGAGTTCAATCTTGTCCCACATGCTATTTAACATCTACATGAAACTGCTGGGAGGGTTTGTTTAGAGTTTTGGGGTCAGATGTCACCAGTATGCTGATGGTACCCAGTTCTATTATTCATTTCCACCTAATTTCAAGGAAGCTGTTCCTGTGCTAAACAGGTGTCTGGTAGCTATAATGGATGAGGGCAAACAAATTGAATCTTAATCCAGACAAGACAGAAGTGCTTTTTGTCAGTTGAAGACAGATTGGGAAACAGGGATTCAGTCTGTCTTAGATGGGCTTACACTCCTATAAAACACAGGTTCACAGTTTGGAGGTACTCCTGGATTCAGCTCTGAGCCTGGAGGTCCAGGTTTCAGCAATGGCCGGGGTACTTTTGCACAGTTAAATCTAGGGGACCAATTGCACCAGTTTCAGGAGAATCGGAACTGATCAGGGTGGTACATGCCCTAGATACATCCCCTTTGAATTACTGTACATGGGGCTGCCTTTGAAAAGTGCTCAGAAACTACAGTTGGCCCAAAGAGCTGTAGTCAGGTTGTTAACTGGGGCTGGCTACAGGGACCATACAACTCCCCTGTTGGAACAGATCCACTGGCTGTTCATCCATTTCCAGGCACAATTCAAAGTGCTGGTTTTGACCTACAAAGCCCCATACAGCTTGGGCCAAGATTATTTGAAGGATTGTGTCTCCCTTTATGAGCTTCAAGTAAAGAAGAGCTCTGTCCCCAGTAGAGCTTTAAGATCATCCAAAGAGGCTCTTCTCTCAGACCCATTACCTTCTCAGGGAACAAGGCTTCCTCAGTGGTTGCTCCCAGACTTTGGAACTTCCTCCTTAGAGAGCCCAGAATGGTCTCATTCTTGCTCTCCTTCTGACAACAGATTAAAATATTTTTGTGCCATCAGACTTTTACAGATTGACTAGATTTGGGCTTTTAGTTCTGTGTGGTTCTGTTTTTAAGTATGGTGAAGTCCTTTAATGTAATTTGAATTTTTAATGCACAAGTTTTAACTTCATAATTTTTAGTTGTTTTTGTTTTTTAAATTGATCCTATTATGAATGTTTTGTGATTTTAATTTGTATTGTTTTAATGTCGTTAGCCATCTTGAGTCCCATTATTGAGAGAAAGGTGGGGTATAGATGATGATGATGGTGGTGGTGGTGGTGGTGGTGGTGGTGATGATAGTCAGGTTACTCTCCTTTGCCTTGTATTCACTGTTCTTTTGTCTTTCTAGGGTAGTTGTGGCACTGTGCATGGTCATCCAAGAAAGTTTCCTCTATATCACTGCCACCTAGCTTAAACTATTGCCATCTTATGATAGCCACTCTTACAAGTCTTCCGCAAAGATGTAGGCTTTCCATTATCATGATGTGCATGTGCATGTATGTTGCCTGTCAACTTACGGAAACCCCATAAATTTTTAAAAGATTTTCTTAGGGAAGGAATACTTGGAAGTCTGTTTTTACCAGCTCCTTCCTCTGAAATATAATCAGAGCATCTAGTATTCATTGGCTGTCTCCCATCCAAGTACTTACCAGAGGTGACCCTGCTAAGATTCTAAGATCAGATGGGACCTGGTGCCTTTACAGTATTCAGACCCTCACAATTATTATTACTGCAAGCAAAACTGGCTGTTTTGAGATGTGGAGCCTGGCTAGGATGAAGTTGTGATGAGAGAAGGCTTAGTACCTTGCATTTAGATATCAAAACTCAAGCTTGATAATCACCTCAGACTTAAGAAAGAAAGAAAAAAACCTTTCTCCTTCTCCTCTTTTCTCTCACTTAGAGATTTGTCTTACCGACTGAGATTGGAGAAAACATGACAGTTCTCTTAGATTTCAGCTGGTGATGTGTGATCTGGCAGCTCTTGGTGACATGTCACACATGAGGCAGAAAGGTGGAAGTATTGGGGAAATATCATGGGGTATGAAACAGAAATGATTCCCCACCCCTATTTCTTTAAACTGAGGGACTAAGGATTCTTTGCCATTTGTCCACCAATCAGTTGCAGTCTGGGGTGTCATTTATAATCCTTTACCTGCCTAGGTGTTAGTGTTTTTGTCTATTTATTATACACAGCCATAGGTATAAAAACATACACACTCCTTGTAGGGAGAAACAGACACATGTCAATATGTAGGCACATTGCTTTCATTAGAGTACATTGCATGTAAGGCATCATGCATTCTTTATATTACAGTATATGTTAAATGGGGTGTTACACTTTCATAAGACTGAAACTTTATACATATATCTCTTCAGCAGGCTTGTCTATAGTTACTCACAGATGAACATTACCATCTTAATCAACATTACATATCCATTTATTGAGTAAGGATGCTATCTGATCTGTTGACGAAGTATACATATCTTAACGTGCATCTGTGGAGACACAGTCATCTAAGAAATTAATATCTGTGGGCATTGCTATATCTAGAAGAATCCATTATATAATATAGAAACATTCATAATGGATACCTAGTACAATCCTAATGGAAAATATACATTTAGCATAGCCTAGTTGAGAACATAGATTCTCTTTTACCGAGCATGGTCATTTTCATCATCTAGGAACAGCATTATTGGCTTGGGCTAACAGCCACATCTGTGTAAGAGGTGGATGCTCGATTACTCCCTCTCTGCTTCCTTTCAACTTTTATATCTTTCCTAGCCCCATCAGTTGACGAGTCATGTCCAGTGAGATTTGTATGTGCTTTCAAGTTGCCTCTTGACTTGATGCTGTTAATGTGTTGCTTCGCCCTATCCACAAAACTGATTATGAGAAATCTGTCTCCTATTGACCATAGTGGCCCACTTAGTTATGGTGATGGAATCATAGAATCATAGAGTTGGAAAAGACTCCAGAGGCTATTGAGTTCAACTCCCTGCTATGCAGGAACACCCATCAAAGCATTCCCAACAGATGGCCATCCAGCCTCTGCTTAAAAACCTCCAAAGAAGGAGACTCCACACACTCGGAGGCAGCATATTCCACTGCCAGACAGCTCTGACCATCAGGAAGTTCTCCCTGAGGTTCAAGTGGAATCTCCTTTCCTGCAGCTTGAATCCATTCCTCCTTATCCTAGTTTCTGGAGCGGCAGAAAACAAGCCCGCTCCCTCCTCAACATGACATCCCTTCAAATATTTAAACATGGCTATCATGTCCCCTCTTAACCTTCTCTTCTGCTGACTAAACATACCCAGCTCCCTAAGCTGCTCTTCATAGGGCATGGCTTCCAGACCCTTCACCATTTTGGTTGCCCTCCTCTGGACACGTTCCAGCTTGTTGATATCCTTCTTGAATTGAGGTGCCCAGAACTGGACACAGTATTCCAAATGAGACCTGACCAATGCAGAATAAAGTGGTACCATTACCTCCCTTGATCTAGACACCATACTCCTATTGATGCAACCAAGAATTGTGTTGGCTTTCTTGGTTGCCGCATCACACTGCTGATGGCATAGTTTTTTATTTATTGCATTTATATGCAATTTTTCTCCCAGAGAGGGACCCAAGACACCCTTCAAAATGTAAAAAAAAAAAAATAAGATATAAGTAAGTAAGATGATGGTGAGGATTCTGAGCACACCAATTATCTAGTCACTGAATCTGAGGGATCAACTGCATAGGGTTGTGCTCCGGGACTGATGTAATGAAATTATGGAAGTTTACAAACAAAAGAGTGTGGAACACCAGACACTAATCTTGTCCATCATTCCCTGATAGCTTGACCAATGGTCAGGGATTGTGGGACTTGTAGTCCAACATATCTGGAGGGATGGCAGTTTGGGGGAGGCTCTCATAGATAATCAGGTTAAACAGCATTATTGACAAATGAGCACAAGACTCTCAGAGCAAAGCAGTACCATCATGGACATAAAAGAGGGTAAATTGACAGTGGAAAAAATGTGGCCATTTCGATGAAACTTTTCAGTATTTTTCTGGACTGAATTTTATACTTTGAAAATGAATACTGAATATAGATACTAGTAGGAGCTTTTCTGTACTGAATACAAACAGTATCATATACCTGTGTCAATTTGTATTTGTGGGGGAAAACCCCCCAAAAGAACTCACATTCTTGTAATAATTTTCTTTCCATTCAAATGATTTGCTTGATTTCTTAAGACAGCAGATACAAAGTCTGCCTCATTTATTGAGCTGTGGCAGCATTTTAAAGGTTTGAGACACTAATATAAAATTCTAAAAAAAATATAAAATTTAAAAGCTTGAATAAATAAAACACATGTCCATGCGAACAAAGGTCTTTGAACTTTGTTATGCACCAGTAATGAGTATAATGGTTTTAGCTGAATAAAACTTAGATCCCATTACACAGTTGTTTCTTCTTGTTAAAAGTAACAGTTATATAAGCTTTGGAGCTGTCAAGGATTGGGTCGGGTGTACTTTTCTTTGTAAGCATTTGTTACGGCTTTTAAAGGCAGAATATATTTATAAAAAAGTTCCAGATGGTCTAGAGTTAAGCACTTTCCTAATTAGTAAAAAGCCACTGGAATAGTAGTTTTGAACCCTGATGGCTAACTCTGTATAACATAAACTATGAATCCATTTGCTATTAACACTTAATAAGCTTTGATATATTACAGGTAGTCCATTTAGCCAACAGTAAACACTTTTTCAAAAAATCAAATTTTCGAACCATTTTGCTGTAATGGAAGTAAATTGCATCTTTATTTTTTTCTATCCAACAATATGAAATAATAAAATATCCCATTACTATATAAAAGTGCAAAAGCATTACATTTGCAAATTCTTTGGTTTACCAAAATGAATATATTTGTGCCAGTTATGCTAGTGTTTTACTCCTCAGCACTCTGTTTTCCATCTCTTTATGTAACAGCTTTACTACATTGAAGCTATAATCCACTATCTGCTTACCTGTTAATAAATCTGACAGAACTCAGTGGCTGTAGTAAAGAAATAAAGGCCCACAGTGTTGGAATTTCAGCCACTTATCAAATCTCAATGATTGTTGTCATTGTATTTAAATTACAGGATTATGCCAATGCTTTTCAACAGTAATTTTGCTTGTGATTTGAAAATTTTAAAGTAGAGGCTGATGGACCTGGAGAGAGGATTTTAAATTGCTCCTCTCCATCCCACTTGTAAGGGCCACATATCCCTAGCTAGCCCTACTTTATTGGTCCTCACTAGCAGTTTTATTGGTCTCGGTGTTACTACCTATTACTGATTATGTCTGCAGCTGAACTTGATACAACATTTGATCTCTCTCCATTACATCTTGATCATTGATGAAAGAATTCTTTGGGAAAGGGTTTGTGCTGAATCAAAGCAGCAGTGTTACACTGAAAAATATAGTGGGTGAATTTTACAGGAAATAGGAAAATCCAGCCGTTTAGGTTCACAAGTCAAGTTTAGCAGTCCATCTCAGTGGGTTCTAACATACATTTTGAATGCCAAATGTTGGACTTACAAGATGTGGACAGGAATATTAGAATACAAGAGCATCAGAAGAGTCATGGTCAACGACGGCAAAGTGCTATTTAGCACAACTTTCTGTTCACATAGAAGCTGGTCCATTTACCATGGGAAAACTTCCATCAGAACATGAGTGCAACTGCATCTTCTGTCTCAAATTCTTCAGCAACTGTTTACTGCCCTGATGCTGTGGGTGACATATAACCATCCAGATTATAGCTGCTAATGGCCCCATCCTCCATGAATTTGTCAAGTCCCCTTTTTGTGCTATCCAAGCCGTCACATACTGTGGTAGAAAAATCTGTTATTTAACTATTTTAACCACTGGGAAAAGAGCAAGGATCATCCTGTCCTCTCTGCCAAGATCTTAATCTTGGTCAAGAACAAGAGGATCTCACTACAGAGTGAATAGGATGCTTTTTCTTCAGTAAAAATGATTCTTGTTCAATAGATAATCCAGGAGTCTTCTCTAATTCTGCTGAACACCCCATCTCACAGATGGAGCCAAACCAGCTTCCTGGTTTTCCTGGAGGGGATGAAGACTAGAGCAGCATTAGTGGAAGATTTGAAGTGAGTCTGTCTAAATATGGGCTACAGTCTATTCCAAAGCAGAAGAGGTTACAAAGCCAGTATTATTTGCCAACATTGTGTCTGCAGAAAGGCCAGCACAGATATTTATAAGCAGTCAGAGGTGTATTAATTCCTGGCCTCCAGAGGAGAACATAGTCTACTATGAAGAGTTTTTATGGCCCTTTGCAGATAAAATCCCTGAGATCCATTCTGATTTGGAAACTGTAGTTGATTCAGTTCAGTGGATGAAAGTCTGGCTCCTGCTCAACCAATACCAATGGCTTCTTTTCAGTTCGCACAGCCTGAGGATGCACAGAGAGTGAGAGCAACCATTTGTGTGCCAGGCCCTTGCACATCTTGGTTCATTAACAGGGCTGGGGGGTGGGGAGCTTCCACTTCACCAAGAGGGTGAAGGGAGTGATCACTTCCTCCTCACTATATGGCAGGGTTCCAACATTTCTAAATAAGGTAATTCTAAGTCCTTTATTTAAAAATCTCTCCATACGGTTTAATTATCAGCCTGTTGCCGAAACACATGATTTCCTGGATGAAATATATTATCCCAATCCATTTCTTTCTAATTTCAGGCTGGTTTATGGGAAAAAAGATGATGGAAGATCATCACCAGAAACTGGACAGAGGGCATGTCCCCTGTTGATTCTTCTGGACCTCTCAGCGACTTTTGATATTATCAATCATAGTATATTTCTGGGACATCTTACTAGAAGGGGACCTGGGAATACTGTTTTACAATGGGTACATTCTGTTTGTGTTACTGTAGTACAGTATACATGGGACTGCCTTTGAAGAGTGTTTAGAAATTTCAGTCAGTACAAAGAGGTTCAGCCAGACTTTTAACTGGGACTTGCTACAAAGACAGTACAATAATAGCTACAGCTACAGTAACTCCACTAGCCGTTGTGGGCACAATTTAAAGTGCTGCTTAGCACCTACTGAGTCCATATGGTTTAGGTTCAGGCTACCTCATACAGCCCATCCTCCTATATGAGTCTTCCCAAGGCCTGATATCCTCAGGAGAGGCCCTTTTCTTAGTCCTACTATAATTACATGTATGTTTGGTAGAAACACAAGATAGGGCTTCTTGAGGATTTCCTATGCTCTGGACCTTTCTTTCTACTGAGGCCAGAATGCTCCCCTCCTTGCTATGCTCTTGTTGGCAAACATTTTTCTAATAAGTTCTGAGATACTTTTGATAACTGGATTTTTTTAAAAATAATGCTTTCAACAGGTCACCATACTGCTTTTAATAGTACTGTTTTTAAACTGTTTTAAAATTATTTTCAATTATTTGTTTTCAGTTCTTTTTAATGTTTAATGTTTTCACATGCTTTATTGTATTTGTTTTAATTTGTACATTTTTCCCTGTTCTATGAAAAAAAAGCGGATATGAATAAAATTACTGCTGCTTCTACTACTACCACTAATGACAA
Organism: Ctenosaura bakeri; assembly: GCA_948474755.1. Taxonomy (NCBI): domain Eukaryota; kingdom Metazoa; phylum Chordata; class Lepidosauria; order Squamata; family Iguanidae; genus Ctenosaura; species Ctenosaura bakeri. The sequence continues at coordinate 30,525 of CAOLHI010001674.1, forward strand.
TACAGTCTCCCAGTCACCAAAGAAATTAAGCTAAAATATTTAGTGGAATCAAAAGACAGGCTTCCAAATGCCAGAATATTAATTTTGTTAAAATTTGAAACATATGGTAATGTTTGGATTCTAAACTAAATATTTTGCTAATAAGGCTTTGTAATGAAAATGCAAGTAGGCACACACAATGCTAGCTACCGGGTTGCTGAGTGACCTTATTATGGCTTTATGGATTCATAGAAGAGGAAAGGGATGGGTTTCCTGTGAATACTACTAGAAATATCAAGAAGCTAAGCTGCTGTGTGAAATGAGCAGTGTTTTGATCACAAATTAATGACTTTTGGTGAACCCACATCTCTGTGGCAAGCAGACATCATTGTAAGCTGACAAGGAAAAGAGATCTCAGCAGGTCAAGAAACATTTCTTTTTGTATAGATATCAATAGGTAATAGAAAAGCTTCTCTAGCTATGCAAAAGACAAACTTAATGCTATCAGTGAAGCAGGTTCTGCCTACTGAAGGCAGTGATTTGAGAAAAAAATTGACAAAAAACTTGGAAAGTGGGGAGCAGAATGGTGCTTAGATGCTTCTAAATAATGTTCATCTTCTGGATTTCAATATAGGCTGGAATACAGGCCAGTTCACACATGGTTCTGGATATAGGATGCACTGGAGTTTGGGCAGCATCACCCATTCACTCACATGAGCCACCCATTACTGTTTTTGGTGGTGAATGAATGACATAAGCATTAGAGTCATGCAAGTCCCACAACTGGGGATGGTGGTGCTGGTAGGATCTATAGAATCTTGAAAGCAGGATACATATGTTCATATGATCTTTATATCACAAATGAGTGATGACTGGGTCATATCTCTATAGAGTCAGGAAATTGTGGCCCTCAGCATGTTGTTGAGCTCTCATTCCCAGCAGCTGTTCCAAGTCAGTCAGTGGTGAGGGATGCAGCAGTTCATCAACATGAGGAGCTGCGCAGTTTTCCTACCCCTGATTTAGGCATTGCCACATGTAGAACTCCTTTCATACCAGAGCTGGAGAACATACTCCTCCTTCCATCAGCCCTAGCCTTTATGGCAAGGAGTGGTGACAGTCATGGCTCAACAGCATCTGAAGGGCCACATATTCCTCAATACTACTTTATACAAAAGTTGCAATGCTATAATACTTACCTGAGCAATTGTCTAATTGAACTTAATAAATGTTATTTTAAAGTAGACACCCACAGAGGTCTAATACAGAGGAATGTATAAGATCTCTTATGAATAAAATACCCAAAACTTGCTAACATTTTGAACATACTGTCCTTGCACATATGAAGCATGATCTTTGGCTATTCTAAATACAAGCAATTGCATAAAAAGAAACACTAGAACAACCTTGAGAAGAGTACATCCACAGAAAGGGGAAATGCATTCAGCATGGTTAAGTGCTCCCATTTGCTACTCTTCAGAGAAAAGCTTTGAAAAACCCTCTTTTTTTCCACCCTTCTCCTTGATCCCTAAGTGAAGTCAGAATGGTGTGTTGATGACACTAGGTGGTTGTCATGGCATCTATTATGCAAATTGCAACTTTGGCACTATGACTTCACCAATGGTTAAGGCCATTTTGATTGTGATGGAGAGATGTTTTCATGGAAGTTGTTATAAAGTTGGGTAATCAGCCAAAGCTCAAACTGTGAAAAGGAAGGGAAGGTTTGGGGAAAGATTGTGAATACTGATAATTGTACTAAGAATTCTCTTTATCTGTATAAACTTTACTCTGCATATCTTTTCAAAGCAATTTTGGTGAAGAATTCCACAGTAAGAAAGGGTCCATTTTTTTCCCCATTAAATCTTTCCCAATAAGAGTCTGTTGATGAGGTTGTTTTAAACCATCTTGGGAATGAATGTTTCCCAGATGATGGAGCTTGTAATAAGTTGGTGTTACTGAAATGGACATGGTTTTTGCCATTGTTCCTTGTTTGGTTTTATATTCTGTGTTTTTGGCAGAAACATCCTCCCCTTCTTCTTCTTTTTTTCCCCTCATTAGCTTATTTGTATCTTCTGCCCACTTATCCTGTATTACCAATAAATATATGTTCATTGTTAAAACATTGCAACAAAGGAAATTTGAAGTGACTGTATCCATGGTTAAATCACTGTTATTTCAGGCAAAGTTTTATTTAGGGATGGGACAAATCCAGAATTATCCGAATCTGAATCCCTGGAAGGTTCTGGGAATCCACGAATCTCACAAATCTCAAATCTTTTGAATCTTTTTTTTTACAAAAAGGGTTTAAAAAGCAAGGGAAAGAAGGATAATCTTGGGCAAGACACACTCTCTCAACTTTAGCCAAAGCCTAAGCAAAAACAAACCTCCCTCTGAAGATATCTGGCCAGGACAATTGTCATAGTTTTTCCTCAACATCTCCCCAGATTGAAAATGACATGAAGGCCGTTTCTACACAGGCAGGAAAACGTGGATTAACCCCCCATTTTCCTGCCTGTGTAAACAGGGCCACATACTACAGTACAGAGATAATCCAGGTCAAAACTGGATTTTTTTTGCATAGCTCCTTCTGGCATCCTGCGATTTGGAGTCTGATGATGCACCAGCACATTTTGACAGAGAAGCCTGTGACATTTTGTAAAACTACAAAACCCAGAATCATGTCTGAAAGAGCTTTGCAAAGGAATCGTTCAGCTGTCCTTGAAATCTCAAGATGGTACCTTCCAGTCAAGTGCTGAACTTAAATATTAAATGTTCAGTTAAAATATTTTAGAATACTACCCCAGATGTAATTTCTGAAATTGTTAGCAAAGACCATTATTACTCCAAGTGAAAAACTCACCTACTTGCTATCTCCCCTTGTGTGTCTGATCTCCCAGGTTTTCAGGTGTTCCAATCTCAAACAAACTATTTGGTTAGTGGATTCAAAAGATTCAGTTTGCCTATTTTGGCACAGGGATTTGGATTCAAGAATCTCGAATCCTTGCCCGGGATTTGAGGATTTGAGGATTTGGTTGGCCCATCCCTAGTTTTATTGTTCTGCATGTTGACTTGTACAGATTAATAAAACAAAGAGAGAAGGCAAATAGTAAGTACATATTTTTTTTATTTAAAGAAAACTATGAATACTGCTCACCAACAGCAATCCCCTCCCATATGAGTTACAGCAGCTTTCATAGATTACAGTCTTTTTTTGTTCAGGGTTTCCTGATCCTTACAGCAGCATGCATTACCATCAACCATGGTATCAGGCATGAATCGGTGTTTGAAACACTGTTTTTAGATGATAATACTTTTTTCCAAAATCTGAGACCCAGAAGATGGGGCCCTTTTTCCTCTTAGCTTGTCACATATGGAGTTCTGCAGGGTTCCTTGAAACTTTGCCCAGTCAAAGAAGAGATTCTTCTGGTGGGTAGACCATGTCACTCAGGCTTGTATGTGCAACATATCTTAGATGAAATTGCATGTATCTCCAAATGCTAGGTCTGTAGGTTTTAGATGCTGCTCTGTCCAATACTTCTTCTAGATGCATCAGTGGCATTGATGTATACAATAACTTTTTCTGAGTTGGTATCCACAGTTGCCCAGTCAGCAGCTTCCCATTCACAAACCTTTCAGGTCTGAAATTTGAGAACAGTAGTGGGCCTATGTGTTGTTACATATGTGTGTTCATATGTGTATCTGTATGAGATAAATACATAGAAAGTACAGATTTCCTGCATGATCTTCTAAACAAATATTTTAGACAAGATGTAGACAGTAAGCCTACTCCTATATAAACTAGCATTACTAATATTCCTGCAGATAGATTAATTTTAGTGCTGCTTTTTAAATGGTTTCTTGGGGTTCAAAGTACTACCTCTGTTGTTGTTTTTTTTAAAAAAGAAACCCTGAGATATAATTATATAACTGGAGATCATACAGCTCTGATGCCCCTGACCTGCTCTTTTTCTCAGTCCTTTTGCTCACCAGCCTCTCATGGATGCAGCGAAGCCATATTAAAGCTCACTTGCTATAGCTGGTAGGAGAGGACAACTAAAAGAAATGCCACAGTAAGGATATGCTAGAGCTGCAGCAGCAGCCGCACTATGAATGTTAAATGCCCTAATTAAATCTCCAGATACATTTGATAAGCATAATCTATTTTGCTTGAAGTGAGCTATATGACTTTTTTTTTTGAAGTATACTGTATAGGTCTCATTTAAAAGAGCCCTCATTCAGGGTTGCTATCTTTCTTTGCCACCAACACTTTTAATCCTGTAACATCACCACCACAGGGAGAAATTCTACATGGGTGGTGCATGCTGAAGCAAGGGTAGGAATCTGTCACCCTATGCAATGCATGCACCTCCAAGCTCATATTTAAATCCCCAGGATCCTTCAGGAGGGGATTTTGCCAAAACTGGAAGAATGTTAGAATGTTTGAATCATTTTTCTAGGGGATATGATTCTTCAGAATAATATGCGCCCCTCCATAACTTAATTTTTTTTTCTAAAACCCAAAAGTTATTCTAAAAGCCCAAAAACTGGAAGTGACTATCTGTTAATTTCTAGTTTCATTCTGAGGCACTGTCACAGGCCCCAGTGGCTTGGAAAATGGCCACCAGATCCCAAGGAACTGTTCGTCTTTGATCTATGGAATTTGAACCCCAGGGAAAAACCTTGGGCTAGGATTTTCATTAGACATTTTGCAATCAATGTTTTTTGAGTGTCAGGAAACCCTGATGAGGAAAATATTGGACTGATGAGAATCTTTGTGATGTAAGACTAATTGTATGAAAAATTCACGCATGGTGACTTTGCACAGAAGACAGAATTTTCTGCATAGGAAACAGCATTTTCTCTTTATTGTTTATTTCTTAAATTCCAATTATTATTGATTTTTTAGTTCCTATTTAATATTATTTTCTACACAGAAAAATGTTGTTCCTTGCACAAAAAATGAAAAATACGCAAGATTTGTATGCGGCTTTTTTCTTCTTCTTCTTTTAACAGAAAACAGCATTTTCTGTGCAGGAAACAGCATTTTTTGTGTGGAATAGGTCCCAGACTGTGGATAGACATTGAAAACCACAGTTTTTGAAGACTTGGGCCCTTTCCACATGACGTCATCATCCTGCATTGGGGATGGAAGAAAGACAGATCCCCGATGAAGCTTATGTATTATATTATCTGTGTCTCATTGTTCTCCTGTCCCCAGACAGGATGATTGCACCACCAATCATTGATGGATTCTTCCTATCTGTGACAGGTGACCACACTGCCTTCCTACTGCCCATCCACACTTACCTGAGCTGTGGAGGGTCAGGAAGCACAATGGCCACACATCCTGTCCCAGCACAGCTGGGGACAGTAGCCAAGTATGCTGTGGAAGGAAGAGGCATCACCATTGCACCTCCTCCATTCCTGCAGGCAGCTGATGTGGAGAGGAGTGCTGCTGTCATGCTCCTTTCCCAGGACAGGCTCTATTGAGATCCCCATGGAATGCCACTGGTATCTGGTAACTTGTAGAAAGGGCCTTTCACAAGTTGGGAGGGAAATGGTTAAAATTACTCATTGTATCCCCGAAGAAGAAAATTAGCAAAGAATTGCTGCCCTGGAGATTATCATCTATTTTCAGAAGAGACAGGAGAGCCTTATTGGGGTGTGGTGGATGACGTCAACATTCTTGCTAATTAAAATATTTTGATACTTCAGCCTCACTAGCCCTGGCTTCATCACTCCCATATTTACAATGAAAAACTTGCTCCTTATAGAGTTGTGACTTTGCAACATTTCCTTAGCATTGTTTTTTATGAAACACACATTTCTTTTCTCTGATGAATACCTCAACATAGTCTGCTGCTTTCTGACCCTCATGTTTTGAACATTGCCTAAATTGCCATGGCAACTTATGCTGATGTCAATAAGAGAGTGCTGTTTTTACACAACAGAAAGTTTATGTAATTAGGCACTCAGAAGAAAGGAACATTTATGAAACACTGATCCTCACCTCATGTCCCTGTAGTAAATGAACTATAGATTACATTACAGGTATACCCACTTAACCAAATAAATGAGTTCCTGCACAATACTTCTATAACAGAAAATTTAGTACCAGGTGCAGACATAACATTAAAAGAACAGGGGAAGAGCAGTTCAACATATGTAGGCAGACTTTTTATCTAAAACTGACACTAGTTACCAGTGAAATGGAACCACTAGGTCAGTAAGCTTTGCATAAGTAAACAGAAACTTTTCATGCCTTTGACAAACCACTTCAAGACTTCTTCCAAAATGCATGCAAGGGTGACTTTTTCTTTCACCAGTCTCCACTTTTCTTAGGATTAGTGGCCAAGCTTACAAATCTATGCCCCCCCTTTTTTTTTAAATAAGCCAAGGGAAGAGCAGTTGGTGAAACAAACTTATTTGCATTCCTCCTTTCTTTGTTTTGTTATTCATGAATGCCCAGCAAGGGATTCTGGAGGTAGCTGCTGCTTACCTTGCCTGTTGTAGGCAGGTGCACATAGCTAAAGCAGGATCAGCTACAGTAGAATCCAATTCTTTTCTAGCTCAAACTTTTCTTGCATTTTTACTGCAGCCACATTTCTGCAACTCAACACTAAAAGACAGTTTTCCACCCTTCTTTCACCACTTTCCCAATGGTGAGCTGCTAAAAATTATCCAGCTTCTTTATCAGTGGCTTTGTTTACTTAGGTATGTCTGTATTCCTTGGCTATTGATTTTGAATGTATCCAAACTAGTGGAAATCTTTTATAGGCAATGAAGATGATCACTTTCCTGTCACAGAGGTCTTTTGCTAAATAATATTAGAGTCCTCGTTTTGCTCCAGCCATGGATGATGACCTGCAAGTTATTATTTAAAATGTCCTGTCTTTACTTAATGCTGATAGTAAGTTAGAGCTTCTTATTTGTTCATCTCAAGTTCAAAACTGGAACCTGCAGGATTTCTCCAACTGTAGGCCTATAGCTAAATAAAGTTTGGAATAGCTTTGGAATGAAAAGACTGTGGGAAGGACATAACTCAAAGCTGCTGTCATGTAGTGGGCAGATTATTGGATTAGGACTAGGGAGTTTCAGATTTTAGTCTACAGCTCTGAAAATTCACTGGATGAGTTTGAGTTAGTCACTCTGTCTAAACCTGACCTATCTCGATAGATATATTGTGAAAATGGAATAAAGGAGAGCCATGTACACTATTCTGGAGGAAAAGTGAGATATAAATGTAATTAATAGATAAATGGAAGGAACAAAATAGGAGGCTTCTTCCACACATTTGAGTTCTCAGTTTGATCCCAGTCCTCTCTGATAAAAGGAATGGGAAAAATGTTTGACTGAGACTTACAGAGTTCTTGCTAATCTGAGAAGACTAGGCTAGATGGACAAATGACATTGCATAAATGCAGTTTCATATATTCAAAAACTTGTGGAGTAGGGAGAGGAACCACAAATATGCTTATTGTCTCTTGTTACTCCACTGGAAAAACCCTATCCTGGGGCCTACAATTTTGATTTTAAATATGATTCCATGTGCCTGAGAGGTCGCCGGATAAGCACGTAGGCAGCAACAGTCGAACGATCGAAAACCAGGTCAGACCAGTAAAATCCCCCATCACGTAGCCCCAAGAGACCTCAAGCTGGGAAAACCCACAATAAACAAAAGGTCCTCAGCCCCTGAGAAGCCAACTTGAGGGGATTAATGTGTTTGCCCCAAGTTGAGCAAATATCCTATCAGGTGAGGATCATTTACATGAAGTCACACTATAACCAAATGCAGCCGAAGATCCTGAGACTTTGGCAACACCTTGTAATCTCTTCACGCAAAGGAAGTTACCATTGTGGAGCTTCTTTCTCATTGCAATGCCCATTGTTCTCCCTGGGAAAGGATTAGCCCTCCAGGTACTTTTTCCCCTACAAATAGTCCCAGTTTTTGAGCGGTTCTTTGGATCATTCCCAGTCATTCAAGCAGACCATTGCTCTGTCCTTTGAGTAATCCCCTCAGCTATCTCCATGCTGAGCCCCACTTCTCCGCTGTTTTTTTCCAGACCAAGGACCTCAGGAAAAGGTGCAGTATTACCCCAACTACAACCCCTTCAATATTCTCCTATCCAGTTTCCTCTCTTTTACTTCTTAATAGGTCTTGAGTGAGTGTGTGAGTGAGTGCACTGCTGTGTGAGACTTTCATTCAATAAAATCATTTATTAGACATCTTTGTTTGGTTTTTGGCTTGGCCTGACCCCATAAAAACTGAGTAAAAAGACCCCACTAGGTTACCCTGCTTCTCGCATTGCTATTGCTTGTGTTCTGGCTAGTATCCATTCCTCATCATGTGGAGCACATTGAGGTGTTCCCCAAGGGACCCCAGAAATCAGGGTAACACTCTGATTACTGGCTTTTTCTTGTAGATCCAGCTAGCTTGTTGCTCTTTTAATCCTTCTCTTCAACAGTCTTTGGAGTACCCATACTTTGAAACACAAATACTAGGAAAATATGGTACCATTCTTTTGGATGGTATGTCTCTTTTTCATCCAGAATTCACCATACAGCCAAGGACAAAGCTTTCATATATATGGCAATGCATGTTAAGGGCACTTTATTAAGTTGCTGAGATTTTTTGGAAAACCCTCTTTCTTGCTTATTGAGTAAAACCACTAATCCCCTTCCCCAATAGAGTAATGCATTATTTGATGTCATAAATTTAGAGAAGAATAGAGTTTTTTAAAAATGCACACTGGATATAATATTACAATGAAATCAGAATGGTTCAAGCCAGTCAGGCTTAGAACAGACAGCCCTATTGATTTTCAATGAGTCTGTTTTAAACATGACTAAAACTGGATCCATCTGAATTACATACAGCTGAAAATACAACTGTGGTTTATGTAAAATCGTCTTCTCCCTAGCACCTTTTAAGACTCGTTAAAATGACTATTGATAACTGGCCATTTCTTCAAGACAATGAACTATATGCTGCATCATATTTGACTTCCCGATAACTGGAATGAGCAGTTTCACCGCCTTGAATTTGGGTACAGAAAACATATTTATATGTTGATATCAATATTGGTATAGATATAGATATATATTACTATTGATTAGATATATATTACTATTGATGGAAGAAAAGTTACAATTTTAGGCTCACATTGTGCTGTATTTTGCAGGCCTATAAGACTGAGCTAACAATTTGATCAACATCATTCACTGGGATCACTGGGTTCAGTAGAGAGAAGAATCTAGATCACCCAAATTTCAATCTATTTCTCTAACCACTATACAACACTGATTCCCAATGAAAGCAAATAGTTCAAATAGTTCACATATCTCCAAGGAAGCTCATTTCTCATTAGATTTACGAGGTGCTTTGGAAAGTCTTGGCAAGAATATCTGATGCAGTTTGTCACCCTTAAGGACACCCAGGCTGACAGGCCTAATGCTGGCATAAAGGTTCATATCAAGCACCAGCATTTAACCACTTAGGAAATCTAGGCTGATGACCCTCTGGCTGAGAGTGCTCTGAGTCAATCACCCAGCCATATTGCAGTCCACTAGCTTCAAGACATAGACATTTCAGAACTGTCATTCTGCCTCCTCCTCATACCAAAAAACAAAAAAACAAAAACAAAAAAAACCTCTCTCCAATGTGATACTGTCACATCAAAAACCTGCCATGATGCTTCCCAAAGGCAATGACATTAAGACACTACATTCAATTGAGCGCATCGCCTAAGCAAAAAACCACTTAACCCCAGGTTTAATAGGTGACTGCTAACCCTGCAGAAAAATGGAACGGAGGGTTGTGTTGAAGTTAAATCAGATTCAGTCAACAGAGGGTATTGTGTGGGGTGTTTTCTCCCCCTCTCTGGTAAGTTAAATGAGAAAACAGCCCATGGGAAGTTATTAACTTTTCATTAGATTCAAACAAAAGAACATAATTTCTGTTATAGAATGTCAGAGGCTTTATTTTTAGCTGCACAAATGCAAAATAGGGGGAAATCAATGTAAACTTGTAAAATATTAAATCTGCTTAAGGCATAAACTATGCGCAACCTATTAAACCAAGGAACTGCACCACAGAAAAGGCAAAGGCAGGGCCAGCTCCTTGAAATTAAGACTTGATTATACTGCACACAAAAAATCCTACTGTGCAATGAAAGGGTCTGGGAAATTGCAAAATGAATGGTGAAATCCTTCTCCTCACATACATTTGATAATGGTGCATATCTGTTCAGCCAGTTGGAAGAACACCTTGCTAGATCAAAACAAAAGCTTCACTGGTCAGCATTCTTTGTTCAGTGGTAGCCAGCTAGATTTTGCTCACACACTGGCCATGAGGATGATAACCATCCTCTCCTCAGCATCTGCTAATGGCTGGTCTACTCATTCTCAGCACAGAGTTTCAGGCCCTTTCTGCACCTTACCTTTTCGTGGAGGTGGGGGGGGCGACGGTCACGCAGGCAGCCTCTTGCGCAAGGCACTCACTTCACTTCTGCTTCCTCACCACAGCTGGCTTACCGGTCGCGTGAACGCCCCGCTCTTTCCTACCGTAGCGCAACCTGGGAATTGCAGGCCAGCACTGAGGCAGGAAGTGCGACTGGCACGGCTCCCGACGCACTGCAGGGCAGGTAAGAGCGCGCAGGCCCCGGGAGCATTGCGCAACTGCGCACCATTTTCGGCTTTAAGCCGAAAATGAAAAGGTGCATGCTTTAGGCTCTTGAGCTTCGCGTAAATGGGAGTGAGTCACATGGACCACTCCTCCCATTAACACGACGCTCAAGGGGCCCTTACGCTTTAGAAACGGTGTGCAAAAAGGGCCTCAGTGAAGCTATTGTGGCTAATAGCCACTCAAGGATCTGTCCTTGAATTTGCCTGATTTGCTTTTAAAGATATCTAGGTTGGGGTGGGCAAAATGTGGCTTACATATATCCTCCAATGCCTTTTTTTGTGGCCCACATCCCCCAAGATAGATAGATAGATAGATAGATAGATAGATAGATAGATTATGGATTTTTTTTCTTTTTCCACCAAATGCTCCAAAGCAGCCTTTAGGGGCACAGGGGTATTTTAACCTTTTTAAAAGTTGTTCCAAGGGTCCTTTAAAAAACAAACAGGAAATAATCTGGGGTCACTTCCCATTGCAAAATTTTTTAAAAGGGGGGGCTTTGCTGTGTCTGAAATCATCTATGTTGCCAAAAACATAGGGAAAATTCTCCCTAAGCCCCAGAAAGTCCATTTAGAGACCAAAAAAAAAAAAAAAAGTTTAAGTTTTCCAGTTTCTCATAAGTAATTAAAATTGTTGTCTTTTAGATACTTCTAAAGAATCTGCCACTCTCAAGCCTGGGTTAAAAGACACAGGCCCTTTTCGCACGTTAGCTCGTTAACGTGATGAGCTAGAACCCTCACGCTATCACAAACATCGCAAGAAAGCCGCTTGCACTCCACACACAGCAGGGCATTTGCGAGACAGCACCATTCCCCGCCCGGTGCCTCTTCCGCATGTCGGTGTCATGGGCCATGCCCAGGTCCCGCCCTGTCCCCGCCCCACCGGCCCTGATTGGGTGGTGGGTTTTCTTTTTTCTCTTTTTTTCAGCCTATCGTGCTAACGTTAGCACAATAGATCCTGCCAACAGGCCATCGCAGCAGCCCCAAGGGCAGACGGGTAGCAGGGCTACGGTGCTAACGATAGCACCATTGTTGTTTTTTTAAAAAAATAGTCAGCCAGACCCCAGGGGCTGCTGTCATCTCGAGTGTGGTGATGCAACCCCGGGGTGGGCTCTTGAGGCAACATGTTGGGCAGTGTTCCCTGCTACCATGGGGGCAGTGGCGTCCCTGCTGCTGGGCGGGGCTTTCCCTGGGAGTTGCTGTGTGACGGACAGGCAGCTGGGACTGCCCGCACCCTGCCCACTCCCAGCTCCTTCGCGTAAGATGGCTCCACAGGCCCACTGGTTGCACGAGCGATACGTAAAAAGGACGTCATTTTTGCCTTTCAGGCGAAAATGAAAAACACGACTCCAGCACTACCCACTGTCGCGAGAGCCCTGGGTCGGCCGGAATGTCATGCGGTACAGCGGCTCATGAAGGGGGGAGGGAGCGTGCTTAATACGCTTTAAAAACGCCATGCGAAAAGGGCCACAGTCTCCTCCTACTTATTTCATTGTTTCCTTAACACTCCCAGAAGAGGACAGGACATAGAATGAGGCTGTTCTTGAACTATATGATATTCTTCCTTCATCCTTTAGTGAGGCTACCCTATATAACTGAAGAGGTAACTAAAGTTAGTGCACTGCTAAGAAGTGGCAATATCTTTCATTAAGTTACACTTTAGTGTAATTTAGTCATACCATTGTTATTGTAAAAAGTAATTATTTGAAGGGCCATATTCTCCTCTACAAATCAGCCTGGGCTTTGAGTTCTTCTGGACAGGGCCTTCTCTCCATGCTATCACCCTAACAGGTAAATCTGGTGGGAATACAGGAGAGGGCCTTCTCGGTGGCTGCCCCTAGATCCCAGAAATCCCTTCCTAGAGAAGTCAGACTGGCATCCTCCCTATTGTTTTTCCACAATCAGGTAAAGACTTTTTTTTTAGACAGATGTTTGATGTATGATTATATGTGGCCTGTTTAATAGAATGTTCTGGATATTGTGTTGCTGATGAATTAATGTCTGAGTTTTTAATTATGATTTTTAATATTGTTTTAATTTTTTTTTGTTTGATTATGTTTTAACTTTTGTATTCTATGTATTTTAACTAGATCTTTTTACCTGTTGTAAGCCTCTTTGAGTCCCAAAGTGGGGAAAAAATGAGGTATAAATTAAGATGATAACAACAACAACAACAACAACAACAACTTGATATTTGAAACTAGTAACTTTCAGTCTGTTTTTTAATAACTGGGGCTGTAGGAAACAGTGTTGTCCTCAACTGTTCATTTTTAATTACTTCTGCAGCTATCGACATATTCAATCCTGCCATTCCAATTTTAAATTTCTGTTGTCACATCCAGTCAATTTGGATCTTATGTCTCTTAGCTCTCTAGGGCTTGGCTCTCTCTTTCCATACTCAGAGCAGGGACAAGATGCCTGTCATCTCAGCAGAAAAAGAGTGCACCAAAGTTTAGAACGTTGCCATATTGAACAAGTTGTTTCCTCATAGCTGACACCGATGTAAATCACTACAGTTCATTGACTTCAATGGATCTGTCAATCTTCCTGAGCTGGGAGCCTGGCCCTTGGAGCCTCATGAAAATCCAGTTGTCAAGCTATCTGCCAAGATGTTAATGTTGTTCATATTACCCCAAAGTGACAGGGAGGAAGCAGAATTTAAAGCAATTGTTTGCCTTTCAAACACCAGCCATTGTGATGCTTTATTTGTAGCTTGCATCTGGCTGCAAACAACTGCACCATAGATCAACAAGTTGGCACCTGGCATTAAGCCAGCACAATAAAATATTGTAGAAGGGAAGAAGTGAAAAGGAGGGGGGGAAATCCTTACAGCAATATTACTATACTGATTGCCTGGTTGCTTCAGAAATCTTCAGCTCAGTTGTGCTAGGTGCTATTGAAGTGAACATACAGTATTTAAGTCCATACCCATTGACAGTTACATTTGGCTAGTGAGGTACCACACTGCAACTGTTTCATTCTCAGAAAGTTACTTTAAAAGCCACCAGATGCACCCTCATCCTAATTTTAGACAGAACAAGTCTGCAATTAACAACATTTTATACAAAAAAAAAGAGTAGAAAATATTTTTTGCAGAAATATTAAACAGATCTTAAACAAAAAAATATTTTTCTTCCTGTGGGAGGAAAAATGCGAAATTTGCAGATAACAAGTCCTGAGCTATAAAGATTCTTGTCAGTACATGATTCTCTTCATCAGGGTTTTCTGGCACTCAATACACAAGTTTTGACCATTTTTTCAAACATTTTTGAAAAGGCTGGGCCACAAGCTGCCTAGATAACTGATTTGGTGAGATGCATTAGAGACTGAATGGAATCCAGCAAGCATGGGAAAATATTTACTAGTTACAAAGGAGAAACCTTTTTAGCCCTACCAGAACCAACATGCCAGTATATAAAGTCATACTGCAGAAAGTGAGGATACCATAGCTCTGGGAAAAGAGTCTTTTAATGTTAAGTTTTGATGAGCTCATTAAAAGGGGCAACAAAGCTCAGCTATAGACCGTACTGTTTGTGGCTAAGGAACTGGTGATAAATTTCAGCTCCCCTTTTTCTAATAAGAATATACCAAAACCTACTAATTTTTCCTGTTCAATTTTAAAAAGTGGGCAAAAATTAAACTGAAAGATTCAGTAATCCAAGCACAGAGCCTTATGAGGTTAGCACTTAAAGGCCTGGGTTTGATTCCCTGTGTATTCAACCATGAATAGTCTAACTGAGCTTATCACATTTTTTTTCTTAGGAGCTTCCTCATCTTTAACACCTCTGAGGGAGAGACAACAAGGTCCTCTCCCCACTGGAAGGTGTGTTAACCACTGACAATTTTGTATAAGCTTGTTTTGGAAGAATTGTCCAGAACTTACAAATTTCCTCACATTCAGTATTGATTCAGCTTTATTTTTTAAATGAATGTGGGGAAAATTGAAATGGAATTATTGTTGTCTCTTCTTTCTAGCCCCATGAACTCTTGACATGAAGTAAGGAATGTCAGTAACCAAATAAACATGCATCCGATTATTCTTCTGCTAACCATGACAATGAATGTGCTTCTGTTTCATCTCACCAACTTTCTTCTATAGATATGATCCAAAAAAATTCCAGAATTCTTTTAAAGCAGGAACAGTTGTGCCATAAAATAATTAACTGGGAACTATATCTCATTGGTGTGACTCTCAGCACTAAGGGATACATTTAAGGTGCCCTTTCTTTCAATTCCTAGAAGTAGCAGAAAAACATGCTGATTGAAAATAGCAACTACTTATCAGCCTTAGAAAGAAAAAGAAATGCCAATCTTATTCTTAAAGAAAAGACACATATTGCTGATGGGCCTGTCTGTGTGTGTGTGTGTGTGTGTGTGTGTGTGAAGTGTCAAGCCTTTCTGAATTATTAAGCACATACTAGGAGGCAGATAAAACTGTCCTTAGACTGGACAACACTGATATCTTTTAGCCCTTGGCATTTGAATGCTATGTCAAGTTATCTGCCCTATACAGCTTTTCTGGATTTCAAGGCTGGCATATATATTTCTGTAACAAGATCAGTGGGATGTGGACTGCTGTGCTTTCTAATTAATAATCTGTCTATGAGCCCATCCCTTTTTATCTGTATTCATCCTCATATTTATTTGATATATTTCCTTTCTCTTCTTTGGCACACAGTATCATTTCTTAAGCATCTGGGCAAAGCAACAATCTTTCCCCTGTTTTTATTGTACATATTGCTCATTATTACTGCTGGCAGTTATGTTTGCACTAATGGCAGGGATATTAAGCTAGGTAAGGAGAGTAGTTGTTTCTTCAGTGTTTAGCTTAATTTCATCTTGGTGTTTTGTACAGGTGGCCAAATGACCTTGACTTAGCTTGCAGCTTTGTTAATCTCTTTTAGGTCATTATTGTCTCCATTTTAAATCACCATGCTGTTCTTTCTCATTGTATAGATGTTGCTAACTCGGGTTGATGATGCACACAATGCTGAGAGAGTTTACATTTCTGGGAACTGCATTGCCTTTATGGCCTTGTGAAAAAGATGACAATGATGCAAATTTAGGACAAATATTTCTCTGAAGGTTTTGATATGGTAACAGATACTGTTAATCTTTCATTGAAACAATACTGTCATCATCATGCTGAAACTCAACTAAGACCATTTCTGCACGAGAGGGGAGAAGCGGTTCACTGAGTGTCAAAAGCAATGTTTATACTCTGATTTGAAAACTGAATTCAGAAATTCAGGAACTGTGCTGTCTGCACCCTCCCCCATTTATATCGTACTACTGCAGAGAACAGTGGTTGCTGCATCCACAACAGCAAGTCCCTGGCCACTCCCGTTCCCCTACCTCACCACACCCCACCGTTGTTGATTTTTTTAAAAAAATACACACATTTTTAACACATTTCTGTGTTGCTACATTTGTGTGTAGGAATGTATGTTCATTGATACATGGAAAAAAACGTGTCTTAATAGTCCACTACCAGATCCACTGTCTTCCCACTGTTCGTTTAACACAGGAAGACAGTAATGATGGCACCATGTCCTTTGATGGGCAGACAGAGATAGGTACAGAAATGATGGAAGGGACAGACTTGAATCGCCCATAGCCAGTCACTTCTGCAATGTGAATCGATGCTACGCTTCTGCATGTAGGCGAAAACTGAAGCAGAATCGGTTTGGGAGAGTTACATCAGGTTTTCTGGTTTTCACATATAGCAGTTTCGCATTCCAGTGAACCACAGTTAACTGTTCTAGGAGCTAAAACCTGCAGAACCATTAGGAAAACTACGAAGCTAAAATGGTACAACACGCAGACCAGAGGGTAAGAATTCAATGCTGCTATGATGTATCAACCTCGTGTGCAAATGGCCTAAATCTGTTTTGTTCGCATTCTTCTCTTTTTATTCTTCCCTTTTCAACCTCTCCCTACAGAGAACTACTTTTCTTTTTTATAGAATCATAGTGTTGGATGGGACCCTAAAGGCCGCCAAGTGGAAGTCCATTTTTAGTGCAGCAATCCACCACTAACATACACTTAAGAGGTGGTCATCCAACTTCTGTTTCAAAACCTTCAGTGAAGGAGAGTCCATAAGCATTGTAGTCTATTTCACTGTCAAACAACTCCTACTGTTAATGTGTATTTGGATTCTTTTTTCTTGTAATTTAAATTCATTTGTTCAGGTCTTACCTTTTGGATCAGCACAAAATTCCATCATATTGTCTCTCAGTTATTTCTTCTCCAATCAGAATACATCTTGCACCTTCAATTATTCCTCCGAGGTTTGCTTCCAGATGTTGCTCCAGCTTGGTCACTTCCCTTTGATGTGGTTCCAGTTTTTCAGTATCCTTCTGAAAGTGTGATGCCTAGAACTGGACTCTGTGTTACAGGTGTGGTCTGACCAAAACAGAATAAAATAATGGCCATTTCCGGACCAGCTAATAGAAATGGTGCAGAGCGTCCTCCAGGGAGGATGTCTGCACCTGGGAGTGGACTGAGTCAGATCTACTTAATGTAGATCTGCACCTCAGCCCACTCCAGAACGACCCCAAGTGGTCGTCAAGCGTGCTTTTGAAAGACTGCTTAAAACAGGTCTTTCAAAAGCATGGAGCATGCCATTCTGTGCCTGCTCTCCGATGCAAATTTGCAGACTTGCACCAGTGCAAGCCTGCGATCTGCTGGGGGCGGGCTTTAGGCTGGCAAGCTTCAGCGGTTGGTCGAGACCGTCGACCAACCAGAAGCCGCCATTTTCGTCCCTGGAGCAGTGCAAAGTGACGAGCACACATTGCTCTGGAGCAGCACGGACCGGACAGGGGAGCCAAGAAGTCCGGTAAGTAGCAGCACGAAGTGATTCCCTTGCCTTGTGCGGAAATGGTCAATATTGCACCCCTTGATCTTGGCACTATAATTTTGTTGATGCAGTTTAGAACTACATTAGCCTTTTGGGCCCTAAAGGCCACCAAGTAGAAGTCCATGTTAGTGCAGAAATCCATCACTAACATTGTTGGGATGCCCTCCATATTATGGTAATCGGATATATAGTCCAGTAGTAGTAGCATCTTGCTAAATCTAAGAAGCTTAGGAACCAGAGACCATTAGATAAACAATTAACTAGGAATGCACTTATAAGCTCTGCTTAGCTCTCACAGCTTCAAGTCTCTTGGAAAGGGGAGGGAAATGGTAGGATTCTAAAACCGTGGCTTTTGCTTTTGAAGGTTAGTCTTCTCACTGAAGTCTTGTACGGTGTATCTCACTCCAAATAAATAGTGTTTATTCACTGTACTATTTGTGTGTGTGGATTCAGTTCCTGACAAACATACCCTCAAGAGGTGGCTACTATCTACTACTGCACTATCTACTCATGCTAAGCTTGTGGATTACCAAGACTCCTAAATCCTTCCCATATGTACCATTATCAAGCAAGTTTTCTCCTCTTTACATTTGTGCATGTGGTTTTTCCTGCCCAAATATTTTATTCCCTCCTCCTCTATCTTGACTGAAGTATAAAAATGGGCTTTCCCCCCCTCACATGAAATTCTAGAAAACACCCGGTACCCTGGTTTGCTATAGTACAAATAATATTAATTGTTACTGTTATATCTCAATAATCATTCTTTGCATTCTTAGTTCTGTAGTGGTGAAAGCTTTATTTTCCTCTGAGCTACAAAGGGAGAGTGCAACCAACCTCTCTCCCTTCCCCTCTTTCTCTTTCTTGTACTTAGCCCTGCTAGGTACTTCCTCATACCCAGCAGCTTTTCTGCAGCTGAGGAAAGCTCCCAGCCAATCAGTTCAAACCTGCCGATCTGAATTTATTGGCTGCTTCTTCCCAGGCCAGAGCTTTAGAAGGTTTTCCCTCTGGTCCATGTATTTTGTATTTAGCTAGGCTCTCTTGTCCTCAGAGTGCAGTTCTTCTCTGCATGTCATCTTTCCCACCCCCTTTTCTCTTGTTGTTTCCTGTGAATTATATTTAGGTTGTATCTCTGCCTTTTATTGTCACAACTTGTAAGGTGGTTGGCATGGGTCCTGTATCGGGGTCTGCTATATCCCCAGGTCACTGGGTCCTGGGGATGGAGGTGGTTGCCAGGAGGGCAGAGTCAGCAGCAGACACTTGGTACAGATTTGGGTGTCTGCATCCCTGCACTACTGGGGGGGTCAGGTGGCTCTTACCTGACTCCAGGCTGTCCTGGCTTCAAGTTTTTGATCTCATCAGTCAACAGGCAGGTTGGCCAATGCTGGGATCCAGACCCATGCACAAGCCAACTCTGTTTTTGCTGTAGTCAATAAAGTTGTGGCCTATTTTCTCCCAACTTCAATGTGTGGCCTGGTTTATTCCTTGTATTCCTTCCTCTCAGCCCTAAGCATGCAATAGATCCTGGGTGTACACTTTTGCTTTGTAAATTAAGCATGTTGATAGGCCATAGGGATTTTCTTTTCTTTTCTTTTTTTTTAAAAAAATATCTAGACTCCTCAAGACTAGAGTCACTTGCTCTGATACCACAGATGCATGTCTGTATACTGTGATTTCAAAAATTCTAACAGGCACTTTTCTACATTTCTCACTTCCCTTCCCTTTTTAAATCTATTCATCAATGTTAGTGTATTCTTTGGATTAAGAAAATATTGGATGGACACTTGAGTATAATTAGTGAGGACAAGGGAAGCTATCTGAGCTGCCTGTAGTCATTCCTTGCCTTTCCTCCATAGCCTTGATGCTGAACAAGCAGGTTTTACTGTGACATGTCTCCCATTAGACCAGCAGAGAAGACAATTGCAAGTATAATTGGCAACAGAATATTTATTATGGCATCTTCAACCAACATTGAGAAGGAACATTCTTTAGACACCTAAAATTGTTTCATGCAATGTGATACAATCACCAGATATCATCAAATATAATGGGTTGGACCAAGGTTCTGCCTTCTATTGGCAAAAAGGCAGGGAAAACTCCTTTGCTACAGCTCATCCTATTCAGCAGGGTGCCCCAATCGTCTGATGCAACATTTCTGAATGGCCTGGAAGACCGATGTGGGGAGGAATGGACCAAGAACTTTTCTTCAGTTAGCCTAGTTGTGCATATGTAAATCTGGATTTAACTGTAAATTTTCAGATCTGGATTAGATTTTTTTTTTTGAGGGGGGAGGGTTTATGTGATCCTCCATTTTGTGCTGTGCTGAAATTCTCAACTTTCCTTACCGTTGGCTATGGAGACTATTGTCCAGCAGTATTTGGAGAACTACATTATTTGCACTTCTGGGCTACATAAACATAGATGAGCAGGTCAAATGAAGGACTGGTGGAAGCAAACAGGGACACTTTAGACAAATAACAAATTTTCAGAAAGAGAGCCAGCAATATCGACACTGATAAAAATGTTCTCCAAAAATGATGAGTGCTTCAGGGTTAGTTTTGATTAAGTAATTCAGCTGGGTTCCAAAAGTGAAACTCAGCCAAGTTACCTTAATAAAGGGCTTATTCTTTAAACAACAACAAAAACAACCCTATTTCAACAACCTTGAATAACATCCTACCCCCTAAAAAAGCATATAGAGATAGTTATCTCTCACTCTCCCTTTAGTAGTACAGATGGTATCAACAATTCTGTTTCTCTCCCTTGAGGGATGGTTAATTTGAGGAAGAGTGGCATTTTGCAGATAAATCTGTTAGATGTGTTGGCATGGTACATGACTAATGGGAACTGTCCATACAAAAACAAATACAAAAAGTATTTAAGTGCTCACTGACCCACTCAAAAATATGCACTCAGGCACACAGAGAGACTGAGAGACAACAAAATAGCACCCACTGCTAAACCAGATGACCTCCATTTAATAAGCTGAAGAAGAGATCCATAATTCACCCCGAGGTCTTATCTTGACTTTCTTCTTTTTCTAACAGCTTCAAGACTCCAGTCACCACATCTGCATATCAACTATAGCTACATAGACAAGTATGCTGTCCCCTCTTCTTTTTCAGTCTGGGATGAAGTCCAATGTTGTCTGTCTAAGTAAATTTACATGTCATGTCCTAATAAAACTGCTGAAGTGCCAGCTACAATTTAAAACATAGTAGTCCCCGAGACAGGCACAGTATATCTACAATCTCAGCAGCAACTTTAATTTTAAAGTTTAATTTGAAAAAATCCTTTAAAAAAGAAAGAATGAAATTGCTTTACTGTGTTGTTGAAAACTCCCAAAAGCTGCAGATGACAACCTGTGAGAAAAGATGAAAAGCTGGGTTTATCAAGGCTATTGTCATCAGCCAAGCTCATTGAGCGAAGCCTGAGAACACCTAGAAAGCAAAGCAAGAAAGACTATATATATATTGTCTGGTGATGTTCATCAGGTATTTTGAAAGAGAACTTTAAGAAGGCAGGTTAGATAGGTCAAAATTAGGAACGGTGAATCATTCTTTTGTCATCCTGTGATACCTTTACATGAATTGACATATAAGATGGCCCTAGGGACTTGCAGACTGATTTTTTCCCCCACAACTAGACTCTGGAAAAATGACTCCCAGAGTGTAACTTCATCGGAAGAGTACACCTCCAAAATAGTAATAATAATAGTAGTAGTAGTAGTAATAATATCTTGCTGGATCAGGCAAAGACCACCCTAGGTACATTTTCTATCTCCTTTAATAAAGAACTTTAGCACTTGGGGTTGACAAGTGAAGATGGGGGAGGGGGTGTACTGAGTAACTTCCAGATAGGAAAAGCAAGTCTTGCTAGTTAACACATGCTGTACAGTAAATGTGGAATTCAATACCATTTAAGACTATGGCCATTTCCGCACTACGCTCTTATAGTGCGGCCCCTCCCAAAACTGCAAACCCCAAGATTCCATAGGATGTTTAAAGTGAAATAATCATGCTATAAGTAGTGTGGAAATGACCTAGGATAGCCATTACCTTAAGCGGCTAACACATAGAACCCTTATCTAGTAGTAATACCTGCTAGTCATGTGGTTAAATTGTATGTTCATATTTAGCTGCGGCCCGTCTTGTTGTATTAGGTGTTTGCAGCAAACAGTATATTAGTTCTTGCCTTCACACTTGACTTGTGATTTCCCAGCAGTATCTGCCTGGCTACTCCTCAATACAGAATCCAGGAGTAGATGGGTCTTCCTTGTGGCCAGGAGACAGAAGATATATTAGTGCAATTAGAATGCAAAGGATGGCTGGCTAATAGGAACAGGGAGTACTGTACCTATAAGAAAAAAAGTTAGCTTGAGAGGGAATGGGTAAGGATTTCATTTCACAGTTTGTAACAGTTTACCAAAATTCACACATTTCTTTGTATTTGGGTTGGAAATAACTTGAGATCTACATGTAAGAAATGAAAACTGACAGAATAACCTATTCAGGCCTAGGGCTTTGAAAGATTATTTCTCAGAAGTCCAGATATGAATCCTCGGGCATTTAAGCATTTTTGTGTGTGTGCTGAATTAGGGTTGTAGCCATTTTCCCTAAGAAGGTCCTCATCTTTCATAAACACTTTCATAAATGTCTAGGAATAGCTTTACCTGTTGAATTTGGCTGGTGCACAAGAAGAATTTCCTTTCAGGTTTTTTTTTAAAGGATTCAAAATTTCCTCATAGTAAATGCTGAAAGAACTTGAGGTTTTAAAATATACAAATGTAGAAGAAAAGAAGATGACAGATTTCACCAGCCCTGGGCTTAGATGGTTCATCAGTAGCAACACATCACATTCTGCTGTAGAGACAGTAGACTAAAAACACCAAAGCTCCTGGTTGTGTGGCTGTGAAAATATAGGGTGGCTGGTCCTCTTAGTCTCTGAAAATCTAAGACTTTGCATGGGTAGGTTTGAAAGCATATGACATGCAGTAATATCTGAAGCACCAAAATGCTTAAGGGTGAAAGAGGTCTGAAAGGAAGGGCATTCTTTACCATAAAGTCTGCTGCCTCCCAGAAAGAGCAGCCCAAGCTTCAGAACAGATCTGCTGTAGCAATCACTACCTCCATAGGCAGTAAGCAAGGTGATCAACAGAACAGAAGCTGATGGCTTCCCCCTGATCCTACTGTGCAAGTTAGTCCATTTTTGTTGTGTATCTTCACACTGTTTCCAACTTATAGTGACAGTAAGTTGACTCTATCACTGGGTTTTCTGTGGATTGAGCGTGTGTGATGGACCCAAAGTCACCCAGTGGATTTCCATGACTTAGTGGGGGATTGAAGCCTTGTCTCCAGGGTCATAGTCCAACACTCAAAACCATTACACAACATTGGTGCTCAAGTGAATTCATCTCTTCATTTGTACTTGAGGAGACAGTAACCTATCTTTGAGGTTTGCTGTGCAGGCAATTGAAATGAGAGGAGTAGTGATTCTGGATTTACTGAAAGCTGGCAGAAGGGGGATGACATGGTTGGAGACATGCCAATATCCATGCTTCTACATTAAGAGCCCTAGCCTCTTGGTGCAGCTGTTCTACAGCAGTGGTAATTGATTGCTTACATGCCTGCTATTTTTTATGGCCACGGAGAAGTGAAAGACAACCATAAAGAAGAGGAGCAGCAGCCACTATTACTTGCTCATCCAGTTGTCAGTTGCTCCATCTCTGGGAACTGAGCTGATACTAATGGTAAGAAAACAAATAAAATTACAAGCAAATGGCAAAAGTAGGAAGGAAAACAAGGGACTACCAAGGGTGTCTTGACCAAGGTCACTGAAAAACCTCAAGAACTGTCCTGGATTTACCACACAAGAACAGGAGCCTGTTTTGAGATGAACGATATTACCTGTACATTGAGAACAGAATGTCATTACAACTTACATAAAAGTCAGCTACAAGCCTCATCATATTTTAATATCAAAACAAATCATGGAAACCACGTTGGAACTATGCCAGAATGGAGGGAGAACACACCTTACTATTTTTTGACAGTGGGTGAATAGCCTCCACTGACACATATCCTAGGGAGTAGGTACCCACAGGTGTCCTTAAACTTCTCAGGCCTTCACTATTCACCTACAATGCATTATTGCATATACATTAATAAAAGGAATTTTACTAGTGTGCAGGAAAGGCATCAGAATATAGCTTTAATATAAATCAAAGTCATAATTAAAAGTGAAAAAAATTGCCCTGCTTAACCAGAGTTCTTGAGCTGCTCAACAAAATTTTCCAGATGCAGATTACAGAACCTCTTTATCGGCTCATAAATTGCTTGTGACCCCTCACCTCATAGCCTGAGGGTGTTGAGTGTAAAGCAGAGAGAACATTTCTGTGCTCTTATAAGGCATTTATAATAACAGAGGAGTGAGCAATCTTTATGTAAGAATATGCATTTTGCCCTGATGGCTGGGTGAAGATGAAGACTATTATGGCTATGAATTTAAAACACAGGCACGGGTACATACAATTCTCAAGAATGTGGTGCCTGAATTACTAAGTATATTTAAATGCCTGCAGGAAATGTGGGGAGGTGGGACTGTTTGATAGTAGGGCCATTTATTAATTTTTAAAACCTGAAAGATGAACGGTCATACAAAAATAGCTATTTTTCCCCCCGCTATATTTCAGGATTTCAGGACTGCCCTGAATCTGAAGCCAGAATAAAGAAGGAAGGGGTCATGTAACTAGTCTTATCTGTTTGTAAATTCGTTCTCTGTTAATGGCTTACAGAGCCAGGATATGGCTACCGTATCTCAGTGATGAATGAATTCATGCTTGATTTTAGTCCAAACTGGAAAGGAGCTATCAAAATGACTGACTATTAACCTCAAAATACATTCAGTATATTGAATTGTTCCTTTTGAGTTTAGACTAAAACAAGGAGAGGATCCACTGAACCATTGACAGGAAAACCATTAGCTACCCTTGAAAGACTATAACTATCTTTTCAGTGTACATTATAGCTTGGTGTGTGCACGCATCCTAGCTATGGCAAGTAAACAATAAGTATAAGTATGGATGAGTGAGAAAGTAATTTCAACTTACTTTAGGTCAGAATGTCACCTCCTTGCCACAAATAGAATTGAACACAATTTCCAATTTGTGAACTCACATGTTCATTTGTAAAATGCACGTATTTGGCAAATTTGTGTGACAAAATCATATATTTTAAAATGAAAGCACAGCAGTCTAAAGGTGGGAAACGTGCAACTCTCCAGAGGTTTCTGGATTGCATCTCCTGACATTTCTCACCACTGATTGGGTACTGGCTAAGTCTGCTGAGAGTTGTGGTCCAGCAGCCTCTGGAAGACTACATGACTCCATTCTTGCTTTCATCAAGGTAACAAAATTGTGTAAAACTGAAAAATGGGGAAAATGATACTTTGTTTTAAAAAATGCACATAGGAACATACATGACTTCTTTTCTTTGCATTAGAGAGCTCTCTAAAGAGTGAAGTGGTCCAAAGCAGTTGCAGAGTTCAATCTACATGATATGGTGCAGGTAATGATAGCGAATCCCTCACACTGCTGTCATAAGACATAGGCTAGAATCGTTTTGATATTCAACTTACTAAGAGTTTCATTCTTTCCAGAGCTGAAGAGTAGTGGTGAAGGAAAACAGACAAAATCTACCACCCCCAACGCCTTACTTGAGGAATGAGCACATTATGGACTGTGGGCTGCACTTGATTGTACTGTGAAAAAGATGAGATTTCCCCATCCTTATTTCTTTAGACTGAGGGAAATTGAGGGTTGCCAAATTTCAGTTAGTGTATCTATTTAGAGATCCTTCTTATCACCATCTGGTTACCTGGGCTACCAACTTGTGATCAACTGTGTACCCCAAACAAACATTTGCCAGAACCCTACATGGCTTGTTATGCTATGTAGCATTGCATATAACTAGCTGAGTAACAGAAGTGCTAAGAAATCCTTTTATTGAATTGTGAAGATGCAGGACAGGACACCAGCAACAGAGCTGGTGAATTATGCACATTGGTGAGCATGGAACATTGGTGCACAGTGCATTGGTGTGTAGTGGTACATAATGCATATCAATGCATACTGCACACCAGTGTGCTTCAGGAACTGATGTTCATTGTGCATCAATGCATATTGTGGATTTCGCTGCATCTGCTATTTAGTAATGTAACAGCAGTTCTCTACTGGATATACACATTACATAACTACACAGTTCTAATTTCTGCAGACATAAGTCCGCTTACCAAGACCAAGGGCAGCTAATCACAGCTCAGAGTGTGCTGTGGAGGACTGTGGGTAGAAAGAATGAAAATCATGTAACAAAAAAACAGAAGCAGAGGCTGTGTCTGGGAGAGCAGACAGGGTTTGGAGCTGATAGAGAGGGAGTAGATTTAACAGAAGAGAGAGTTGACAGATACTACTTTTGGATTTTACAGAGAGAGGACAGAAAGGAGAAATGATTCTGTTCCAGTGAACTGTGGCAGAATAGATTGTTCAAGACTGTTATATTCCTGAGTTTCAATAAACTTACATTTGTAATTCTTTTTTTGAAAAAAAAACTGTCTCTGGCTGTCTCTATCAAAACTGATAAGGAGTGACACCACATCTACAATAAAAAAAATCCACACAACAGCACAGTCACAGGTCCATGTTTAAAAAGTTACTCTAAGGTCCAGGAACTCAATCTAGAAAAAGATTCAGCAAGGGAGTAAGGGTAAGAGGAGTAGCAAGATTCTAGTGGTTGGGAAAAGGGATTTGTCACAGGTTCCAACTAGATTCCAGCAATATTTAGCATCAACACTCACTTAAGCACTGTTTTGTTATGTCAGGAGTTTTAACAGGTGAAAATGTGCAGGCAGGTTAATAATCTTTTAGTCTAGTCTTTTAATCTAGTCTTTTATTGAAAGACACACACATATAGACATACATATACCCCTGCTAGTCTTCCCCTTGTGATGGATCATACATGTCTCATTGCATACCTCTTACATGTTGTGAGTTTACATTTCATATAAGGCATCATTCATTTTACATCAGTATCACCATCAGATTCTTTCATATTCATCTTAGCAAACATTTTCTAAGAGGCGGCTATATAATCTAACTCTTGTGAAGAATTGAACTTTTATGTCTTCTCTGTGTTATCAGACACATAGGCAACTATATCATTACAAGCATCCATGGGAAATAATATTCTCCCACAAACATCTGTTTGTCTAGATCAGAAATATGTATTTACTACATTATATTTATCATTGAGAGAAAAGGTTCTCTCTTCCTCTCTCTTACCAGCATTTTCTGGGTATTTATCAAATACAAACAGCATCAGGATAGCATGAGAATTGCCAGAAACAGCTAGACTTGTCCTCATTGGAGACTGTTGTAAACAACCTAACTCTTATCTCTCGAAGGTAGCTTTTATACTTTTTTAAGCTCCTTCTTGGTCTTATCTCCACCTATCAAAGACTGATCTAGCTAGTCTCCGTTAATGCCAACAATAAGCTTCTCTTCCAATGGGAAGTGAGATTTATATGAGTCCACTTAAGCAACAAATCACCTGAGAGTATTACTATCCACCATTTTGGGCTGTCTTGCCATCAGATAATTGCATCAGATTCCATCAGCCATTTGTCTGGTAGTATGTGATTGCATCAGCTTATTAACACTATCATATCCATGCAGTTTGCCTTTTCATTTTTGTCATACCCTGATCACTTTTTCAATATTTTGCTTCTGGATTCTTTTCTTCTTATCTCCTTTGATTTTGGCCTAAGTGGCCTTATACTAAGAAATCTATGGCCATTTCCACACTACATTGTGATAGCGCTATTATTCCACTTTCCACATCCTATGGATTCGTGGGATTTGCAGTTTAGGAAGGGGCATTTAGAATTCTCAACCAGAGAGGTATTTGGCCTCAGTAAACTACAAACCCCAGAACTCCACAGGATATTGGAAGTGGAATAATAGCACAACAACAGTGTAGTGCAGAAATGGCCTATGATAAGCTTGCACTCAATATTTTGCTGTCTGATATGCTGATTTCTTTTTTCTTTTTCCTAAATAAACACCCTTGTTTCTTTAATATTCAGACTTCAGGAGGTTAAATTTTACAAAATGCATATCATATTAGTGCATTCTACTTTTCTGGGTCCTGAAGCCACCCACTAATCCCCCAAACCTCCAACTTCCCATTTTTTTTAAAAAAAAAGAATAAACATAATTTTCAGGCAATTTTTGTTCCTAAACTACACAGAAGACCTCTCAAATGTTAAAAGCACACAGAATATCCCCATCCCACCCCACCCCACCCAGGACCCCAGAACCTCACTCAACTTCCAAATACTTAAATTTTTCTGTGCAGTCCACTCAAAATGGTGACAGAAAACTATGCAACATCAATTCCCCATTGTCATTTTGTGAGTGACTGCAGAGGAAGATGGAGGTGTTTGGGGAAAGTTTGGGGAGTGTGACCCACAGGATGTTTGGGAGAGAATTGGCCCCTGATTCCCATGGAGTTGCTTACCTTGCCCCCCTGCCTTACTTCTTGCTTCATTTTGGACAGAAACCTGAGACTCCTACTGGATGACAATTTGTTCCTGTGCCCCTTTATTGGAGCAACAGCAAAGACACGTAATTTCCATCTGCTGAACATCCATAGGATCTGTACATTCTTGACTGTTGAGACTGCCCATTTGCCTTTCCAGGCTGTAGTTATGTCATGCCTGGATTATTCTAATAGCCCACTGACTGGTTTTGCTTTCTTATTCTCTTCCTCCTCTGGCTTTAATTTAGAACAATTCTGTTTGGGTTGTTTTCAATCTCCCTAAATAGCTATATGTTTCTTCACCATGTAGATCCCTTCACTGGCTATCAGTTTGGACTAGGGTCCATTTCAAACTTTTGGTTCTTTTTTTTAGGGCTCTGAGTACCTGAGTACCTCTGAATCAGTACCTGGCAGCTCAGCTAATGTGAGATGTACCATCTAGGAATTTTAAGATCTTCAGGGAAAGGATTATTGTCTGTTCCACTGATATGCACAAGTTTGTCAAGGCTGCAAGCCTTTGAAGAAGTGACTCCATCTGCAGAATGATCTTCCTTTGGACTTTCAGCTGGAGGAGGAGGATCTCATTCATTTTCGTAAGAGCTTGAAGACCTTCCTCTTTGATTCACTGGATTAAGGTGCTGAGTTGTGCCTGAGGTTGCTGAGAGTGGTAGTGGCTGGTGGGATGTTGGGGATTTTATGTTTATTAGTAGTTTATGTCTTTATCCTTATTGTATATGTTTGATGTTCTGCCCTTTGGCGGAAAGGGTGTTATAAATAGAGTTTTTGTTGCTTGTTGTTGTGGTCGTCATTGTTGTTCATGGCTGATGGGCCCTTGGTCTGTTTCCAACTCCTGCCACCAACAGGATTCTGGCCACAATTTCTCATTTTCAATATGGGAAAGTCAGGTTCATATAACAGATTAGGAGTGAATTTCGCTGGTGGAATTTGGATAAATCATTATGTCATACCCTAACCTACTTCCCAGGATGGTTGTAAAGATACTGGACAACTCTGGGCAATTTGGAGAAGAAACATTTGCAACTTTTTTAAAAAAAGTAAATCAAAAATGCAGCACAAACAAACTGAATTATCAGTGTCATCTTCGGAATTATCCATTGATCATTTGGGTCAAGGATTAATGAATAATATTTGGCTGCTGTACAATTTTCTTATGAATGGAGGAATAACTGGGAGAAAGCAGACAAACAAAAAGAAATGGAAGCGAAGAGGATATATACTTAAATATATTTTATTTTAAGGCATAAACACACCAAGTAAGTAGTCTCCTTTTTTTCCCCTTCACTTGTAATGATCAATACCTTGTTTGCTTTATTCTAGTGCATCAATAACTTGGATATAATTCAATCATCAAAAGGCACAAACACACCAATATAACAGATTGGCACACTTGTATGTGCAGGGACAATAAAAGTATGGGAAAAAAAGGAACCAAATTTTCATGGATTTCTCTTTTAGCAGCTGGAGATGCAGCAAGTATGAAATTTCCCTTTGAAAAAAATGTATTTCTTTATCAGCTTCTGTATCAATATTCCATATGATTCGTGTGGGGTATATTTCAAGTTCAAAATTATAACAATATGGCTCCATGAGGAACAGTTTATGCTTAATATTCATTGATCAGCTCAAGGCATTCTGTAAAATTCATACTAAAACATTTAAGGTGTTTATTGTGGTAAAAAGCGGTCAGCAAATTTGTGTTTATTAGCTGGAATAGGTTATATAAATGGCAGTGTTCTCTAGTTTGCCTCATACGGTAGGCAAAATAACTGAAGCGAGAACTATTCCAAACTGGTTGCCAGAAATAAAAATGAAGTAACAAGGCCAGACCTATCATAAAGAAGGAATCATCCTGTCTTGGGGGGGGGGTGGACTCTAGTGGGGGAGCTAAAGGTAATTTCTCAATGACATATGGTTTTTCAGCATCAGCGTCATCATTTTCATCATTATCATTGCTGTCATGTCAGCATCATTGTATAATGAATCAATTTGAATTGCCTAATTTGAATTACTTAAACAATATGGCATGAAAAAAAGTTGGGACTGTCAGAAGAAATACTGAAAAATTTGCAAAACAACTAAAACAGCATCAATAAATAAAACAAATAATTGTTTCTGAGCATGCTTATTACTATTATATTTTTACTTCCATGTGAATTAGATTATTTCAGTGGCTTCATAAGTTCTAGTAGCTAGAGAAGGCAGGACCCACCTAGCAAATAGATAGCTGCAATATAATAGAAAGACTATCTAGTCACCTAAATGCCATCCACAAAACCACACCTTGTTCTCAAGAGTGTTTTTCTGCCCCTTCCCTTAGACAGACTGCCTGAATGGGCACATCCCCCCAAAATATTGACTAGATGTAGCTCTTCGAAGTATCAGAGGGAAGTCTCATCTAGCCCTACTTGGAAATTTGGGGACTGAACCTGAAACCTTCTGCATGTAAAACAGGAATGTTCATGTCCTCCCCAATGGGGGCGACAGAGATACAATACAAGAGATACAGAGATACAAGTAGTAATAAAAGATAATTTGCGGAGAGATACTACATTGTGGCTGGAACCTTTGAGGCATTTGCAGAAAAAGATTGGGATTCTGGGGACAATTTAGATGGGGATTGGGTGATTCTGGGTGAGGGTGTTTCTATGCTTTCTGTAGGAGGTTAATAAAGATTGGTCATAGTTTTCTTTCTTTCCCAATTTTTTTTGGAGGACGTGGGGTCTCGAATGGACGGGATAGGCAACAAAAAAGCCCCTGAGGGCAGCATAGGACTTTTGGGTGGCATTGTTGTATGAAACAATACAGTGAGTTCTCTCTCAGCAAGGTGCATCTTACAAGATCTCAACTGTCATTTAAAGAAATTTAAATAAATGGGGAGGGATCTAAGTACATTTTCCCAGCTGCTCAGGTTTCATCTTCCCAATGTAAATTTGCCATATGGATCTCTGCAGCAGGGAAAATGAGGGGAAAAGGTGATAACATAGGTCTTGGTTTTAGGGGCATTGTTTTACCACCTGGCAGCTGGGTGAGTGTGACATTGAGAAATTAAGTTTGTCAAGCCCAACTATTAATTTCTCTTGAAAGAAGGAGAGTCCAGATGCCTTGCCAAGCACCATCAAGATCATTCAGGTGTGTGAAGATTCTTCAGGTGGAAGAGCAAAGACTATAGAGGCATATAAGATATTGGCACCTCTACAGATATGGAGACCAGGGAATACTAGTGTCATGGTTCTGTGCCACGAGAGAGAAATTAAATGATCAAAGATTCTGTTAACAGAAGGAAAGTAAATGTATCTTTTATTTGTGGGGGTGGGGGTGTTCTCCATTCTTCTATCAGGCTAGGACAGGTAAATTAGCATTATTTCCTTCTAGGAGATGATTTAATCAATCATTTCTGATACAGGGAAGCTACAGAATTATGCAGCATCAGAACTGGCTTCCAGTGAATCTTTACAAAAATCAAAGCTTTTTGCTTGCTTCCTTTATTAGAAAGTGCTCAGAATGGTGATGCCCAGAAACAGAGAGAGCTTGGATTCTTTGAGGTGGGGATGAGCAAGCCAGTCCATTTTAGTCTGTGTCAGTTTTATACGTATGCAGTGATAAGCAAAGCCTCAAAAGTTCTTTTTAGCAGCATTTATATAATGGCATGCTGAAGTCAAGTGATGTGTGTTGAGTATTTTTGGGAGAGAGAAGCCTTCATCATGGAGATACCTCCCCAAAAAGACCCACCTGGAAAACAATTTGGTGTAATGTCAGTGCCAAATGAAGGCCTTCTAATTTTCCCTGGCCTCTATGTTGGCTAAAGAAATGGACATAATTCTGTGTTCTCTCTCCCTCTACTTACTTACTTCCCTCCCTCCTTCCCTTGTATATGACAATGATTATGTAACAGCTGCAACACTTTCAAATATATTCTTTTTAATTTTTAACTTATGCTTGAAGTAAACAACATTCTATGTGTCTTATGGCAAAGATTGATTCTAAAACATAGCAGCTAAGAGAGAAAATTGTCACAACAAGTAAGCAATCTGCATATCACATTTGAAATTCTAATCTTCCTCTGTGAAGGTATGTATGCATATACCTGAGGGAGTGTCTGATTATGACAAAGAATGAATGCATGTGCCAGGGGTCTGGCCAAAGAGAGAGACAGACAACTACTTGACCAAAAGAAGGCCAAAAAGGAACACTTCAAAAGATAAACAGGGAAGCCCTTGATGCAAATGCTTCCTTATCTCTGAAACAACTGTCTCAACTACTCTAAAGCAGTATGTGCAGAACAGCAACTTTGGACTCAGGTGAGCATCTAGGACCTATGATCAGGGGAACCAGAACAATCTGCCTGAAATTGATTAATTACCAGATATGAAGGGAGCTGAGGAAGAAATAAGAGCTTCCTTGGATGACTGGAACTGTGCAGAGATAGAGAAGAAAATGAGCACACAACCAGAACTAAGCTATGAGACAGTGCATTGATCTTATCCATAGAATCATAAAATCTTAGAGTTGGAAAAGACCACAGGGGCCATCCAGTCCAACCCCCTGCTATGCAGGAACACACTCCCAACAGATGGCCATCCAGCCTCTGTTTAAAAACCTCCAAAGAAGGAGACTCTGAGGCAGCATATTCCACTGCTGAACAGTTCTGACCATCAGGAAACTCTTCCTGAGGTTCAGGTGGAATCTCCTTTCCTGTAGCTTTAATCCATTGCTCCTGATCCTAGTCTTTGAAGCAGTGGAAAACAAGCCTGCTTCCTCCTCAACATGACATCCCTTCAAATATTTAAACATAGCTATCATGTCCCCTCTTAACCTTCTCTTCTGTGGACATACCAGCTCCCTAAGACGCTTCTCACAGGGCATGGCTTTCAGACCCTTCACCATTTTGGTTGCCATCTATCGATGTATTTTTCCCCCTGGATTGCCCTCCACATTTCAGTGAGGTAAGCACATCTTTGTGTGGTTGTGTGTGTGTGTATTCTGTGTATAGTTAGGGTTACCTTTCAGTGCTACCTGCTATCCTGGACTAAAGCTTGGCATCTTGGTCTTTCCCTCTCCTATCCTTCCTCTGGTTGGCTCTATTCTTCCCAACTTTTGCTCCCTTTTTCAATTTTGACTCCCAAGTCTCTCTGATACTCCCCTATCTTGCCTTACCCTTTTCTGGCAAAGAACCTGCCACAGTCTCTTCTTATTCTGTTTTAACATTTCTCCCATCCGTGCTAAGCCTCTACACATGTCTATTTTTCTTCCATCTCCCCTCAACTGTCTCTGTTAAATCCTTTGAAGTTGTACTTTTCTTTTTGCTTCTATTGTTACCAGATTTTAAATGGTAGTAGTGGTGATCGTGAAGGTGAGTTATTATATTTATCTATTATAGAGAAGCAAATAATACTGTAAACAAATGTTACTTCTGTACACCTGAAGTTTTGAGAGTGTCAGGCTGAATTGCATCCCCCGTTTTAAATTAGAAAATGTGTGCCTCAGAAGTTCAAGGAACTGTGTTTATATGTATTGTCTACCTATGTGTGTTTCTCTCTCCCTCTCTCCCCCTCTCTCTATAATATACATCTTGTTTCTCCAAAATGTGGATGACCCATGATGCCAGTGCCTCCATGAAACAGTGGGGAATATTAGCTCAAAGGGGAGGCCTGCAAGAGGGGGGCAACCTAGCAAGATCTTTTATACCTGTGAATACCTGTACTAATGCAGGGACACCTGCCAGAAATTCAAAGAATATTAGTTTTATTGGGGGGAATTAATAGCTGCAGGCACATGAGATCCGGGCAGTTACACAATCACACAAGGTTAGCTGAAGAAAAGGGAGGAAAAATTGGACAGCGAGGAGTTAGGATGAAGAGAATGATATTTACCTATCTGGAGCGGAGAGAGAAAGTGATGTGGCCAAGCCTAGGAGTCCGAGGGTAGTACAAGAACAAGAATCAGAGCAGCAGATGGCCTATGACCAGACTACTACTGTACTATGACTTGTTCGGCTCAGAGCTAGAGTTTAAATACTCCTTTTCCACTTTTTGGGAGAAGGTGTTAACTGCTCTCTGGCAGAATAGATAATGGGATCTGGAACAAACTAATGGCCTTAGTATTAGGTGACAAAAGACTGATGGCAATCGTGATAGCTCCTTAATATAGCACATGTGAGGGGACAAAAGGAGAGTTTAGGGGATGAAGAAAGAGGGTTGAAGACAATCAGTCATTTCGGAGAGGCAATTTCAAGCACTATTGTTTCTAAAGGTCAAGTTGCAGGAGGACATTTATGAGTCCATTATCACTGAGCTTCTCTGACTATGACCTAGTCATGCCCTAATGTCCTAATCTGACCTCGTTTGGCAACACACATGTGCAGCTAGTTTCTTTTTGCGAGCAGGCTTCTCAGCCATAGCAGGATATAATTTATATTTCATGCCAAAGAATATTTGCCAATTAAATCATATTATGGAAAGGAGGTATATGCCCTGGTAACAATGTGTGCAAGTGCACAAACACACATACACAAGCGGAGACATGGAGAAATATAGGATCCTTTCTAGATGATAATTCCATCCAAATGACAATAGTAAAATATAGTCTTTCATTTTGGAGGAAATGCTACAGCATATCAGGTAAATACATGAAGCCATTTCCCATGTAGTGCTGGGGATAAGTCAGAGGGTTCCTGGAAGCTACCTATGGTGGCAATCAAAAACAGAGTCTACTTCAGGTATTATAAGGTTTAACATATTTGATCCCTCATTAGGAAGGAAATTATGTGTAAATTAGTCCTACCATCTATGGTGTGATGTTTTAAGTCTTAGGAATCCTGTCACATTGAGATGTTGTACTTAATCTTCCTTCAATTTTATGATGTGAGAATGTGTTTTTGAGTTAGAAATCACATTGCTTCAGTAGAGTTATAGGTGAGATTACTTACATGATAGCTTTTCAGCTGTTATCTCTATCTTGGTAAAGTATGTCTTAGTTCATTTTTCTACAGGGTTATGCACTTCTTTTCCCATGAGCAGCTCCAAAGTGAATAGGAGATGATAGAATTTTCTGTATGAGTTTCAATTCCTGACTTTGAAACTCTTATCTAACAATATATTGCAGCTTTATTGCCGAATCCAATTTAGACAACAGACAAGAGAAATTGCAAGAAACTACAACTGATCTGGTATGTAGCATCCCAACATTCTTTTGGTTTCTCTGAGGCTCTTGGCTTGTGACTTATCTTAGAATATGTGATGTATCTCCATATTAAAAGGCATGAAGTCCCAAGTGCAGTTAACTATCACAAAGCCGCCAGTGAAAGTTACATGTACATTTTCTTGGCTTAGTTCTCTCCAAGGGGATAAGCCATTGTGACCTCATGTCACTGGTGTTGCCTTGGGAGTCAGATTGAACATTTAGATCTGCTGATAAAGCCAGCCAGCCATAAAAGAATGAGAGGCTGGCCTTGGTGATTTTATACTCTCTGTCCCAGGAGGAGAGAGACTAGCTTCTAAATAAGGAGCCTTTCTACTTCTAATCACTTGGGCCACCCTTAAACTATCGTTTCTGTTCCAGGCTAGTTCAGACTAGTTCTGAATATAAGCTTTAAAATCTGTTCCAGCCCTCCTGAATGTTTGGTTTTAATGACAGAATATGATTCATCCAACATAGGATTAACACAGAATCATGACTGTGGCCCTGCAATTGCACTATCTGTTACTGTAATAAACATAAGTAAAGCATGGATAATTGATACAATATATTCTTTCCCAGGAAGAGAAGCAAGTGACATATCAACCAATGTTGGTAAAAGAAGCTCCATTCTAGAGATGCCACTTGGGCATACATTGACTGGGTTGATAAAACTACCACCCTCTGTCTGGAAATCTGGTGATTCAGCATAAGTAAAACACTGACAATAATATGAAGAATACTCTCTGTAATCAGTCTGTGGCCCTTTCCACACGGGGTTAAAAAACGGTGTAGAGCGACCTCTGACGGAGGTCATCTACACCATAACGTGGATTGGGGTGGACTACTTTTGTGTAGTTTCACACCCCAATCCACTCAGGGGCGACCGGAAGTGGCGGCACCACATGCTTTTTGAAAACCACTTGTCTTGTGGTTTTTAAAAAGCATGGGACATGCAGCCTCATGCAACCCCGTCGCAGTGCCCAGTGTGGATCTGCGGGCACACGCAAGTGCACGCCTGCAGACCGGCTGGGGGGTTGGCTTCCAGCTGGTGAGCTCCTCCGGTTGGTGGACAGCCTCTGCCAGCTGGAAGCCACCATTTTGGATGCCGCAGGATGCCACAGGACGCTGACGCGTGTGGAGCAGCGAACTCGTGCTGCTCCACATGGCGATGGACTTACCCGGCTGCAGATAAGCTTCATTTCTGCGTGTTTCCAGGTGTTGCTTCCTCCGTGTGTGGAAAAGGCCTGTGTCTAAAGACATTTTATTGTGGCACAAGGTGGGACAAGGAAGGAATGGAGGGTGGAAGGTACAAGCAGAAGAATGCAAGAAGCAAGAGGGGAGAGTATGCTGAAGGTTCAAGGTGACACAAGGAAGGATGGAGGTGTAGCCACAGAGTATGGAAGGGAGCTGTTGTAAAAGCATGTTGTAAAAGCATGAGCTGAGGCAAGAGAGGATAGCAAGAAAAGAGGGTGAGAGATGTGATGGGAAGGTGCAAAGAGAAAAAGAAAAAGGTATAAGGTGATGTGAGGTACAGGAACAGGAAATGTGACTTGTAAGATTGTTTTTTCTCTGCATTTTTTCCCCCAGTGAATCAGATAGTGATCTGTTTCAGGGGCTTCATGTGATATTTTCATGGACTTTTAGATTTTTGGCATTGGTAGGGAAAAAAAAAACCTGATGACAAAATTAGCCAGTTAACTAACTAACCAACCTGTTACTGTAGTTTCTAGCCCCGACTTGAGGGATATTAGGTATCACTTTGATATCAATAATTTGGCCTTCTTTACCTATTCCTCTCCATGTGCTGCGAGGTCCCCTGGACAAACTCGCAGACAGGCACGGCTGCTAATCGTTGTAATATTCCAAACAAATACAGGCTGGCCAGAAATAGCCGTCCCGCCGCTTCAGAAGACCTCAAAGGCAAGTACTCTTATTGTGTATGCACGCTACTTACAAAGAACTCCCTGACCCAAACAGGCAGCTTGATTAGAAGAATACTCAACTGTCAAGCACTCTGCGTTTGCATACTGGCTACTCTATTGATAATTTGGACTTAATCATGCTAAATTCCTACCTTTCTGAGGCTTTGTCTCCAGCCCGAAACTCATTGTTTTCCCCCAAGTACAGAATAGCCTACGGCTGCATTTTCCCCTATAAAAGCCCCTGACTTTGAGCACTTCTTTGGATTGCTTGGATCACTCCCGAATTCCATCCTGCCTTGCTTCCACTTTGCTTGGCGAGCCTTCCCCTCAGTCCCACGTACTGAGACTCCATACCTCTGAACTTCTACTGCAGACTACCCGGGCTTCAGGACAGGTGTAGTATTACCCAAACCAACAACTCCTCAAAAAATCCCTCTATCCCACTCCAACCTTTATTTCTTTAGTTCTTTGCATGAGTGTGTTGCATACACTGTTTGACTGTGTTTTAATAAAGCAACATTTATTATTCCAATTCTGTTTTCTCCTTGACTCAGCCTGACTCCATAGACATTGGGTGAAAGATCTCACTCCGTTGTCCTGCTTTTCGTATTGCTAGCTTGTGCTCTTTGCTAATTTCCCCAACTAGTATAATTTGGAGCGCATTTAGATGTCCCTCCCGGGACCCCCAGAAAACAGGGTAACAAACCAACCAACCAACCAACCAACCAGGTAATAGCAACCAACCAGCAATAGCTATCTGGTGAAAATTAGCATGACCAGACTGGGAATGTACATGGGCACTTTACTTGGTTTCTGTCCTGTTATTAAACCACAAAACTGTCCTGTAAGGTAGATTTACTGAGAGTTAGTGAAGACCCAAGGTCACATTGTAAATACTATGATAAACTAAGAAATTAAACCTGTGTTTCTATAGTCCAAGTTCAGCACTTCTGATATTGTTTTAAATTACTTCTGTCAGGATAGTAATTTCTATGAAAATGGTACCAAGGTTGAAACATAGTGGCAGAAAAAATATGACTGTTAGTGTGCTACTATCTGCATAATTAGAATGCACAATAGTAATATGCATAATTGTAATAATTAGCATAATGTACAAATTAGATGTGCAGATTTGAAAGGCTAGAATAGGGAAACCCAATTAGGAGGCTTGGATTCAAATTAGCAGGTTTAAATTCACCTTGTAACATATCAGATAAATGTGGATTCAAAGGTCTGTTTTGTATTGTTGGATGGATCAGACATCTATGCCAAATTCTGCTTTGGACTCATAATCTTAAACTTAACTTGTATGGTTCTCCTTTTCTGTGCAAATAGGGCCTCCCAGTGTGAACCTTTGCTTCTATATACTCTCATCTCCAGGCTCCACATGCCTTTCTTTCTTTCTTTCTTTCTTTCTTTCTTTCTTTCTTTCTTTCTTTCTTTCTTTCTTTCTTTCTTTCTTTCTTTCTTTCTTGTCACTATCCCCAATGGGCAGCAGCAACCACCACTGAAGTTTTTGTCAGTGATTTTAGAGCACAGGTGGGGGAATGCAACCTTTGACCTGCAAGCAGCCCATGACCCCCATTCTGCATTTACTGAAACCTATGACACTCCCTGAACTTACCAGACCCTCCATATATTTCAATGAAAGATTAATTTGGGGGTGATTTTTACCCTCAAATGATCTCAAATGCTTCCAATTTGTCTGAAAATATGTTAGTTTGCCTCTGTTCCCCCACACGATTCCTCCAAAAGCCTGACTAATAATGAACTGGAAGTGATGTGCTGTCACTTCCAGTGTGCCAAGGACATGTTCATGTACCATTTGGTGGGTTGTGGTGTGGGTATGATGTGACTATTTCTATTTTCTTATAGTAATTATTCTAAAATTCTAAAACCTATCTGTCTGTCTGTCTCTCTGTCTACCTATGTATCTGTCTATCCCTCAATCATCTTTGCAGACTGTGCTCTCTTTTGTCCTTTTTCATTATTCATTTCATTCATTTTTCCAGCTCTTGATCCATAACCCTATCATTTTTTCAAAACACACACACACACACACACACACACAACACTTACAGTTTAGATATTTAGATGTTCAACAAACTTCATATTCAAGAAAGGAGATCAATTGGAATTTAAGCAAATGTAGATGTGAGATAACATTTCTGACTTTCTCTCTCTGAAATGCCTCTACAAATGTGAATGAATGTATTGTGCTTAACGAACTTTCACTAACATTCTTCTAGTAAGGTTGCTCGATAGCCTAGATATGGATTGCTAAAAGGACTGTGAGTTGTCTGAAACTGTGACTTTAAAATATTTGAAATCCTGTTTGCTTATGTGTGTGCTTGCAATACTATATAAAAAGCATGTCTATTGCACTGGTTAAAGAATTTTTTTAAACCCTCCCTTTGATTGCTGTAGATACACCAAATGCATTTAACCTTCATAACACATCAAATAACTTGCTTATTTTCTATTCAGAGATTTAAAAATCCTACACCTTGAGTATAACACTTTAAGCTATCCATTTAGAATGCAAAGCTCTACTGGGGCTTAAAAAAGATGGCAGCAACCTGATACACAAAATCAGGATAGTTCCTCCATCATTTATAAAGAGATAGAAATTTATCTTCCCCTGTTCTTTTGATTTGTGAACATAATTCTGACTTTGGAGATGGTATTGTCCCTCTCCTCCAAGTCAAGGCTGGGAAAAGTGCAGCCAATAGGGCACATGACCCTCCATGGACATTTTGAGGCCCCAGGGTGCCAGCATCCCTAAATTTTCCATCTTTAAAAACTGCCAATATGATTCCATATTCCCCCATCACATGTTATGGAGGGCATTTTTAACATGTTTTGGGGCACTCTGGCTGTCTCAGCTCCAGAAGGTTATTTTAAAACAGGAAATGAACCAGAAATTTTTGGCCCTTTTGGCACCTTATCTTTTCTCACTGCCATCATGCCAGGATCACACAAATAGTGTCTTGTGGGAGGGAATCGCACCTCTTGCACTTCCCTCTGCACCAACTCCATGCTGGGCAGAAGGAAGCATGATGGCTCTGCCCCTTCCTTCCTTCCGTAGTTGATTACTTTCCCAGGCTGTGCTAGGGGAGGAAGCATGGCCATCATATTTCCTGAGGTTCTGCATGCCAGGTAGATGCGGGAGGGATGCAGGAGAAATGCACAATCATGGGTCATTTTCAGTAAAGAGCCAAAAATGATATAATCCGTGATTGCTGCAGGATTGCTACGGGAGCACCGTGCAATCATGAGAACGTCATCTGGAACCATCCTTGCGATCCCACGGTGCTCCCATGACCATTTTGTATGGGAAATGGTGTGCGAAAAGGGCCTTAGAAAAGAACAGGGATTTGAATAAGACAACTGTAGAGGTAGGGAGGGACTGGGTAATTCTGTGGAAAGTAGAGGAGATTTATGGGAAGAGAGAGACTGTGGCCCTTTCCTCATGAGGCCAGTGAATTGCTCTGTGCCATTACTGGTTCTTCTGGCTTCAAAGCAATGAGGACTTTCCCTTAAGCCCTTCCGCAGGGCTCCTCTGTTTGTTCCAGGGTGATTCGGAGCAGTGAAAGGTCTTTAGATCCGCACTGGTGAGGCTGACAAAATGGCAGCGTCCGGTTGTTTGTGGGTCTAGACCAACTACTGAAGCTGACCGTGCCCACAGCCCGCCCTCTGCTGATCACAGGCTCACATTGGTGCGAATCTACACATCTGCACAACTGAGCAGGAATGAATCGGTGCGCTCCAGAAAATTGAAAGACCATTTTTTTCCAGTCTTCACCTAGCATGCTGAAGGACCACTTGGGGGTGTTTTGGATTGGACTTAGGTGCGGAACTAAGGTAAATAGTCTGAACCTAGTCCAATCCAAGGTGCGACTTCTGTGACAGGACACCTTGGCCTGTCTTAACTTCCTCATGCGGAAAGGGCCTGTGAGAGACTGTTATTTTTCATCATCTTACAAGATTCAGAATTAGATTGTTAGTATTGTATTAAATATGCAGGACAGCTACAGCTAGAAGTGTTAATGAGTTGGAAGATAGCAAAGACTGAAAAATCCCAGGGGTGACCAGTGGTTTCATATCAATAGTGTGATGAATCTCATTTTGCTTTTCCTCCAGATTCCAAATAGGATATTCAAGGTGCTGAATCCTTTCTCCCAAATAGATTCTACACCTTGAACAGATCTTTTAAAGCCAACATGGATTCACAGCATATCTATCATGGAAGCTACCAACTGCCACTGAAATACAGGTTTACCATCCTAGGTTTGTAATTGAAAAAGTTATGTTGCTATTGTCATGTGCCTTTGGGTTGGCTTATGGCAACCTTATCATAGGGCTTCCTTGGCAGATTTATTCAGATTAGGTTTATCATTGCTTC
The DNA here is from genome assembly GCA_948474755.1 of Ctenosaura bakeri. Taxonomy (NCBI): domain Eukaryota; kingdom Metazoa; phylum Chordata; class Lepidosauria; order Squamata; family Iguanidae; genus Ctenosaura; species Ctenosaura bakeri. The sequence continues at coordinate 72,153 of CAOLHI010001674.1, forward strand.
CTCTGAAGCTGAGAGTGTGTGACTTGCCCAGGATCACCCAGTAGGTTCAGCAGAGATGCAAACTGTCATCTCCTGGAGTCCAAATCTCTAATCATGACACTATACTGGCTATTGGAAGAGCTGCCACACTGGCTCTTAAAATTATATTTAATATTAAGTATATCCAAGCCTATTGGAGGCTAGTGTTCCAGTATTAATGTGACACAGAGCCTGGAAGATCAGACTTTTACGTAGATAACAATGGAAGTGGATGCATATCACTCTATGCTACAAGTTCACAATTCAAAGTTTTCACCAGTTCATCACCACCTTATTCTTACTAACTAATTTATATTCATTTAATTTTTTTTCTTGTTTTATTTCAAACATGGCTTTTGTATAATAATAAAAAAAATGAACGAAAAAATGATGATTCAAGGTGGGATCACCACAGCAGTTGCACTACAACATTTTTAAAAAAATGATTTTTAAAACAACATATTTGTAATAACAATATTTTAATAATATTATCCAATTCAAGTTCTGCAAGAATGGTAAGGACTGTCACATATCTTTTGCTTTTCTGTCATTGAGAAGACCTGAAATCAATTATTTTTCTTTTCTTTATCCCTTTTGCATGGTAGGTAAATAAATATGTACAATTCCAAATGCATATCTTTCATAAATGTGCAAATACATCCTTTAGTCAATAAGAAATATGTGTAAAAAGATGCTTAAGTTAAGAAAAATGTGTTACAAAGTTCCTTTTCCTCCATTTCATTGGCTGCTACTTGTGAGAGCAAAGGAAGGAAATTCTAAATATTGTGATGGCATACTGATTTTTTTTTTAACTCAGCATTCCAGAGGATGTGGCGATGCAGTTGTGGCTGGCAGTGCCCATGGATATATGGAAGGATATTGTCCTCAGCGATGCACACTGTAGTACAGCAAAGTGCAGGTCAGAATTTTGTTCTGGAGACATTAAGTCTCCTACTGCAGTACCAAGATATGTGCTAAATCTTCTTCTTCTTCGTTTATTACACATCACAACTGCTCTCTCTCTTTCGCTCTCTCTCTCCCCCCACACACACACCTAATTGAAAACTGCACATAAGGTTAGGAGATAGTAAACACAAAAACAAATCATTTGGAAAAATATATTAAAAAACAACTTTGTCAATAGGGATATGTATCAATTGATTTACACACTTGAGGATAACACACAAAATATGTTTAGTTTTTCTATGCCCCACCAAAAATAATCTGTATGGAACTGGCAGCAAATGGACGTAGAGGTGGTAAAAGCAGAGAATCTATGGAAACAGAATTGAAAGGTCTTCCCCTCTCTCCTCTTCTTGCTTCAGAGTTCAACTCCATTTCATTACTCATGCTACTCATTTGTACCAATATCATTTATCAAGCTGTAGGAGACACTGAACATCTCTAGAAGGATGCAGAATTAACCTCTGCTGCGCTGTGTCCTCTTCCCTGATCTGATGATAGAAAATCCAAGCTGTCCTCTCCAAAATAACTATTACCATTGCAGCAGTGAGAAGTGACATGCTTCATTTTCACCCTACATTTAAAGAGGAAAAAAAGGTGAGAGAACAGCCTCACCTTTGCAAATTGGAAAGGTGGATGCCACTTGTTTATAGCTGCATAGGAACGAATGAAGAAATAGCATTTGAAGCTGAGTTTGACAGACAGCTTGAATATGCCTGTCTGTCTTCTGTCTGGAAAACCTAATCCCAAAAGCTGTTGAGTGCTTTTCTAAAAGGTTTTTCTTTTTTTCATCATTCTCTACATCAACATTGCCAAGTCGTTGCCCCATTCAGTAGAAGTCCCTTGTGAACAAGTGTGCTGAAAGCAGATAAGGAGATGAGAATTGAATCTCCTGCTTGAATTCCCTCCACAGTCCTTCCTATATATTTTGAAGTGAACCAAAATGGTACAGCTGACAACCCTAGTGCAATCACCAACTCAGCACAATGCATTTGAATCAAAAAGTTTGCCGTACATGACCTAAAAATTAGGGCATTTTCCTAGCCTGCTGTATACAGTCTATTCAGGAGCACTTCCACACCACTGTGGCAAAAAGGTCTTACAAAGATGCTGGTGGCCTCAGTCATTCGGCAATCTGTCACTGGTAGCTTTGGGACCATGACATTTTCTCATTGAATCAAGGAGTTAATACAAAGCTGTCATGGTTGACCTTTTGTGAGATTTTCAGAGAATCTGTAAAGTCTGATGGCCCACCCCAAATTTACATGGGCTACAAACTTGCAAATTTGGCACCCAAAAATACTAATTCGTTCACACTTTCCAAATGTTTCTCCTACTTTTTTTTAAAAAAAGTATACTGTCAAATTGATTGCAAACTCTTGGATCTTTATATAGCCTGGGCTACACTGAATTATGATATCTTCTACTGAGAAAGTCTCCATATGCATATATGTAATGTCATTTCTCAAAAGTTTTGGCAGAGAATTATACAGATTGCACCTCCTGCCTTTTTGTCTGCTGCTAGTCAGAAAGGTGGCAAAACCTGAGGACAGTATTACCCAGTGCTCCCAAAATATTGGGAAAACATGAATCTCAGTATTCAAAGATACTAATGTTTGGTTTTCAGAGATATTAATGTTTGGTTTAACATGAGAAGATCTAATGACCCTTGAGGGGTACATTTTTCCCCAAGGTTAAACTGGCAGGTTAAAAATCATGAAAGAGGGGCCTCTGCCTCAGGTCCTGCTCTCTTCTCCAATATCCATGTCAGACACTCTCTGTGCAAGAAGAAGCAAGAAGATATCAAGAGAACTTCCCTCCATCCTGCTTATGTTACTAATGTTTATGAAAAAAGGTGTAATGTTGACAAGTGTGTATGTGTGAAAGAACTGAACAGAATTCTCAGACATCTGTAGAGTTTTGCACGTCTGTTGGGGCTGTTTCCACACATCTCCCCCTTTCCTCACATTCCACTCTGGTCCATGTTGTTTCTATTTTTTAAAAAATCCAGTTATATGACACCAGATTATTATAGCACATTTGTCCATAATTTAAAGCAGAACTTATTTTTATGCATACATTTCAAATGTGCTCATTTTATAGGATGAGTTTTCCAAAGGCCATAAATGTACAGATTTCTGAACACAGTGAATCCAGTAGTGATTTTGAGTTAAGCAAAGAGTGTCAGTGAGACTAATAAAATACTGGAGTTTCACACAGCCCACCTATGATGCATAAAGCACATTAATGCCGTTTATTTGTCAGACTTTGTGGTATGTTGATTGTCTCTCAGCATCACTCTTGGGAATCTGGGACTAACACTTCAAGTGAGTTTTTGAAGTGAATGTGGAGATTCTAACTTTCTTCAAACTACCACAGAATTATGACAGAAGCAAAAGGAGTGACATCTTAGCCCCCCGTCTAGAAAAGATAAGGTGACTGTCTTATAAAGCATATAATGGAAACAATAAACTACTTTTATCTGTCATTTCTGTCAGTTGTAGGAAAGAGTTATGTGGGACACCTGGCTTGTCTGGCACTTCTTAAGCTGTTCCTAGTGTCAAACCTCAGTTGTTAGCCCACATGCTTCTCTACATGGTAGAGTGTATCTTGTCTTTTGCTTCCCACAGAGAAATGCCTTGGACTGCCTATCTTTACTTTCACTTTCTGCTGTATTGGAATCCAACCACAATAATATTTACCGGGTAAGGGGAATGAAAAAAACAAACAAACCACTCTTAGACATTATTGCTCCCAGTGGTGTATGTTATTCCCTTATTTTCTAACTGTTAGAGGAACAGAATGTGTTACTTTGGGGAGGACTCTAGTCCAGAAGGAGAACATATTTTGCATGACATAGGTCACAGTTTCAATTCGTGGCATCTCTAGATGGGACTTGGAAAGTCTATTTCCAAAAACCTGTGGGAATCACTTCCAGTCAGGGTAGGTAATACTGGCCTTGATGGATCAATGGTTTGATATGGTCTAAAGCCACTTCATACCTTCCTAACTTAGGTTCTACTTTTGACTGTCCCAGGATTTATCCCATGGTTCTAGTCGTTTATTTGATAGTCTGTTGACGATATAAAGGTACAGAAGTTCAGAATCTTTGGATTCCAAAAACTAGGATGAGGGTGAAATCTTGATACATGAGGATTTTAAAGGCCCTGTTTGTAACAATAACAACAAAACCACAATACCACAATCACCAGTTGGCCTGGATTTCCCAAAAACTATTTACTAGGCAAGTCCAAGAACATTTTCTGGGCTGAGATGGTGCAGAAAATTGTGCTGTCCACTATATCTACATAGGACCTCAAATCACCCATGCTATTTTGGCATATAGCCCATAAAATCTCCCTATCCCCTCTCCTTCTCCCTGAAAATAAATATAGAATAATACCAAATTAAATAACTAAGAATTTGCTAGTTGCATGACAGCCAAAATTTGACATTGTACTCTTCCTATTAGTAGGGCCAAAACTTTGATTCACTCTGGAATGGTAGCCAAACTGTGTTTTGAGACTGTAAATTCAAGAGCTGTAGGGCTCTCTGTCTCTCTCTCTCTCTGTCTGCAAATAGAAATAGGTTGATATAAGAATGTGTTATGAATTAGAAATCAGATATTGACATATCTATCATCACTATATTATCCCACTCAATAGCAAACCAATTTGAAGTTTTAGAATTCCAGACTGAAATGAGTTCCAGACTTGAAGGCTGTAAAATAGATCCTAAAGGGAAACTTGCAAAATGTACTCAGATTAGTGTTCATACAGATTACTCCAATTAAACTCCATTATTATTCCTCCATTTTATTCTGTATTGTGTTTTCCAGTTGTTTCCTGGAAAGAGGGCAGAATTTTAGAATGCTGAAAAAGGAATTGTGGTGGACTTGTGAAAAAGCAGAGAAATTTTGAGTACTGATACATTGATTGATAGAAAAGATAAAAATTCAACTGAAACTGGAGTTTTTTTTCTTATTGGGACTGACGAATGACATTATTATTATTATTATTATTATTATTATTATTATTATTATTATTATTAATTTGTTACCCATCTTTCCTCAAAGCTCAAGGTGGGGTACAACAGATCAATTAGAATCTTGGAAGAACTCTACAATATATGGTTACTGCACTAAGAATACTTTATGTCCAGAGATGGAAAGATCCAACTGTATCATCTCAAGAAGGATTGAATGATAAAATTGCTTGACATGGCAGAGGTGGACAAGCTGACTCTTTTAATTAAATAAGGCACACTGAAAAAGTTTAAGAAAGAATGGGAGAACGTCATAATATATTTGAGAGGGTGTTGAGAGATATTTTCAGCTGCGGGATTTGAATAGTAATGGTTAGAAATAACAGAGGAAGAAGTTTATATTTAGCACATTCAAGATAAATACAAGTATCATAATAGCATAAATATAAAATTATATAATTTTATATAGTTTTCATATAATTCTATTCTATCTTGTATACATTTAAATATTTAAATTATTGTTTAAGGAACTTTGCTTGGCATTTTACAAAATAAGTATTTTACAAAATAACCACATGTTGGAAGTCGTGTGTGTACCCCTTTTATCCCTCCTTTTCCCCTTTTGTGGTAGGATTATTTACTTAGTTAGTTTACGTTTATTTGTCTTCTTACCTTATGTGTTGTTTTATACATTTTTTTAAGTTTTATGTTTAACCATTTTTATAAAAAAAAGAATGCTGATAATCAATGTTGTATATAAATGTTGTATATAAAATGTTGTATATAAAGTGAATTTGCTTCTCCCAACCTTTGTGTCACCCAGCAGCACATGAGGGAGATGCCTTTGCTGGCCTCACACGAAGAGAAGACACTTGTTGTTGTCAAGGTACTTGGGAGCTCTTTTAAGACTGAGCCACCCCCACCTCTACTTACTTTGATAAGTTCACATGACCCATCCTCCCACCTCTAATGCAGTGTACACTTGTTGGTTGCTTCAAGGCTGGGTAGGAATTTTTTCCTTTTTCTATGGGTTATTTGCCTACCCTTCGCTGCTGCAGGAGGACTAGGCAATTGGCTGCAGGGTGGCATTTTAAATAGGTTCTCCCCAGCAGATAAACAAGGGAGGGATTTGGAATTTGGTGAACATCTATGGGATCCATTTGGTGAAGGGCTTCCTCCACATGTCCTGTGACATGGAGTGGTGGTGGAGACTGGCCCTGAGGATGGCCTGGGGATACTGCCCTCACCTTGGGTCCTGCCACAAGGAAGGATCTGTTCTTGGGTCTACCTTCCAGAAAATGGCTGGCTGAGGTCACAATCCAGTTTAATCGATTCACTTCAGGACCTTTGCCCATGGGAGCTGGGGGAGCAGTCCAGGGGAGACCACTCACCTCAGCTACACCTGCAACAGGTCTCCCCCCTGCTTGCATCTTTCAGAAGTTAACCATAAAAAGGCAATGATTTAAATAGCCCATGGTTAACCCAAGCATTGTTCTGTGATCTCAACACTTCACGGGTTGGCCAGCAAAGGGGTCAGAGTCCAGGGATCAGGAGTCAGAAAGGCCAGGAACACTGGAGAGGCTACAGGAGAGGCTATAAGCAGCACAGAAGACCACGTTGCTGTGGCAAAGGTTGCAGAGAAAGCCCAGCCCTTATATAGGTGCCTCCTGGCTGCTCCAACTGCCCTGTATCTGAGCAGCCAGCTGTCTGTGAGGACAGGATTCTGTGGAGACTGTAGTCAGGGCCAAGATCCTTGTGGGCAGAATCCTGCAAAGACTCAGTCAAGAACCTAGACCTTCACAGTGAGAATTGTTCAGTCATGTGCATTGCACACCTAGGCATATTGGGCACTGATGTGCATTGCACACAGGTGCACATCAGTCCTGATGAATATTGTGTGCTCTTGCCAATGTTCTATTACTTATCTTCGCAAGTCAAGTAAAGGGATTTCTTAGTTTCTATGCTATGTGTCTAGGACGGTGTACATAAAGTTACATTACAAAACAGGTTATACAGGAGTCTGGCAAACACATTTATTCCTTTAAGGATTTTTGTTGTTGCTTTTGTTTTTGTTCGTGGTGGTGTACTCCAATAAGAAGGATGACAATGATGATGCTTATGATGATGATTTTATTAATTTATTTGTTCTTCACATTTCCACAAAGCCTAGGACTCAAGGTGGCTTAGAAAAATTATCTATCTATCTATCTATCTATCTATCTATCTATCTATCTATCTATCTATCTATCTGTAACAGCTTAATTTGGTAAAACATGCAAAAATTAAAATATACTTAAAAACAGTTATATATATATTTCCTAGGGATATAATTTTTTGCCAGTTTTGCTGTCCATGGAAGCAGTGTGGAATTTTAGCAATTTTCCTCCAACTACACAGCCCTTTCCAATGGCATTATTCTAGGTGACCAGCTTCTTAACACATATGTAGACAACAAAGCTGAGGTTACATCATTTACGTGATGCATGCCCTGCTATTAGGATCTCTGCAACTTCACCATCCTGGTTTCTGTGCAGGTCTAAGTGGTTGAGTCTTTCTTTCTTTCTTTCTTTCTTTCTTTCTTTCTTTCTTTCTTTCTTTCTTTCTTTCTTTCTCTCTCTCTTCTATTAAGCCTAGAAGATGTACTTGCTGAATGCCAACCTTGAAAGTGCAGAAACAAGAAACTAGCCTTGCTCTCTTGTAAATCATTCTAAGTAGGTTGCAAGTATTAAGGACAGGAGATGTTTGACCATTTCCACACCCGGCGAGGGAATCACTCCCTGCCACTACTCACTGGATCTTCTGGTGGTCCGGTCCGGTCCAGGGTGAGGCAGAGCAGTACGTGGTCGTAGATCTGCACTGCTCCGGTGTAAAAAATGGCAGCTTCTGGTTGGTCATGGGTCTCGACCAACCGTTGAAGCTCGCCAGTCTAAAGCCTGCCCTCCGCAGATCACAGGCTCGCATTGGTGCGAGCCTGAGACTCTGCACCAGAGAGCAGGCATGCAATGGTGTGCTGGCATTTTGAAAGACTGGAAGAATGAGGTCTTTCAAAAACATGCTGGAGGACCACTTGGGGTTGTTCTGGAGTGGACTGAAGTGAGGATCTATGGTAAGTAGTCCAGACCCAGTCCGCTCCAAGGTGCAGACATCCTCCATGGAAGACACACAGCACCTTTTTACTTACCCCCTGTGGAAATGGCCTTTGTCCCATAATGGAAAGAAGAGTGTATGTAAGGAAACTTCCTTCTTGAGTATATTGTGACCCTGTTCAACAAGCCCAGTTACAAGAGCGAGTGTCTCACTCATTTCTCAAAATGACAAGACATTCCAGGAATTGCTTCAAAATGGATCTGGTTTTGGGTTTTTTTGTTTGCATTTGGAGGCCTACACTGTCTTTGTAAATTACATTCATTTATATAGATTAAATTAAGAGCACAGCGGAAACAAGCAAACATATTTTAAAAGCTATCTCAGCTACCAAACCTTCCTTTGATTCTCAAAGTGCCATATTTAGAGACGACATCCCCATCCCTCATTTGGCTACTTTCATTTTTGGCTAATTTCCAGCATTCCCCTAGTCATTATTAAATCTCTGTCCAAATCCAAAGCACAACTGTTTCTCTGATCCTACTAGCTGATACTACCCAATCTTGGAGGTTAAATATGGTCAAGGCCAACTTTAAAGGGAAATCACCAGGGAATGCCAAATGCTGTAGGCTATATTTAAAAGGAAGCCATTGATAAACCCCCACTGAGTATTCCTTGCCTAAGCAAGACCTATGATTTCTGAAGTAACCACAAGTCAACTGGCAAACACATCTACACACACATACACACATGCATGCACTAGCACTGAAAGCTGCAACATTTCTTTTTTTTTTAAAAAAATATTTTTATTAAAATTTCTAAAAGAAAGCATAAAATGGGAACATTTCTTCTAAATGTCCCCCCCCGCAACTCCCATAACAAGTTTTCTTCTGCAGTTCTTCTCAGCTGAATCAAATAAAAAATACAATATAATACAATACAATACAAGGAGTCTAATCCGCTATACATAGAATCTTTGGCATAACAGTCATAATTTATCTGAAAGCTGCAACATTTCAAATGCTGGAGAGAGTTCCTTCCAGCACAATCATGGGCTTTGTTAAACCCTGAGCCTAACTCCTATCCATATTTAAACAGATAAAATCAAGATGAAATTTCTTTTCCCAGAAATTGAACTTTTTAAAACTCGGCATTCCTTCAGACACTAGCACTTAGCTTCCATCTCAGAAATACACAAGTCAAAACAGATGATCCATCCTTGTAGCCCATCGCCTTGCTGAAACATTTTCCCTGAGCAGCTTTTCTCTGTCTTTTATTCACCATTGTATTTTTCGGGAACAACAAATCCAACAAGCTGCACCTGGCTATGATTAATTATTTAGCCCAGGGATATAGCAGATGAACAAGATAACTAATTCATTTCCAGGGAGGCACCAGAGGTGTTTATTTAGCTTTTAAATAAAGGGAAAATGAGGTTCCTAAAATGTTGTTGTTGTTTTTTAATTCTCTGAAAGCATTTCAAGGCTCGTTTTCATTTGCTTTTTTCAAAAAGAAGAAAATCAGCTCCCAAGGTGAAGGAAGAGAAGTATTTCCTAACTGGATTAAAACAAAGCTTTCTGAAAGTGCATGCATAAAATGAAACCTTATGTTTGTGTTGGAGGATGATTCAGAGTTCTCCGTGACCCTGAACAGATTATTTGGTTGCAGCTGACACTAAGCGGACATTTTGGAATAATAAGCTGCAGGAAGAGTACTTTTCTTTTCTCAACTGGGAAATGTGCTAAAATCTGTATCATTTTTAAATGTCTCAAAAAGAGGCATGGCTAGGTGTGCATAAAAACCTGAGTTCAAATGCCCTCTTGAAATTATCTACTGTATTTGTGGGCAGAGAAGTATGGGGGAATTTTTCCTATTTTCTCTGAGATAGAAGAGAACAGTAGCTATCCCCCACCCTCTTAGGATTGATTGAGATTTTTCTTTTTTTTCCCCCTTCTGCTGAAAATAGAAACAATGGTAACTGTGTTGATGGTTTGATGTCCATTTTCCATCTTTCACCGTATATAGGGTATACAGCAGACCCTCAACATTTGTGAGGGTTCAGGGTGCAGAAACCTTATGAAAGTTAAAAAAACTGAATAACTCCTCCTGCTAGAGTGAGTGGTCACCTTTCCATTGTTTTCTAGGTCTCCCCTTCCATTCACTTGCCTTTAGCCTGGCTGCACATGTCTTCCTTCTCTGTGGTCAGGCAAAACGCAAAATAATGTCTATGCTTATCTCAGCTTCTCTCTTCATCTACTGCTTGACCTTTGTCTTGCCAAAACTTTCTATATTTTGTAGTCACAGTTTTCTTGAAATCATGTGTACAAATGCAGAGTGTGGAGGAAATTTATTCTTCAATTTGTTCCTTGTTATAGTTACAACCACCAAAGACTGCTGCTTGGACATATGGGATGATGAGGCCCTGAAACATTCTTTTTATTCTCAGGAATAATGGAATTTTCTCCACTATTCAGCCCAGCAATTGCAGATGGTCACCAGCCCCATTTCCACACCCAAACTTATATCTGATATGTTGTTCCATTTCATGCAAAATCAAAGCTATGAGGGTCCCATGCGTCCCCCCATTTCTGATAGTGTTCTCCAGGAAGCCTCCTAGAACCATTAATTAAAGATTTTTCCACATCCTTAAGCCGTGGTACTAGAGCATCCTACTACTCTACTAGGAAGAGAAGAAACTGTGTAGAATGTATATATCTTTTTGCATGAAGAAAGACAACCAATATAAGAGGCCAGTTTGGAGTACTATGATGGGGGCTGCTAGATGAAACATACTTTGGTCCCCATCATCAGTGATAGCATTAGAGAGTCTTTTTCTAAATCAAGTGAGTGTTAATGGCACTAATATGGTGCAAATCAAAACGTGTCTGCCATGCCAATGGGAATGGAAAAAGCAGGGGACATGGTGACAAACATAGTGAATTCCTTTTCCCCACAGAAACACTCTAAGCTCTGCACAAATACATCTTTTTCAATGTTTGCATGCATTTCTTCAGACAGAGGAACTAGTTTTTAAACAAAATTTCCATAACTCATTGCAAAGATGTGCTTTACATAACTCATTGCCAAATAATTATTTATTATACTACTCGTTACTTTTCTTTTCCCTTTTTATTCTCTAAAAAATTAGTAAAAGCAAAGTGACCTCAAAAAGTTCAAGGGTGAAATCTCTTCAAAACATCCCAAGAAAATCAAATCAACAACAATAATGAGGAAAAGTAGCAGCACTTCATAGTTAAAAAGTGAGGGGTAGATGTTGCATGGACAGCCAATGTGGTGTACTGGTTTTTGCACTGGATTACAACTCTGGAGCCCAGGGTTCAAATTCCCTCTCGGCCACTGTAACCCACTGAGTGACCTTGGGCAATTCACATACTCTCATCCTCAGAAGGAGACAAAGGCAAATCCATTCTGAACAAAGGTTGTGAAGAAAACCTTGTGATAGGTTCATCTTAGTGTTACCCTGAGAATTTGGGGTTCCCGTGAGGGGCGCCCGGGTTGCCAATTAAAATACTGATTTTGGGGAAGCTAGCCTGAACACTGTTTGGTTAGCAAGAGGCAGGGTAACGTTGCGAGATCTTTAACCCTATGTATACAGCCGCGGGTTAGAGAGTGGCTAGACGAGGTTTTACAGATGAAAAACAATTCTTTATTGAGAACAAAACACAGAAGACAAACATAAACTAACTAACTGGAAAAGAAAAAGAGTTGCAAGGGAGGGCAATACAACCTGTTCCGTAGTCCTGGGGAGAAGTTGGAGATTTGGGCAAGAAAGCTCAGCGTGGGGTGCTGAGGGGAGTCCTTTAAACACACCACCGGCAGGGCAGGATGGCAGTCAAAGGTGATCCGAAGATCAGTTAAAATTGAAGGGTTTTTATAGGAAAGATTGTGCCTTTCGGCTATGGCAATCCTAAAGAGAACAAAAGAGGTTTCGGTGCTGGACAAGGGATCTGGTGAGGTCATCATTAACATGATGGGATTTGCATGTAGAGACAATACCTTTGGCCAAGACGTTGATGGCCCAACATAAAAGAGTAACTTGACTGAAAGCCGTGTGGCTATTGAGGAGTTTGTGGCGGGAAGTTCCCTAAAGCTTCGGGCGAAGTTTGAGTTGCTGGCTTCAATGGAGAATGGAATGCAAACCATTAACGGCCGCACTCTGTCCATGCTTGTCCGGAGAACTTGCAGACACGTGAGATGAGATCATGGCGAGCCAGTTCAGCTAAGGCTGAATTAAATGATATCAAAAAGGGTATCTGGGGGTCCTCACCAAGGGTGCCATAGCGGAAATAACATTAGGGTTGCTATAAGTCAGAAACAACCACCACCAGCAGCAAGATATTGTACTCATTACAAAATTTTACATTGCAGTCACTTTAGATAGATAGATAGATAGATAGATAGATAGATAGACAGACAGACAGAGAAAAGTTAGATAGACAGAGAAAAGATAGATATAGATATGAATAAGAAATGTCATGATGCTGTCATTGACCCAAAAAAGTAATGCATTCTACACAACAGTGTTGCCTGTAATGAATTACTTCCAAGCACTGAAGAAGACAGGGATTTCTATATGTGTTGGGATGGCGTGGGTAAATATCATTGGTTGCCATGACCTAGAATCATTGAACAAAACCATATTGTGCTTGCTTTGGCAACACGTGTACTAAAATTGGAATGATACAGACAAGATTAGCATGCCTCATGCACAAGGACGGTATGTGAACAAACTCATATTGTATGTCAGTTGCATCAATATCAATATTTGCCTAGAAGACTTTTAATATGTTTTTAGTTCCACAGGAAGCTGGAAGGGAGCACTCTTCTTAGTGCCACTCTCTTTGAATTCTATTTAAGATATCCTGCATTCTTATTTTCCTTCTTTCTTTCTCTCACCAAGATGACACATTTTTTTTTAAAAAAAATCATGTTACTCATCCATAGACTCTGCAGAGTAGTTCTAGCCACACATATAAATGATTCAATCCACTGTGTGATCTGACTGCAAAACACATTTTCACTTAATTAGTTCAATGATTTTAATAATGTCATAGCAGGTGGGATAATGTGGGAGGGGAGGGGGAGGATTAGCACTTCTAACAGTTGCAGGAGTATTTTCACTCCTTTTTAGGCTGCCAAAATCTTCAGTAATAAATCATTCCCCCTCCTTTCCAATTTTCTTTGGCCATTTTCTCTAGCTGAACTTCTTTGCTGGGCTATGACGAAAAGAGCCTGTTGGAAAATTCAAAAAGATGGAAAGATAGGATATTGGTCTTTGGAGAACAGAGCCAGCATGGTATAGTGGTTTGAATGTTGGACTAGGACTCCAGGAAGCCAGGATTCAAATCCATATTCAATCATAGAAACCCACTGGTTGACCTTATACATACTGGCCATTTCTACACTACACTGTTATACTGTTTTATTCCACTTTTAACACCCTGTGGGATTCTGAGGTTTGTAATTTACTAATGCCAAAGAGCTCTTTGGCTGAGAATTCTAAATGCTCCTTCCTAAACTGCAAACACCAGGGATCCATCATATATTGAAAGTAGAACAATAGCACTATAACAGTGTAGTGCAGAAATGGCCACTGTCTAAAGCCTCAGAGGAAGACAATGGGAGAAGGACCCCTCTGAATAAATCTTGCCAAGAAAAACCACATGATAGACTCATATTTAGGGTTGCCATATGTTCAAAGTGACTTGAAGGCACAAATCAAAACAGTTTTGGTTTCACATTAGTTGTGTGGGGAAATTGAGAGCTCAAACACCTATGATGATGTGGGGGGGGTGTTACTAAATAATGAGCTTATTAAATTATAGGTGCATGCAAGAAATGATTGTTCTTTCATGAAAATTCTGCTCCTTCATGATGTGGTAGCAAAAGCTTCACGGTCTCTTTTGGCAGCCACCATTTTCTTTTCTGGCCTCATCACTGACTGCCATTTTCCCTTCCAAAAATGACACAGTGGCTGGGCTATTGTGGGAACAGGAGAGTGACTGCCATGAGAAAGCAACAGCAGAAAAGCATTTGATGCTGGAGAAAGACAAGTCTCCTTGAAAGAGTAATGAATAGACAATGAAGATAAAGCCCATTTGTATCCATTCATGAAACAAATAAAAAGTGAACTGAGGGAATGTTTCCACATTGAAGGCACACACTGCTACCAGTCAAAAGATGCTGTGGAAGTATTTCATCTTTTCTTTCTTGATCCTATTTTATTTTATTTGGAGTGGTGATAAAAAAAGGATGAAGTGGTGGGGAAATATGGGAAACATAATGGTAAAAATAAAAATGATTCAATCCTTTATTAAATTCCCTGAAGGAAGTAGGACACTTGTACAACAAAAATCTCATCTAGAAAATACCCTTGAAAAAAAATTAACAATGACCGCACTGCCATATTAAACAATTAGCAAACTAGAGTAACAGGTCATCAATATATCTGTGCAAGGTAGTAATGCAAATTTCTTACAATCAGTAATAGTTTTATTCTGAGCAGGTTATGATCTATATGGAGACTGATCTTAAAACTGATACATCAGGCTCTGGCACTATGTATTTTTGCAGCCGCACATTTATAAAGGTTAATATTTCCCATGTCTGACTACACTGTGCTGTAGGCATATCTTGAGAAGCTGTCCATTTTAAACAAGGCTGAGGGATATGAGAGGCCATGATTTGCAGAGAGAACAGGTGTGTATAGGTGTGATAGAACTCTCAGATCCGTGAGAGAAAAGTTTCATGGTTTTGTCACTGGTGCAGCCATGCAGTAGATTATCTGCCAAGAGCAGCAACAAATGGAAACCTACTTCATTTTCCCATTTCATTAATTCGTAAGGCAATGAAGTGCAAACTTCAAGAAGTGAAGTGTGTGCTGCATGGGAACAGGACTGGTTCTCCTCAGATCAACAAACAAAGATGGTTATTTCAATTTCAGGGACTGAAATATCCTATGAAATTGTTAATATGTTCTTGAGCTGGGGAGTCCTGGAAGAAGGAGGAAATAATTTTTTTTCAAAATTATTTGGGTGTTGGGTTGCTCTTCACCCCAAGAGAATTTGGAATAGAAAGAGAAAAACAGTGTCTGCTTTAAAACCTAATTTTCCTTTCATTTATATCTGTATTCAAATTTCTCAATGACATCACTTGGTGTGAAACATGGAATTAAAGTCTCACTATATCTATCTCCCTCTATATATTCTCATAACAAGTCAGAAAATGCACATTTCATTACCAAATGTTACAATGAATACACAAACACCTAAACAAGTTTTATGCAAGGTCCACAAAAACTCCCCAGTAAAGATAATAGGATGACTTTCAATTCTATTTTTTGGAGTTGGAAGTTTCGTGGTTTTCTTTGGCTCCCATACCAACGTTTGGGGTCCATTCCCAAGCACTTACTCCTAACTTAGTCTCATATGCTACTTTCAAAATGTATCTTTGACTATTGGGTCTAGAAGTTTTTCAATAATGTTATTATAAAGCTTTAAAGAAAAAATTAGTCTGAAAGAGAAATAGTGTCTGAAAGCATTTCTTTCCCTCAGTATTTTCCCCAAATTTCCAATATTTCCAGTGAAAGAATTGGAGGAAAAAATCCTCCCCACACAAATAAGCAAGATAAAAAGGTAAACTAGTTTCTTTCAAATTTCCCTGAATACTCGTATCTCTAGATTCAGCCCTTGGCCACATCCCTTCAGCCTGCTTTGGGATTAGATTTTATTTTTTAAACCATTGGTTGCTAAGCAAACACATGATGTCACAATACTTTATCCCATGACATCACTACAATCCACCCTATGACATCACCAGGCCTCATCCTATGAGTCTCAGGTTTTGATATGCTAGAGACTGGTAATCCTATTAAGTCAGAAGTGAAAGAGACATGTACGTTTCAGGTTATATATAAAAAAGATTTTATTCTACAAATTAGTCCCTAATGTAAAAGACAGACTAAGTCTCAGGATGTATTAAAAAAATTCTATTTCTAGTGTGAAAGAGAAACTTAACACTTTTTTAAAAATACATCCTGAGACTAGTTTCTCACATCAGGTTCATAGGATACTTTCAGTTCCTTCTGCTTTTAATCCTATTAAGTCAACATGCTTGAAAAGTTTATCCAATACCAAACTTCATCTGTACTGCATAGGTATCAAGAATAAATAATCTGACTTTGCTTAGAACCACAGGAGAATGAAGTTTCAGAATGAACCACACCATTTTATAATTCAGATAAAATAAAATTATTGCAAATAGAAATCGGGCAAAGGACCGGGCAAGAGCCATTTTCATTGCTGCACAGTTTTTATGTGTGGAGGAAGAATTTAAAGGTGGTGTCCTTCACCTGTATTCTGAAGTGGTATGGTCCATATGATCACATATTTCCACTGTTTTTGTACAATCATAGAACTGAATGGTACTTGGAAGGTCATATAATCCAACCTTCTGCTCAGTGAAGGATCTGCAGTGTAGGATGTAGCTGGTGAACACATGTTAAGTTTATGGATTAGTGAGCACATGTTAACTTTATGAGATCAAGTGAAATATAGCCTCTTAGAAGATGTTGAGAGGAACCCTTTCTTGTCCTCAAAAACTACCATAGGAGATTCTAAGGGTAAATTAGCAAGGAACCTCTGAGAGAGAATAAGGAAGCCAGAAAAGGACTAAGCAATCTCTTTTTCTTGTATTTTTTTTAAAAGAAAATATCTCAAAAACAACATTGAAGGAGAGAAGTAGAACTAAGTACCCTCAGAGAACATCAGACGAGGCCTATACTTCATTCCAGCCCAGGAGTCCTATTTTTGGCTTGGTTTCATTACACAAATTGTTCCTTTTTTTCTTGCTCTTTTTCTCCATCCCTATTAAATAGGTTCTTGTCAGAAAATCATTTTGAATTTCATTAGCATTTTTATTCTGCTTTCAAAGTTACATACCAGTAGTTCTGAGCAGTGCATTTTATATATTTTTAAAAAATACACCATAGGACAAGTTAGACTTATAATGGCTTAGGTAGGACAAGTAACCCTTGCAGAGTATAGCATATGAAAAGCCTATTGAACATAAATAGGGGTTTATTTCTGTGAAAAATAGCAGCAATACTTTCAAAAGCAATTGTTTGATTTTTTTAAAAGTGGACCATACTTTTAGATCAGCTTCATAGATAGTTATATCACTAAATAGCATATCCTGGCCTGACCACCCCTAGTCCTGAATTACTGGGTAGCAGCTTCCGCAAGTGATAAGGGACTGTTGTCTTGTGTTGGGAAGCAGCTGACAGACATTTCCACTACCTCCTGTGAACAATCTTTAGTGTGACAGTCAGAAGCAGGATCTTTGTCATAATCCCTCATCGCACTGGAGATTGCTTATTGGAGGGAGGCTGAAAATATCAAAATTTCACTATTGAATATATAGGGATCATGAATACAAACCAGTCATGGACACATGACTCTAGGTTATGCTTTTGTAATGGCAATCATGAATTCCAGCAGTAATCCATTTACACAAGATACAAAAAATACTTGTTTCTACTGTTTGTCATTCAAGAGCAGCAGTGCCGGCACTAATTATTACCATATACTGGCTTATGATCTTCTAGTTAAATCAATGCTGTTCAGTGAGAAAAAGGATACTGAGCTATCCTACAGAATCCCGTATACAAATGCATGCAGATTTCATTGCATATGAATATATGTATAAAGTAACAATACATATAATTGTATAAATTAACAATAGCTGTGTAGTGTATATAGTTTCTATACCTGCTAAATGTTACATGTAAATAGCAGTGCATGTGTACAGATAACAATTTGTATGCAGAAAGGTACAGATCGTACATGTGTTGAATGAAATGTATGAACTCTTCAAGAGTTAACTGATAGACTAGGTTTGCCAAGATGACCTCCATTTATCCCTAGCAATGTCAGTTCATAATTAAAAATGACTCATCATGTACCAGTGTGATGTCATTGTGCCACAGGAAATGATCCTTAAATAGCATGGATTGTTTGGCTCAAATGGAGGTGGGGGATGTCACCACAGCAGCTGCAGAAAGAAGAGGGAACAAAAGTGTGTGTGGGGGGGGCGGGAACAGGATTATCATTCAAGGGGAGGGGAGGGGAGGGGAGGGGAGGGGAGGAGTTTTGGTCTTGCTGAAATTTTTACTTTTGAAATGAATTTATTTGGTCATAAAAGAAACTAAGGGCCTTTCTGCACTACACTGTTTTAGTGCTATTATTCCACTTTCAACATCCTGTGGAATTCTGGGGTTTGTAGTTTATGGAGGCCAAAGACCTCTCTGGCTGAGAATTCTAAAGGCCCCTCCCTAAACTGCAAATCCCAGGATTCTATAGGATGTTGAAAGTGGAATAAGAACACTTTAACAGCGTAGTGTGGAAAAGCTGTAAACTATTAGATTCAGCTGCAAGATGGAAGGCACTAGAACAATTGTGTAGTTTAGCTTTGTGATTTCTGCTTGGGTAGATAAAGAGACATTGAGATTAACTCCCAAATGTCAAAGATTCTTGTCAATGGAGATTCTCCTCATCAAGGTTTCCTGACATTTAAGAAACATAATTTTTATAAACATTTTGCATGTTTTTGAATATTTTTTTCCAGCCCTAGTGGTCTACAGGAAAGGACACATTGCAGCCCTTCAGCTGATGAATTCCAGCATCCTCTCACAGCATCTTTTTAAATTGGGACCTTAAGCAACTAATTCTACTCAGACTATCCTGCTGTCAATATTTCAGTTCCTCATGGCTGGCTAATGAGGTGGCTGGGTGGAGAGATCCCCTCCCCACCAGACAGTGCCAGTGGATGATGCATTCCTGTGTTTTACACAGAGCAGAAGCAATCAAAGGAAATTGAAGTGTACACATATAACTCACCTTCTATCTTAACAGCTATGAGAACAGAATAAGCTTGTTAATAACAGGAAAGTTTACCCATCTAGTCTGTTCCTTGAAATTCCAGACTAAAATGAGAGTATCTAGCCTTTCTATACCACTGGATATTCTCAGTTTGGAGCATGATGCTATAAAACCCATGTGCCGGATGGCAGGGGCCAAAATCACTGAATCCACTTCTCAATGAAATATAAGATATATATTTTAAGATGTGATACTTTTTTAAAGATGGGATCCTTATCTCATTTCAGTTTCAAGAGGGACATCCAAGGCAGAATGCAGACTTTTCCTGTAAAGCAGTCCAAGGCATGCACTGGACTAAAGCATAGGCCTCATAATCTTGTTGGCTAGTCCTATATAGAGTAGTACCATCGATCCAGTAATCAAATGGTGATTCAACATATAGTTAAAACCCATTGATCCAGTGGGCCTATTCTATTTGAAACTAACAATAGGATTCCGCCCATAATGTATCATCACAAACCTCTTGCCACACACTTCCGAATGTTACCATCTTCCAGTGGATCTTTCAGGGCAAAGCAGTTGCAAAATCCAGCTGTTAATCCCAACTAGAGTCACACTGAATCAATGGGATACTAAAGTTGTATTCATTCAATGAATCTATTGGACTTCATCCAGGATTGGAAGTCCCTTTGTCTAACATACAGTTCTAAAGACACAAAGGAGACTGAGGTTTTGATGTCATAAAAGAAAAATGAATGGCCATTCTAACTGGAAAGGGGAGATAATTGTTTTGCTTCAGGTTACTCCTCTGCTGCTCCTTTGACAAGAATAACATAGGCTAATGTCTGGGAATGAGAAAGATAGAGGGCCTTGTTTCTAACTATGGAAGAATCTATATTTGTTGACACAGTCTGACATTACAGATAACCATTTTCCTCTGAGACAGTTTAAACTGAGAAAGTTTAAAGCAGTGAAAGGGAATGGTAGAGGATGTCAGTGGATACAACTCAATCCATCAATAAGAGGAATTATTGGAGGGTCAAGAAATGTAAGCCAGTATGGCATAGTGGTTTCAGTTTTGGACTAGACCTCCAGAAGATCAGGCTACAAGTCTCTGCTTAGCCATAGAAACCCACTGGGTGACTCTGGACAGGTCACAATCTCTCGGCCTTAGAGGAGAGCAATGGCAAGCCTCCTCCTTCCAATGTATCCAACATGAAGGCATATAACAACAAAATAATAGAGTGGGTAGTTTTATTTGACACAAATATCTAACTTTTTTTTTAAAAAAATGATACTGAAGGCAAGTGAAAAAATACTGAATGAGTAAACGAAACACATGCTGGTTATTCAGAATAGTAGAGGAAATCTGGTTGGAAACTTTCATAGGGTGTCAGAAATGTCACAAATCCCTCCTGGGCATATTGGTGCAAAGAGTCCTACAGACCTTTCCATTTAGAGTGGACCTTTTGACTGTCAAATGGCAAGCCAGAAGGGTCTTCAAATGACAAGTTGGTCTCCTCTCCACTTTCTTGTTATCCTGCCCTCCCCACACACAGAATACATTTAAACTGTTTAAGTCAGTGCAAGGTTCTAATATGGTAACTTAGCTAATCATTTTTAAATATTCTTCACTGTTATGATTGATTGGGTTTGGACTGTATTTCATTTTGATTAATGCTTGAAGCTAGCTTGAGTCCTGCAGTGGATGGAAGGTGGAATATTAGATAAATGGAGAGAGAGATGATAGATAGGAATCTTATTTGACTGATTTAGTTGAAGTTTTCTTAATTCCCCACCCCCAGATCAGAATGAAAGGACTCAGACTGACTTTTCAGCTAACATCATCCGTCCATCCATCTGTCTGTCTGTCCATCCATCCATCCATCCATCCATCCATCCAACCTTTTATTTATACCCTACCTGTGCCTCTACACTGAGACTCAAGGTGATTTACAAAGTAGAGAGAATTGTAATTAAAAACACGGTTAAAAATGTAACAAAAAGTTGTGATCAATACAGCATTAAATTAATATCAAAATTAAAAATATCTGAAAGAGCCATTTAAAAGGAATAAAGCAATACAGCACACTAATAAAAGCACATTTTGTTTAAAATGATCATATTCTTCAAGCATGCTGGGACAAAAACACTTTCACCAGATGTTGAAAAGAAAAGAAAGAAGGGGCCATTCTAGCCTCATGAGGAAGGATTTTGTAAAGTCTGGGAGTAGCCACAGAGAATGCTGTCTCCAGAATTCCAGCAAAGGTGCACATAAAGTTGGTGGGATTTAGAGAATTACCTCCTCCCGTGATCTTACAATTTGGGCAGGTTCATAGGGAAAGGATATTGTCCTTCAGGCAGCCTGGATACAGGATGCATAGGACTTTGTAAGTCATAACCAGTACTTTGAATTGTGTTCTCAGCTCATCAGCTTCAGATCCAATGAACTTAAAGTTTGCCTTGCTAATGTTATATAAATGCAAAATGATAAGAAAACAAAGGGATTTAGATGCATAAAAAGAAATAGCCTAACTGTGACATATAAGCATCATTGGGACAGAAAGAAATAATGAGCAACAGGTAGCAAGTCAAAAAGAAGGGATTATGGGAGAACACTCAGGGAAAAGAGTGACATATTGAGTGGCATATCATTGGGTTGTTGTTTTCTTCCTCTATGAATGCAGCGAGTATGTATTGGAAAAGGGTTGGAGATTATACATTTCAAAGGAAATGTGAAGTAAACACGAATATGAGAGACTTGATCAAATCAGAAAAATGACAGAACTGCTTAACTCCCAGGGCATAAAGCTTGCTGCAAGGACACATTTGGAAATGGAGTTATATTGCAGGAGGAAAGAGAGTCCATGTTAAAAAAAAAAGAAAAGAGAAAAGAGAAAAAAGAAGAAGAAGAAACAAGGTATGCAGGCTGACTTCAATAACTGAGCCAATTTATATTGAATGGAAAGATATATGGTTAAAAATATTACAGGAAATTACAGCGACACTCCAGGGCAGGAAAAGGCAGCAGGTCAGAAAAGCTTCAGGAGAGAGGGATTTTAAAAAAATACAAAAAAAAAAAGAAGTTTCTTTTTTAAAAATATTACCCTAGAATAGCAATCAAGGGGGATCTGAATTACCTTTGTACTAGCTGGAATAAAAAATTAATCAAATGACACAGAAAGGACACATTTTTCTTAAGGTACTCTTGGGCTATTTTTGTAAGCCACTATTTTGTACAGAGCTGTGGAAAATGAGTCAGAATGATAACCACCAGGAAAAAAGAGGTTGACTGATCACAATATGATCAGACTTGATGTTTTTTCCTTAAGGTAGGTTGAGTGGGGCTTCTGCAAAGCAAAAGAAATCAAGACACCTAAAGCAACTGTCGAAACTACATTAAAGAAGAGAAACAACAAACACAACTTGTGTGTAGTAAATGAGCATCTGGAAACATGAGTTAAGAAATGAAAACAAAAATAATCTAGTTATATTTCAGTCTAGTCCAGTTGTCAGTGCTCTCTATTATAAAAGAAAAAGTGAAAAGAGAAAAAAAAGCAAAAAAGGCTAGCGTATTTTACTAAAGTTTGGAATGTATTCTAAAAAACTAACCTAAAGTGTGATGGCTCAAATGAGAAATACAAATGCATAAATCCAATTGTTACTCCATGTCATCATCATCATCATCATCATCATCATCATCACCATCATCAATTTTATTTATCCCCTACTTTTCCCGATAAAAATGGGTGTCAAGGTGGCTTACAAATTACAACAGGTACAAAACTGATCAAATAAGACAGAAAAGACACATAAAATATTAAAAATAAACATTAAAATTTAATTAACCTATTAACAGTAGTAAAAACAGTTTAAAATATACAACTAAAAATGTGAAAGGCAGACTCCAGGAGACCCAGTGAATTAATGGAAATCCAGTAAGGCAATATTCAAATTTCATTTTTGCAGTAGATCTACTGTATTTGGAACTAACAATTGGATCTAGGTCAAAGAAGTCATGCATAGAATGGGAAAAAGTAAGAAGACCAGATAGGATGATCCATCTCTCTCTTGGCCAAACCCCACCCAAGGAGAACAGCAATTGCTCATATCATCATTCTGTCCAATTCAAGTGGTTAGACCACTGTGTCTCACTGTGAGCACTTTTCATGAGTGCAAAAGGGAAAAGTTCTATTGCAAACATGGTGGTTCTTAGTTATTTAAGGACCCTGTCCATGTTCTCAGGTTATACAGACAGAAAATATCTTTTATCAGAAGCAGGTGACAAAGTTATACCTGTAGAGCTTGTGTAAACCACAAAGTCCCAGTTGGAATGGAACTAAGTGATGTTTGCAAAATGTTGTTTATATTCTTCATAACTGGCTGTTGAGTGGTCCTAATTCTCTTGTCATGCACCAGAACCCTTTGATCACTGGAGATAGCTCCACCGGACTAGTCTGCACAGATGCAATGGGTGAAAAGAGATGCTTTCAAATAGTCTTTCAAATAAGAGTGAGACTGCATTCAATTGAATGAGGTGTGTATCTTTTGCCAATGTAACTCTAGTCACTATCTCACTCATTTCATTGTGTGTACTGAGGTTCATTCAGTCTGTCAACAAAAATGAAAAACAAAGCAATGACTCACAGATTGGGAATGCTCATTATACATTCCAATCCCCAAGGAAAGGGATCCCAGGGATTGCAGCTACCATAGTTTACTCACTGCATTAAACTCCCATGCAAGCAAAGTGATGCAAAAAAATCTACAACAAAGACTTTTATCATATATGAAGATATAAATGCCAGCTGCCCAAGTTGGGTTCAGGAAAAGAAGAGGCACTAGGAATCATATTACAAACATATGTTGGATAATGAAGAGAATTTCAGAAAAAAATTCAAAAGAATTTCAGAAGAAAATCAGCCTGTGCTTTAGGGATTACAACAAAGTCTTTGATTGTGTAGATCATGAAAAAATATTGATCACTTTTAAAAAAACGGGTGTGCCACAACATTTGATTAAACTGATTGAACTTTACGCAGGACAATAGGCTGCCGTCAGAACACAATATAGAGAAATGGAATGGTTTCTAGTTGGCAAGTGGCTTAGGTACAGCTGGATTTTATCACCCTGTCTGTTTAACTTGTATGCTGAACATATCATATGGAACACAGAATTAGACTACGGGGAAGGAGGCATGAAAATTGGAGGAAGGAACATCAACCGTATAAGATATGCAGATGAAACTATATTACTAGAAGAAAATAACAAAGACACAGAATGATTATGAAAGAAAGCTAAGGCAGAAAGTGCAAAGGTAGGGTTACAGCAAGACAATCAACACATTTGAAATGTGATGCTGGAGAAGAGTCCTATAGATACTGTAGACTGCTAAAAAGACAAATAAATGGATCCTAAAGCAAATCAAGTCTGAACTCTTTCCAGAAGCAAAGATAACTAAACTGAAAATGTCATACTTTGGACACAGCATGAGAAGACATAGATCACTAGAAAAGACATTAATGCTTGGCAAGGTAGAAGGAAGTAGGGAAAAAGGAAGACCAGAGCACAGATGCATAGACTCAATCATGGAAGCCACATTCCAGAGTTCACAAGAGGTGAGCAGGGCTGTTGATGATATGGTGACTTGGAGATCTCTCAATCACAGGGTCCCCTTATGTTGAAATCAACTTGACAACAGTTAACAACAACATAAGAAATCAGAGGTGAGTTTGGCTTCTCTGTGTGGCAGATGCACTAAGGAGTGACTAAATCCAAAGATCTAGCAGGCCTTTGACAGAATGTTTTGTCCAGGCAGCAGAAAAATGTCGAGGAATTGTCAGGAATAAATTTGAATCTATCAGCTTCCTGACACAGGCAATTTCAATCAGTCCCTCCACCTCCTCTCGAGAGTCAGAATTCTAGTCATCACCTAGTAGAGAGGTGTCCATGACAATGAAACTAGAGAGAGTTGTTATACACTAAAGTCACCATAATCCTATCCAACACTATCGTCTCACCCAAGTCCAGAGTGGGGAACGTCTGGATGAGTATGACTGGATATCACTTAGGACAGATTTAGGGTTGCCATGGAAGACATCATGTCCTGAATAATTCCTGACAGGGTGACTTCAGCAGGGATGTTGAAGATCTCAGCACAACAAATTACCAGCTGCAGGCTCTCCTGCTCAGATGCTTAGCTTTATCCCCTTATCCAGGATGTTAATATAATGTTAGAGTTGGGAAAGGTAGACATTGCTGGCTAAAAAACTTCTGGCTCAAAGGAAGAGGACCAAATCAAGTAAAGAGGTTGAACTTCTTCCATTCAGTCCCACAGGTGAGAAGCAGATAGCAAACAAGCAAGCCGCTGGATAATTGGCAAGGTAATAGGGCAAGGGAAGAATGACAAATTGCAATTGGGCAAGAAACCCCTTGACTTTGGAACCAGCCCTACACTGAACTAAACACAACAATGTCCAAACTCTCCCATTGCAACTCTCCATTGCACTTCTCCTTTCTCTTGCTCCTAACTATTGGCCATGGAGACTAGTAGGCAGCTCTGTTTCCTGTACAGTTGGCCAAGCCCAAATATTTGGCTTTGAAAAGTCCTTCCTCGGAGACAGATTTTGTATACAAAGTGCTGCAGATCTTCTCAGGAATTTGGAGCTAGCCAGCTTTGAAGATCTAAGTACTAGCCACCAAGTGGGGTTTTACAGAAGAGCAGAAACTTGCTGCTTTTGGGGGGAGGAGACATGTAATTCACCACTTCTCATATTGTGCTGCTTCAGGTGGGTACCTCACTCTGCCTAATGGGTTGAGCCAGTCCTGTCTGAATGACTCCAGCAAGGTTGGTGCAACATGTTACCATGCTGTACACCCCTACTCCATGGTACAGTCTAATTGTTGAGAAATAGCATTTAATTGGTGATATCATTTCTAATATAAAATCACACACTTCTAGCTGGAAGGTCTGTGGACAAGACTCTAGGTGGAAGCCACGTGCTAAGCATGGCTAGGATTAGTCGGAAATCCTGGGCACTGATGGGCTTGTGATAATCCCCTCAATGACCCAACCTTCAAATACAATAGTGAACAAAACTGCCTCAGTGGAGCAACTGATGATCACCAACCTGTACCATCTTCCCACAGAAACTCTCTTCTTTCGCTTGCCCAGACACTCCCATCAGTGCTTTGTCACTTGAAGTTAAGACCTTTAGTTTGTTCTGGACCACTTTTGCTTACTTTGCCAGAAAACAATTAACATATTCCCCTTCAGAATGGGAGACAGGGCATTTAAACCCAAGATCTAAGCCCAACAAATTGTATGTGTGTCACTCTGTCCATTGGCTCCCCATTTTTTGTGCTCTGTGCTACCCTCAAACTCTTGTTTAAGCCACCTCACTTTGATCTTCTGCTTCTAGAATGGTAATTATTACCCACTTCACTCCAAAATTCTCACTATCCAACCTTTCTCTCCTTTATCTTCACTAGCCTTGTGTGGTTCATGAGACTGTTTGATTGCTTGTCTGTATCTGTATTTCCCTAATAAAGATATTCTTTGGTCTTTTCCACGCTACATTGTTATAGTGCTATTATTTGACTTTCAACATCCTGTGGAATTCTGGGGTTTGTAGTTTGCTGAGACCAAAGAGCTCTCTGGCTGAGAATTCTAACTGTCTCTCCCTAAACTGCAAACCCCAAGATTCCATAGGATGTTGAAAGTGGAATAATGGCACTATATTAGTGTAGTGCAGAAATGGCCTTTGACTCTCAGCTGGTGTCCTATAGTTAGTTGTGGTATGCATATGTGAAAAGGTCCCACGGTTACCCCCTCCCCTTGCATGTCTCCTTTGAGTTATAATTTCCTCATCTTTCTAAGGAGATACTGGCACTGTAGAGGACATCAAGGTCCCCCACCTTCTGAGGTTACACGTGCCTTTTTCAAGCCCATATCCTGGGATGAATTTCTAAGAAAGAGCACTCAAGACAGGAGTTATGTCAAGATGTACATAAAAACAGTTATACCGATCTTTTCACTTTGTGCTTCCTCCATTCTGAAAGCGTCCTTCAACCATGACAAAGCCAAAATAATGGGAAATAGCCCAACACATTTTAAGGTGAACGAAGAGCAGAGTTTCAAAGAAACCATCAACTGGCTATTGATCATTTCCTTTTAAAGCCTGGACCATTCCAGACAGCACTTTCTTCCCTTTGCTTGACTTTTCTGTGTAGCTATTAACTGTTTCTTATCTGCTAAACTTCACCTTATGGAAGTGGGCATTTTCCATAAGACATATTCTTCAAAGCAGTTTTTTATTCCTAAATTCCAAAAGGGCAGCTGCTCAGCCCTTTGTGAACAGTCTTAAAACAGGCAGCAACTTTGCAGATCCAATAATGGGAAGAAAGTTCAACAAGGAAATACATTTAAATGTGAAAATCTTTAAACCCATAAAATTACCATAGCCAAGAAAGTTGATAACAGCAATTCTAAAATAAAGCAGAAGAAGGTGACTTTGCAATTTTTGTTGTTGTTACTTAACTTCTGGCAGGCCAGCTCAGCAACTCCTTGTAGCAGCTCTGCACCAAGGAGAGCTTTCATGGTATAAGTGCTGGTCAGAGATGTCTGCTTGATGAAACTCCCCCTGGATTAAAGGGGGTACCGAGGATTGCCCATTAGGGTCTGGAATTGCCATTATTTGTGTTTGCTCATTAGTAAACATGTTATGAATAGGAACTGAGGGAGTGATACCTTGCTCCTGCAGTGAAACACATCTGTTTAGATCTGAGATTCTGATGGCCCTATGCCTGCAATCTCTTTTTTTAAACATAAACTTCTAATCAGACCTTTGAAGTTACAAAACTGAAGAATCATTCTGACTGAAATGGAATAATGAAACCTACACAACTATATCCTTTTGCAATCAAAAGCTGAGTACATTTGTTTACCCCCTAAGATCAGGGCAAATGAAGTAGAAATTTGAGGGTTGAAGTTTTGAAAGAGAATAATTAAGGATTTAAGTGCCTTGTGAATAGACTGTGTTGAATTTTATTTGCAGGATGGAATTTGATTTAACAGAGAGAATTATAGTGTCAGAAAGTAAAGATGATATCTGTTTGAGGCTGATAACACTGTCTTGCTGGAAGCTTCTGGCTAGACACAAGTGATGTGAGTTAACTCTGGCCATTTTCACACTAGACTGTAATAGCACTATGATTCCACTTTCAACATCTTATGGAATCTTGGTATCCAGCGGGTCCCTCCCGATGTTACCCTGTATGTTGGGGGTCCCAGGAGGGGCACCCAAATAACCAAATAAAAATACAAGTTGGGGGAATTTAGCTTGAGCACTCTCTTGGCTAAACGAGAGGCAGGGTAATGTTAGCAAGGATCTTTAACCCAATGTATACAGCGTCAGGTCACAGAGTGGCTAGATAAGGTTTTCAAAGTAACAAATAATATTTTATTAAAGACAAGAAACACGCAAGACAAGACATAAACTAACTAACTGAGAAATAGAAACGGAGAGCATTTCGGGAAGGGCAACACGACACCTGGTCTCGTAGTCCTGGAGAGAAGTGGGGTTCCGAGGAAGAAAGCTCAGCGAGGCTCACTGAGGGGAGTTCCTTCAGACTACCGGCAGCAAGGCGGGATGGAAGTCCAAAGTAGTCCGAAGACGTCCCAAAAGTGGGGACCTTTTATAGGGTGGAGTTTACCTACAGGCTATGTTATGCTTGGTGAGAACAAAGGAAATTTGGAGTTGGACAAAGGGGTTGGAAAAGGTCAGATTTTGCATGATGGGTTTAGCTTTTGAAACAATAGTGTGGCCAGTTCGTTAATGGCCTGACATAAAGAAATGGCTTGGCTCTTGACTGTGTGGCTTTGTGTAGATCCGAGCCGAGCTGAGCCGGATTGCAGGGAGGTTTTTCCCTAAAGCAACAGAGAGGCTTAAATTGTCTGTCTGGATGGGGTTTTGGAATGTACAACCATTAATGGCCGTGCCCATACATGCTCGTCCAGGGGACCTCTGCAAACACGTGGAGTAGGGTGGCAGAGAAAGGTCAAGCAAAGGCCAAATTATTTGATATCAAAAGGATATCTAGTGCTCTCACCCAATGTATCATAACCGTGATAACACCAAAACTGCAAACTCCGGGATTCTGTAGGATGTTGAAAGTGGAATCATAGTGCTATAACAGTCTAGTGTGGAAATGCCCTTTGTAACTGCTGGATTAAATGAAAGAAGGAATCTTCCCAATAATGTTATGAGGATGTTTTACAATGGATTTTGGAGGAGCTATGCTAAACTCCTAATTGGCAGAAGGACATGATGAAGGTTGTGGGGAAAGAGTTCTGAGTCAAGGAGCTGTGGCAGGATGTAAGACAAGAGGCAGACACAGAAGCCAGCAACATGGATGTGAAAGAGGACAAAATTCAGATAGAGAGGCAAGGTTGAGTTGAGTTAATGGGGGAAGTTACTGACTTGAGGGAGATTTATGATCAAGAAGCTTCAGTTTATGAAAGGGAGATTACACCCTCAGAGGGAGGAGAAGAAGGGGGACACAAATCCAAAATTGATCTGTAAGCAAATTATTTTGATGCTTGTATGAAATCAAATGGACTTAGCATGTGTGAATGAAAGGAGTGAGGGAAAGATGACAAAAATAAGGGTGCTGTTTCAGGACAGTTATTCTAAAATTGCTTCTGTGTGAGAAGCAATTTGAAAGAGTAATAAAGGGCAAAGATGGGAATCAGAGAAGCTGTTGAGTGTGCAGTCCATGGATAGAATGTCAATGAGGAAAGAGGAGAGTTAAATTCAAAATGAAATAGGTTTGGCTTAAACTAGGTAAAGAAATAGTTACAGATATAGGATAATGATAACTAGATCAAGCCTATAAATTTTATAATGGATTTTATGACATAAAAGGGTATTGAAATATCTGGATTTAGGTGTGTCTTAGAAGATGTGATAGATTTACAATTTTAACTGGTGAAAATACTATGAAATTGAGTCAGCAAGTAGCATTTAGTAAAATTAGTAGCATTAATGTAATTTAGTAGTATTAATGCCATTTACTATGCAATGCCATTAATCATGTAAGCAATTTGTAATGAAATGTAATACAAAGTAATATTGAGATACCATGCTAGATATGACAGCCTTTTAGAAGAAAGTTCACTTGCCTTTTCTTTATAAAAGCATAAATTTGAGGAGTGGAAAGAAAAGAAATGCTGGATATTTTTTGAGTGGATCAAATCAATCAGATTACTATTATCTGTTCAAAGGAAAGAGGGAAGTTGATTCCTTTTCTTTTCTTTTTCCCTCATACAGTCGAGTCTCAATTGTCCGTCCTGCGGTAATCCGACATTCCGGATTATCCGATGTTGCGGCTGCTTGGGGGCGTGGCTGTAGGCATTTCCGCAACGGGCAAGGAGAGAAGGGTGAGTGAAGCCTTGCCTCAAAACATGGCCCCAAGTGTGGCGGCGGCAGCGGTGAGCAGGTGAAAGACAACAAGTATTAGCGAGCTGACACCCATCTGGAGTGAGCCCACGCCCCGGGTAACATCCTTGTTTTTTCCCAGTCTTCAGGAGAGGGCAAGTCTGGACACAGCATAGCCCCACGCGTCTGCTCCATGCTAGGTGTCTGCTAACCCTCTCCCGTAAGGTAGCCAAGCAATATAAAGGGCAGCCCAGGACACTCAACTTGGGACAGGAGTAGTTTCCTGTTCCAAGAGAAGAGTTCCCATCCAGAGCTGTTTTCCAGGAGCACTAGTCCCCCCATAGATATGCCTCCCAACCCTCCACTCTGGATGGGCTCTGTGGTGAGCCCCCTTGCTTTCAAGAGTTCAACCCACACATGACGATAAGATATGATATTACATTTGCCACTCAGTCATGGCTTATTGGGTTGCTAAGTCTGCCTCTTTCTGCTAACTCCGTCCATTGCAAGGCTGTCCAGCAGCCGCCGCTGAGAAATGCCTGTCTTCTCCAAAAAAAGCCTCCCCCTCCCTCTCTGCCTCCCTCCCTCACTCCTTCCAACCCCCACCCCCATCGATCCTTCAGAGGAAATCGCTCGGCTCCCTCTCCTTCCGTCTCCAGGCCGGCAGCGGCCTTGAGCGGCCTGGGTTGGCTGCTGGATTTCAGAGTTGCCGGCCAAAAGCAGGCGAGGGAGAGGAGTAGGAGAGTGGTGGCGGCGGAGAGGGAGCTGAGCTGGGGCGAAGCCGGACGGAGAGGGCGGGGTGCATCGGTAGGGAGGAGGGGGAGAGCACCAGAGGCGGGGAGGTGGTTTTTAAGGGAAAAGTTCACCAGGCCAAGGGCTGCTTAGGTGGAACTCCAGGAGAGGAGGCTGGGATGGCCACGGGGAGGGGGGAACCCCAGCTCTGAGCTGCTGAGCCTTCCTCCTCAGCTTCTAGGTCCCTGATTCCGAAGCAGGGGCTCTCAGAAAGGGAAAGTTACTTGCCTTGGATGGGCCGAGAGTTGCTGGGTGCCGGCTGAAGAGATCCAGACTCCGAGGATGCCGTGTCAGGAAGCTGGTGTCTCGCTCTGTACCTTCTCCCAGGCTTTCTCGCTTGCCCTCCCTCCCCCCTCTCTCTTTTGCTCTGCCTCTTTTTTTCCTCCCTCCCTCCCTGTCTTTCCACAGTCCGGAGAGGAAAATTGGTGACCCTCCAGATTATCTGACATTTTCGGCTATCCGACTATCAGCCCACCCGTTTATGTCGGATAATCGAGACTCTACTGTACTCTTTAATATTTTATTCAAATGTATATTTTTTTTCTTTATATTCTCCCCCCCCCTTTGTATATATTTGTAGAGTTTAAGTATTTTTGGAAAATATTAATAAAAGTCTAAAAATAAAATAATAATAATAATAATAATAATAATAATAATAATAATAATAATAATACATTTGTTATTATTGCTGTTGTTTTCTGCTGCTGTTATTTCCACCATTGTTGTAAGGGGCTAAGTGAGAAATCTCTCATATTATTGGATATTAAACTTATTATTGATCTAATAAGAACACATTAATGCACTTTGGGGGAAAATGGTAGACTCTAGGTTTTAGGTAGTCTTGGAAGAAAGTGGGGATATGTTAAATAAGCATTTGATGAGGATAATTTTAAAGTCATGGGCATAATAATTTAATCAATAGGTAATCAGCAAATAGATAACAGGTGCTATATCTATGGCATAGGGGTGTAATTCTTTGCTAATGTCATTCTCAAGGGAAGCAGTGAGTAATTGTAGTAGTTTCCTTCCTATTGTGAGAAAGTATTTAAAAACTACTGTTTCCAAAAATTATTAACAGTCTGGGATATGTCAACATAGAATCTGCATGTAGCTAATTTCTGTAGCTGAAAACAGAATTTCCTTTATGGGAATGAGCTGTTTCTGAATTGAAATAACAGAAATATTATTTTCAGTGCAAAAAAAAAATGTTGTTTCAACACATAGATAAACCATCTGATTCAGTGGTTTTACTCCTCTCAGGACTAACAACAGGATTTTGTTTTAAAGTTCAGGACCATTTTTTGTGAAATTTTCATGGACAAAGGCATTGATGGTTTTGCACAAAATACAATCTTTTCTGTAGAAGACAGCACAAAACACAAAATGATGCTAATAGAACATAATATTGGAAAGGAAGGACCTGAGATGTGAAAAATTTTCAATCTCAAATTTATTGCATTTCTCTGAATCTCACCTGCATTTTCTCCATTACTCTGTATTCAGTTCAAGAATATCATATTTCTTCCCAGAGAGAAATTTGTACAAGGTTGGTATAAATCATTCCTAAAGTATGCATTTTTTTCACTTATTCTCATTGACTAAAGACTATTTGTATATGTTTTCCAAACATACATATTTTTAGTCATTCACATTTACTAATATATAATCTTGAAAAGAAAAAGAAAGAAATTCAACACTCATTTTTCTTCCTGCTGAAAATTTTTCAGTTAAAGATATACTTCTCACAGAGCCTTTCTATACTACACTGTTATAGTGCTATTATTCCACTTTCAACATCCTGTGGAATTTTGGGGTTTATAGTTTACTGAGACCAAAGAGCTCTCTGACTGAGAATTCTAAAGGCCCTTCCTTAACCTGCAAAGCCCAGGATTCCATAGGATATTGAAAGTGGAATAATTGCATCATAAAAGTGTAATGTGGAAAGGTCCATAGCCCACAAATTGGATAAACTTGTTAAGTGTCTTAATTAACATGAATTTCTTGTCCACCTGTAGAGACTGGTGAAAGGCAAATGTGAATATGTCACTGAAAAATATGGATGCCATCAAAGAGGATTTTGTGAAATGAAGCATGAGTAACTTGAGGCCTCCAGTAACTGACATGAATTGTATCATAGTAAGTAAGTAAGTAAGTAAATTCTCGCACATGCTAACTAGTCACCACTGACCTAAACATTGGAAGAAGAAACATCAAGAGATTAAAACTGTTGAAATGGTTCATCATACATTCACAGTTGTCAGATAGGGTGTTTTGCTTTGTTTTGTACATGTTTCCAGAACATTATGCTGGATATTTTACATTGCATTACTCTGGATGCCCATCCATTCAATAGTTGTACACCAGACTAAACTCTTGGACAGATAGAACTTGCAGAGCAAGATAGAGAGATAGAGAGTGTGTGTGTGTGCACACATTTAAGGAATAAACATATATTTACTTATCTATCATGCTTCTATACAAAATGACCCTAACAAAAGAAGTAGAATTCCAACAAATTCTAAACATAAAATCTGCCACATTTACCCTCTGATTAGGTAAAGCCTTTGATCAGGAATGCAAAGGGAACTCTAGATGTTTAATTAGGCTCAAAGAAGGAACATATATATCACTTCATGAACAGTGTGGCAAAGGTAAATTAATTTCCATTTCACAAAAGGCTGCCAAACTGAGAGAGAGTGATTCTCTTATTCCTATCAGCTCTGGCAGGCATGCTAAATTTCATCTAAATCTGGCGTAATGTATTGCATTTCACAGCTATTAGGAATGTTATCAAATAAAGGGTATATTCTCATTTTTTTTTTATGAGAGAGACACCTTCCACACAGTACTGATAGAACACTTGAACGATTTGGTTTTCATATTCTTAATTTGTGAAAAATCCACAGGGAGTGTGCTATCTGGTGCAGAACAGTCATGTTTGTAAAAATGCACATGCACAGTTCCCTTCTGCCAGAGAGGAGAAGATTGTGCACTTATAGTACACTTTACAAATATGCAGTCGTTGCTACAGTTGTTCTTAGGGCTTTGTAGAGTAACAAAAACTCACTGCAGTGTTAAAAACTAATTCATTATGTGTTGCAATGCACATTGCTTTCCTTTAGAAAAGGGAAAAAAATTAGGATTAATCAGAAAATAGCATAAAATTTGAAAAATACCTCTCAAAATGCATTTAAAAATGCTTTAAAGTCCCTTTTGAAGATAGTTTTTGAAATTAACTAGAAAATATTACTCATCACTCCAATAAAGCAATAAACTGTATCCTAGTAGTTGCATTGATGAGTCCCTCAAACTAGTTATAGGCAGCTACATTAGTTGTAACTTGTTACTTCCATATAGTGACCACTGGTGGCTTCCGTATACTGGCATGATGGATTTGCTCCAATTTTTAGTCTGATTTTTAAAGAAGTTATTAAAAGTGTTATCCACAAAATAGGTTCTGCACATTGGATAGTACCTTCAATGCTTTTATCATTCTGACTAAAGCTTGGAATAGGTTTACTAGATTACAGTCACCAAGTACCTGTTCACGCTTCTTTGCTAGGCCTGGACTTTGCATCCTTTCCTAATTAGAGATAAGCAACATCTACAACACAACTTAAATAACAACCCACACTAATATTTTCAGAGAGGTCCTGCGGATAGATACACAGAATCTACTTATGAAATGCCCGCTGTTGTATGTCAACACTTTTGGCTTCCCTTGAAATTCCTCAAATGTATTACCAAGTGAAGAAATTCAACATTTACTTCAACATCTTGTTTTAGGCAGAATTCAATAGCAACTCTAGCTTTAATGTGTGGCAAAGATCAGTGGAAGAATAGATGGCAAAAGCTCTAATTCAATACTATTGAAAGCAATGCTGATCAAAAGTCAGGTTTAAGACATTCATTGAAGAGCTTCCTGACAGAAAATGTAGGTTCACCTGAAGATCTAAATCTAAAGTAATGTGTGTGGGTGGGGTGGGGGGGGGGGGGGGGAATTTGGAGACAGGAGGCATGATAAGTGGGAGAGTTTTGCTTAATGCTTTCCCACCAACCACTTATCACCTCCTCTCTTTTAACAGGTGTTTTTTTTTTTTTTTTTTTTGTATTTGGGAATCCCAGGCACAGGTATATCATAGCTGCTATAAAGGGGAGGAGTGACAAGTAGGGAGATGGTGAAGTACCATTCCACCCTGCTCTTCCTCCTCCATCGCCTCCTCTTCCTCCTCTTTCTTCTCCTTCATCTCATCCTCCTCCTTCTCTAGGTAATGCCACTAACCTCTGCAGCTCTTTAGATCATCTACAGAGATCCCAGTTCAGAGAGACACCCCTTTACCAAACTTTTAGTCTGGTTGTTGTTTTAGCTAGATGAGAGCCATTAACACTTTCTTTGCTGCTAATTGTTGCATTCTAAGAAGAAAAGGGACAGAACAAATATTCAAATACATTTTTTAAAAAATACAAATAACATGTTTTTCAAGTGTTGAGAAGCCCTGATTAGAAAAATTCTGGACTGGCAAGAATCTTCACAGTTTGGGACCTATTCTGCAAATCTCACCTATGGTTGTTTTGCACAGAAAACTAAATTTTATGCAAAGAAACTGAAATTTCTGTGCAGGAAATGATGTTTCTATGCAGAAATATTATTTCCTATGCAGAAAATGGTGTATTTGGGGATTGTGGGGGTCTAACTCATTAATCTACCACTTTTCCACAAGATGGGAGGTTCTGGCTAAACCTCTGCTGCTATCAAATGTGAAGACATGTTACTCTGATTTCTGGGGGTCCCCTGAGGGACACCTAAGTGCACTCTAAATATTGCAAAGTTGGAAATTAGCAAAGAGCACAAGCTAGCACTATGAGAGGCGGGCAACACAGCAATATCTTTTACCCAATGTCTACGGGGTCAGGCCGAGTGAAGGACCAAACAGAAGTAAATAATAATTGTTTTTATTGATATACAGTCAAACATGTGTAGTCAACACACTCACACAGAGATCTATAGAAATAAAGGTAAGAGTTGGATAGAGGGTTTTAAGAGGAGGTTTGGTATGGGAAATACTACACCTGTCCTGAAGCCTGGGTAGTCTGAAGAAGAAGGGAAGTCTTGCCGAATGAAGAGACAGCAAGGCGGGATGGAAGCCAAGAGCAATCCGAGGAAGTGCTCAAAGTCAGGGGGTCTTAAAGGGGAGAATGTGGCCGTAGGTTAGTCCGTTCCCAGGGATAACAATGAGTTTCGGGCTGGAGACAAAGCCTCTGAAAGGTCAGTATTTTACATGATTATGTTATGACAGAGCTGTCAACAGAGTAGCCGGTATGCAAATGTGGAGTGCTTGACAGTTGAGTATTCAGCTTGTCAAGCTGCCTGCTCGGGGCAGGAAGTCCTTTGCAAGTAGTATGCATATATAATGTAGTACTTGCCTTGAAGTCTCCTAAAGCAGCAGTCTGGCTATTTCGGGCCTGCCTGTATTTGTTTGTAATGTTTCAGCAATTTGCGGCTGTGCCTGTGTGCGTGCTTGTCCAGGGACCTCGCAAGCACATGGAGAGGAATAGGTAAAGAAGGCCAAATTTTTGATATCAAATGATTTCTAATATCCCACAAGTCTGGACTAGAAACTGTGGTAACAGACTTCCACAAATCTCATGGTCACCTCCAAGATTGAGGCTTTTCTCTTTTTTCCACCTTTGCTACCAATGTAAGGAATTTCTTCTGTCCTACTGCTATGGCCACCAATTGCGGAGACCTCCTAGATGCCCTCAAGATATCTGTGTGAGATATTATGCAACTTATATATCCACCAGACATGACTCTTCTTTATTTGGTGCCACAGCAGGCACATTATCTAAATCTAAACTTTCTAATATAGACTGTTCCAAGAGAACAAAAGTGTATACCATATTTGCTGGTGCATAAGACACATCGGCATAAAAGACACACTCCATTTATATATCAGCAAATACTATTTGCTGGTGTACAAGATACACTTGCATATAAGATGCTCCCCGTTTTCAAACAGTATATTTTGGGGGGGAAAGTGAGTCTTATACGACAGCAAATAGGGTAAATATAAAGCAGTGCTTTATTAACAGAAGTCAAATATAACAAATCAGATTAATTATTTAATACATTTAAAAAACAGCTCAAATGTTCTCACACATTCTACTTGTAGTTACTTCAGACTCTTAAACACCACTCATTAATTCCTAAACCTGATGAACTGATTCTCTTAACCCTAAAGCTCACTTCATTCACTCCTTTCTTCTTTCTAACTACTATGACACCTCTCATTCACCAATCTAGTCAATTTCCCTAAAATATTCCACCAGTCACCACTCATTTTCAACGTTCACTTCTTCCCTCTTTCCCTCCCTTCCAACAGTTTCTTATTTTATACACAGTGCATACCTAAACAAATTACCTTAGTATATAATAAATTAAACATCATATTACACCAAAATATTTCTATGCAAGGGTATTATTAAATATGGAATTATTCAATATTTGATCATTATCTATTATTAAAATGCTGTTTTCTGTACAAAACAGCCACGTGTGTATTTTACACACAATTAGTCCTGAATCACAAATATTTGTGAAAATCACAAATGTGATTTTCAAAGATTCTTTTAATTTTGGAAGAAAAGTGCTACACTTGTTGCTTCATCAAGAAAAAACTTGGTGAAGAATTACATCCCTTGACAAGAAGTCTGGCCACAGCATCTGACTAAGCAAACACTAGAATGTCTTAGAGGCTATCCCTTCATGAATCTGCCACTGAATTTCCTTATTATTGGGTAATTATGTGATTAGACTGGGCTAGGAAATGTAATAATGGCAGTCTGACAGATCAGTGAATTAATTAGAATGTGTTTCCTGCCAGGTAAAAGCTTTCTTTCTGAAAAGATTACAGCTTTGTATATTTTAATATTTTTAATTGGAACATTTCCATTTTAATGTGCCAATAGCATAAAGAGAGGTTTGCTTTAAGATGTCTAATCCTGAAAAATTATCAAAGGCCAGATCTCAGTACCTGCATGTCTTTTCCTGATTGTTTTACCACAGGGGTTAAAAAGTGTGGTTTATAGGTTGTGTGTAGTCTTGGTTCTCTTTTTTAGGTCTTTTGAACACTCCACCTGACATAAAGCTTCTGTGTTGTTGATGGTGATGGTGATGATGATGATGATGATGATGTGTGCCTTTAAATCATTTCTGGGCCTTATCACACTACACTGTTACAGTGCTATTATTCCACTTTAACTACCATGACAATATTGCATGGAATCACGGGATTTGCAGTTTAGGGAGAGGCACTGAGAATTCTCAGCCAGAGAGCTCTAGTGCCCCAGCAGACTACAAACTTCCACAAGGTGCAGCCAGGACAGTTAAAATGGAATAATAGAACTATAAACAGTGTAGTGTGATAGGGGCCTCTGACTTATGGTAATCCCAAGGTGAACTATGATGAAGTTTGTTCAGAGGAGGCTTGCCTTTGCCTTCCTCAGAGGTTGAAAATGTGTAAAGTGGCCAAAGTCACCCTGTGAGTTTCCATGGCTGAGCAGGGATTCAGACCAAGAATAAATGAAACATTCTAGTCCCATTTTGTGTAATGATGTTTCCTATTGGGGAGTATGGGATAGTAAGTGTCCCCTCATACTCAGCACAGTTACTTGGCATCACTGTTTTATTTTATTTATTTAAAATTTCTCAGGGCACTGTATAGTAATACCAATCTGACTGATTTAAAACCATGTAAATAATAAAAATTATTTTCAAAGGTTAAAAATATATTGAACAATTTAAAAATTGAAAAGGCACCTAAGAGAAGTACCAGCCAAGAGCTGGGGTGAGCTCCTCTACAAAAGGGAAACCCAGACAGATTGGCAGGGTTAAGAGGTGACTAAAGGTGGTTGATGTGAAAAACTTTTTATTGGTTAATTTGTGTTTTTGCCTGGTCCTTGGAACTCTAACCCTCTTGGTTAGAGTCTATCTATTCCTCAGATCCTCAACCTGCAACTAGTAACCAGGATGCTACTAAATTCTGCATCCCGAAACTTCTGTACCACTGAAGCCCATTCAGTGTACCACAGTAGCCCCACTTGTGTACCTCTGAAGCCTGTTCTGCAGCTACTTTCACTGGGTTATTGGTCAATTTCCTCATCTGAGGACTCTCTAAACTTAGGGTAGAGGCTTTTTGTCCTACATGAGAGACTGAGAGGTCATGCAAGATGAGAGATTGGAAATATCCTTTCCCATGGAAGATACAATCTCTGCAACACCTGCAAAGGAGAAAAATAATCCACCCAAAATACTAAGCATGCACTAAAGATCTCTCTGCAAGTATAATGAAAAACATCACTATGCTCAGTGGAACCTACTCCCAGATGCAGTATTTCACACAAGATGGAGAAGTAAAATGAAGTATGTATGAGTTCTTTCATTATCCTTTGTTTTGCACAATGTTTCAAAAGAATAAAAAGAATAAGTGAAGAAATATAATAATGAAGAAAGAAATGCAGATTTAATGTGATGCTGTAATTGTCAACAATATCAGTAGTATCAGAAGTTATGTCCAAGGAAAGAAAACTCTGTTGTGATTTAAACAGTCAGGAGGAAAGCAATTAATTAATTTCACTTTCATGGCAAGTAAATGTCATGGCCCTTGCAGATATTTCACATGAAAGAGTAGGTCATAAAGTATCAGGATAATTTACCTCAGCATTGTCAATTAATTTCCCTCAGTGAAAGTTGGTCCCCTCAGAACACGTCTATGTGGCACTAGGGATGTAATTCCTCACTAAGTTTCTTCCTGAAGGAAGCAATGAGTAATTTCAGCAATTTTCTTCTCATCGCATGAAATTTTTTGAAAATCACTCAGTTTTCAGTGGCTATTTGCAATTCAGGACTTATTCTGCGCAAAATTCACATTGTTGTTTTTGTATAGAAAGCAGCAAAATTTTTGCATGGGAAAATAATATTTCAATGCAGAAATATTGACTCCTACACAGAAAATGATCTTTTCTTTGCACAGAAGTGCTACTTTCTGCAAACAACCATGTGTGAATTTTATTCAAAATAAGTCCTGAACTAAGAAGATTCTCATCAGTCCATGATTCTTCTTATCAGGGCTTCTCAGTGCTCGAGAATTGTGTTTTTTGACAATTTTCTGAATATTTTCAAATATTCCTTCTACCTCATGTGGCATTGTTTCTTGATTTTTTTTTTAAAGTTACCACCCATTTTAATAACTGCATTTTTTCTTCTCTTCTTCTGTTCCATAAGTACAGTTCAAAACATTATAACTCAACTTCTAAGTGAACCAGAAAGTGATGAATATCAGAATTTCTGCCTCTCAGAATTTTATAGTTCAGTTCACAACCTAAAAAATGTGCACAAAATTAATATATTATAGGATGATGTGCAAACCTCCCCGCACCAAATTGCAGTACATTAAGAAAAAAATGCTTGAAAAATGACCACCTTGGGGAAATGCTTGCAAAAATGTGTAGAAATTTTTAAGTAGACTTTTCAAGGGTGAATTTTCCTATATTTGTATGCTGTTGCAAATGATGTCTGAAAAACACTTGTAGTTGGGGTAATCAGGAATTCATTAAAACTGAAATTATTAGGCAAGTCCATCTTCCCAGAGTGCCAAACTAGGAATCTGCTAAAGTGAAACCAGATTCTGGTTTCCTCCTCTACATGGTCTTATGGGAGAGGGAAGAGAAGGTTGGCTCATGTGGCCATATTCTTGCTCACAGATGTAATACATTACGGTTTAGCACTCTATGCAATACAGATGTGTTTTCTGATTTGTAAATAAGTTTTCTCCTGTTATATAAACTGTTCAGAACTGTGTTGCAATATTTGAAGAAATGTAAAATCCTGCACATAGTTTAAGATTTAATGATCACTTGGCTCCAAGAAGTGTGGATCAGGTTGGTTTGTTTCAGAACATTCAAAGGTCTAATTTTTTCAACATCAGCATGAAACAGTTGTTTTTAGATATGGAAAAATCACTCTGCAATTTCCAGTGATATATTTAAGTCTTTTGAGACCAAGTCTCAAGTCTCTATCTTTAAGTATCAAATCAAGCCTCAGGTCCTTGCTAGATACTTTCAAGCAAAGTCTCAAGTCAAGTCTCAAGCCAGTTTCAGAAGTGAGGAATAGGATACTTTTTATTCCCCATTACTGAAGTTTCAAAAGCTTTAGAAGCAAGGATCCTTCCCTGTGCTCTGGGGGCAAGTCTTGCCTTATGCTGTTAGAAAAAGTTTCAGATGGCTCCTCCAATATGCAGTGGAGACAGATTGCTGAGTAGACCTAAACCGTGCCTCAAGCCTGTAGCCCAACATATTTGCTGTTCTCTTCTAAGAAATGACCCAAGTTTTAGTTTTGTGACAGATTACCACATGACCAGTAGGCAAAAAGAGATGGAAACATTGTTCAGAGTCAAAGAGTTACTGGGTGAATGTGTTATGTTATTGAACCAAGAACAGCAAGTCAGTCACTAAAAATATACAAATCATGAGTTGAGTCAAATCAGTACATCATTTATTGCCAAGTCAAGTCTAAGTTGAATCATTGCAGTGAAGTGGATTGACTCAAATCTACATCACTGGCAACTTCTACAACTCCCAGCCAATATAGCCACTGGCCATATGACTAGGAGATTCTGGGACTGAGTCCTAACCTCCCACAATTTTCCAGGTTGTTTCTTATTTATATGCTTGGGGGCTTCTTACCAAACTGGGAGGGGTTGCTAACACACCAGAGGATAGGATCAAATTTCAATACAACCTTGACAGATTGGAGAGCTGGGCCAAAGCTAACAAAATGAATTTCAACAGAGAGAAATGTAGAGTCCTGCACTTGGGCAGAAAAAAATGAAAATCACAAGTATAAGATGGGGGACTTGTGGCTGGATAGCAGTACGTGTGAAAAGGATCTAGGAGTCTTGGTAGATCACAAGCTGAACATGAGTCAGCAGTGTGATGCAGAATCTAAGAAAGCCAAAGCAATTCTTGGTTGCATCAATAGGAGTATGGTGTCTAGATCAAGGGAGGTAATGGTACCACTCTATTCTGCATTGGTTAGGCCTCATTTGGAATACTGTGTCCAGTTCTGGGCACCTCAATTCAAGAAGGATATTGACAAGCTGGAACGTGTCCAGAGGAGGGCAACCAAAATAGTGAAGGGTCTGGAAGCCATGCCCTATGAAGAACACCTTAGGGAGATGGGTATGTCTAGTCTGCAGAAGAGAAGGTTGACAGGGGACATGATAGCCATGTTTAAATATTTGAAGGGTTGTCATGTTGAGGAGGGAGCAGGCTTGGTCTCTACTGCTCCAGAGACTAGGACAAGGAGCAATGGATTCAAGCTGCAGGAAAGGAGATTCCACTTGAACCTCAGGAAGAACTTCCTGACGGTCAGAGCTGTCCGGCAGTGGAATATGCTGCCTTGGACTGTAGTGGAGTCTCCTTCTTTGGAGGTTTTTAAGCAGAGGCTGGATGGCCATCTGTTGGGTATGCTTTGATGGGTGTTCCTGCATAGCAGGGGGTTGGACTCGATGGCCCCTGGGGTCTCTTCCAACTCTATGATTCTATGATTCTATGATTCTATTGGCCCTATATCTCTCATACACTTTACCATGTCTTTGTTTAATACCTCATCAAAATGCAGTCAGAATGTGTGTTACCCTGTTTACTGGGGGTCCTGGGAGGGACACCTATATGCACTCTCAATTAATTAAGTTTGGGGAAATTAGCTAGAGCACAAGTTAGCAATGGGAGAGGCAGGCCAATACAGCAGAATCTTTTACCCAATGTCTACGGGGTCAGGCCAAGCCAAGGAGCACACCAAGTTTAAGAATAATTGAGATTTTTATTAAATACAGACAAACAGTGTATGCAACACACTCACACAAGTAACTAAGGAAAGTAAAGGTTGGAGTGGTATAGAGGGATTTTAAGAGGGATTGTTGAAATGGGTGATACGACACCTGTCCTGAAGCCTGGAGAGGTCTGAAGATTGAGTTCGTTGGTATGGAGTCTCAGTACGTGGGACTGAGGGGACAGCTAACCAAACAAAGCGACAGCAAGGCTGGATGGAAGTCCAGAGCGATCCAAGCAGTCCAAGGATGGTCTCGGAATCAGGGTTTTTATAGGGAGAAATGTAACTGCAGGCTATTCCGTACTCGGGGAAAATAATGAGTTTTGGGCACAAGACAAAGCTTTGGAAAGGTCAAAATTTAGCATGATTCAGTTAAGTCTGAATAGACAAAGAGGTAGACAGTATACAAATGCTCAGTGCTTGGCAGTTGAGTATTCAGCTTGCCAGGGTGCCTGCTTGGGGCAGGGAGTCCTTTGTAAACAGTTTGCATACATAATGAGGGTGTTTGCAGAGAGGTCTCTTAAAGCGGTGATCTGGCTATTTCTGGCCTGCCTGTATTGTGTTGGGATATTGCAGCATTTGATGGCCAAGCCTAATTCTGTGCTTGTCCGGGGGCCTCACAAACACATGGAGAGGGGTTGTGGAAGAGAGCCAAATTATTGATATCAAAATGACATCTTTATGCTATCTCCAAGAAGGCCTAACCTGCAGTAACATGTGTTCACAACAATACACTGTATCAAAGTGGCTGATTTGCATTGAGTGCTCTTGGATCTTCAGCAGCTTTTCAGCTTTCACATGAAGGCTTTAATGTTTGGAGGTGATACAGCTAAGAAGTACCACCCCTGGAACTGGAGCTATTGCCACTGATGACCCCATCTTTTTGTCACTATTATTATATTTAGAAGAAAAAACAACATAGTAGCTTTCACTTGCTGTCACATAATGCCTGCTTCCACATGTTCTGGCACACAAAATGCTTCCATCACATGTGTCACACAGACAGAAACATATATCATGTATTGACACTAGTATGATAAATTACTGCAAAGTTCAAGCATTCAGTTTCCTTCAGGATGAGGAACAAAAGAAGTCCCCATTCCCCAGAGAAGGAAGATTTTGCTTGAAGAAACTGAGAAGGTAGCATATTTGAAGTGTCTCATCAGCCATTGATAC
The DNA here is from genome assembly GCA_948474755.1 of Ctenosaura bakeri. Classification (NCBI taxonomy): domain Eukaryota; kingdom Metazoa; phylum Chordata; class Lepidosauria; order Squamata; family Iguanidae; genus Ctenosaura; species Ctenosaura bakeri. Next base: position 116,396 of record CAOLHI010001674.1, read on the forward strand.
ATTTAAAAAAAAATTCAATAAGAAATCACATGACAGACATTTCTAGGATGACACCAACAATTGTGCTCAAATTCAGAGTCTGATCAAACTGCAGAATGATTAATAAAATTGGTAGGGAAGCTACCAACTGAACATAATTGAGGAATAACAAGATGTCACTGTAATAGAATCCTTTTAATAATGATTGTCATGAATAAAAGAAGAAACAGAGCTGATAATATCCGTTTGTTTTATTAACTCCCAGTTTACTACTGCTTCTACTGTTATGATTCCTATGCAGGAAGTATTGTTCCTCAGGAATACAGCAGTTCTACAAGTAGGTTCAGCTTGACTGTTTCATATGACAGGACTGGAAAAGAGCTATTTGCAAGGATGGGAAAGACCAGTGCCTCTTTTGTGAGCTGCTGCCAGCACAAGTAAACAGCCCTGGGCTAAATGAAACAGAATTTTGAGATTATAAGTACCTTCTTCCTATGACTTTATCTTTTCCAATATTTTCAGTGCCCTCACTTATTAAAAACAAAATTCTGAGCTTTACTCCGATCCTCAAAACTGCAGGAAAAGTATGACAATTAATTTTGAATGGTTCACATATTTTTCAGACCATTCACACTTTTAAGCTCTGTCTTAATACAAAGAACTTCGAAGTCACTTAGATGAAAAATCAATGAAGAGGCAAAAGAGACCTTTCTGGCAGAGAAGAGAAGACTTCAGCCAGTGACAATTACGTGGCTCGCTAATATAGACAGCAACATAAAATATTTTACTTGTCACTGGCAGCTGTTTTCAGAATTCCTTTATATTTTCAACTTTCTCAATGGGAAGCTATCTATGAAATGAGAAACCTGAATTTCCCAATTATATATTTTACAAATATTTTTGAATTCTATTTCATTTTATCTTCCATCTTTTTTTTTCTTTTTCTTTTTTGGTCCATAGTCAAATTTATCAACTAAGACAGACATTTTGGAAACTCCTATTTCAGATTTGGCCAGAAGACTGTAAGTTTGAATGCTGTTCCATATAACTTTTCACATGGAAAGCTAATATGGTGGGCTGAAAACTAAGCTAAAAACTAGTTTGAAAAAAGTATCTCTGGGGCTTCAAACAGCTCAAGAGGTTCTAAAGTTAAAGAACTTTGGGACACAGGTGGTTATCTATCACTCCTTCTTGTTGAAGAACATAGCTCAGGAAGAGGGAAAAGAATACTACAAGTGGAAAACTGGCTCCACAAATGAAAGATTTAGCTTCTTGGACAATGGCCTGTGCTTTTATGAAGGACTTTTGAAAAAAGATTGCACTGGAAAGAATATATTTGAAAAGAGTCTCATCAGGAGGGCTTAAAATTGAGTTACATGGGGGAGAGAGACAATATTCTAGAAAGCAGCAGGGGACACCAAATACTGAGGGCAATAGCCTTAATGATAGAGGGGGGAAATGGGCCAGTAGAGAGCCCAACAGTGGGCAGAAAAACCAACAAGGAATCATCTGGATAGAATGGTACATATTTTTAGATGTGTCTACACTAATACACAAAGCATGGGAAAAAGTAAGATGGGCTTGAGCTCTTAGCACAGGAAGGCAAATATGATTTAATAGATATCACTGAAACTTGGTAGGATGAGTCTTATAGTTGGAAAATAGTAATGGAAAAATATAACCTATTCCGAAGAAACAGAACTAAGATGAAAGGAGAAGAAGTAGCATTATATGTCAAGGATGTATACACTTTTGAGGAGATCCATGACAGAGCATGAAAAATAGATTGAAAACAGGTTGAGAGTCTTTGGCTAAAAATTAAAGGGGAACAAAACAACAATGACCTCATTATGTGTCCACTATCAGCCAATCAACCAGACTGGAAATTTGGAAGATGCCATTAAAAAAAGAAGAAGAGCAAATATTCAAAAAGCGATCAATAGGAGATTTAAACCACCTTGATATTTGCTGGAAGTCACACTCTGCGAAGAGTGTAAGGTTCAGGAAGTTCCTTACTAGCCTCGAAGACAATTTCATTGTACCAAATGTAGAGGAAGCAACGGGGGGATCAGCTGTTTAACAAAGAACAACTAGTCGATGAGGTGGAAATGCTGGATTCCTTGGGTGTGAGTGACCATATCCTCTAGGGATTTGTTATACAAAAGAAAGGGGAAGTCAAATGTAATCAGAAACGTATTCTAATTTTCTAGAAGGCTGATATTAGTAAGCTTTGAGAAATGCTGGAGGATATTGCATGGTCAAAAATGCTCAGAGGGAAGGGAGTTCATGATGCATGGGAGTTTCTTAAAGGCGAGATACTGAAGGCACAGTTGAAAATAATTCCAATAAGGAAAAGAAGTGTGAGGTGTCTAAAGAAACTAGGGTGGATGGGCAAAGAACTTTCAGATTAGCTGAGATGTAAAAGAGACATGCATAAGAAAAGGAACAAAGGAGAAGCCACTGAAGGGGAGTACAAACACAGAACCAATACTTGTAAGGGGAAAGTCAGAAAAGCTAAAGCTCACAGTTTCAGGATTGCTAGAGGGCTTAAAATGAAAAGAAATGGGGTTTGGGGCTCTGTTTGGAGTAAAAAGAAGAACAAGGAAATGATAGCACCACCGTGTAGAGAAGATGGGAAAATTTTAATAGGGGACAGAGAGAAGGCTGAATTGTTTAATACATTCTTTCCTTCAGTCTTCTCCCAAGGGGAAAAGACAGTTGAGCCCTCCACTTTTGTGGGGGTTAGGGGTACAAGACCCTCATGAATGTGAAAACAAACACAAATAAAAATAAAAATCACAAACACTTTTTTTTTTTTTTTTAACCTGAAAACACTTCTCTAAGAATCTCTAGGTCCTCCAGCATGATTTTACGGTCATCTTCCAGTGAAGTGGACCATAAAGTCATGCTGGAGGATGTAGCAATATCTAGAGAAGTGTTTTCTCTAGGTGCAAGTGGACCATAGGATCATGCCAGAGGACCTAGAGATTCCTGGAGAAAATATATTGTTTCCATGGGAGGGGAAAATAGCGTAATAATTTTTAAATAAAATAACCCATGAATACTCAAATCCACAAGTGCTGAACCCATCAAAGTGGATGGTCCACTTTAGTACTCTAAGTAAGGGGAATACAGTCCAGAACAGATAAAGAGGGTGTAGAGGAATATCTAGCTACACTAAATGAAGAATGAGTCAGGGAGCTGGATATGTTTAGCTTGGAGAAAAGAAGATTTGAAAGGTGTCTTGATAACTTTTAATATCTGCAAGTTGTCATGTAGGTAATGGAGCAAGTTTGCTTTCTGCTCTTCCAGAAGATGAAACACTAACTAATGGATATAATTGGAAGAAAATAAATTCCACTTAAAGATTAAGAATAACCTTTTTTTCCCCTGTGAGAACTGTTTGATAGTGAAACATTGTCTTAAAGGGTGGTAGATTCTCTATCTTTGGAGGTCTTCAAGCAGAAGTTTTTATGGGAATCTTTTAGTTATGTGTTCCTGCATGGCAGGGAGTTGGAACAGATGGCTCTTGCAGTCCCTTCCAACTCTAAGATTAGATGATTCAGCGATTCTAAAAACAGCAAAATTATCCTCATGGTTCTTAGGTGACGTGTTTGGGATGAAGCCCTCTAAAATCTCATGTGGACCCCAGTACATCCACCTGCCACACCTGTGAGTAAATATTCCAGTCATACTGCAAGTGCATGCCAACACATGCTAAGATGCAAACTTTCCACAGATAGGAATATGTATCCAGACATGTGATCCTTCAATGAGAGATTCCTTCCCTACAGTCTGAAGCTGTATGGTCTGGGAGGAATTGTGCCATATTTCTTTTTCACATTTAATCATATATCCAAACTGCAATCTTTTAGGGATAGAATTCCAACACTGTGCTTGCTCAATCTCTCTCTCTTTTGTATGTATGTATGTATGTATGTATGTATGTATGTATGTATGTATAAGTTTATATACTTACTGTAAACTAGCCTGGGCCTTTCAAAGGAAATGTGCTATAAATCAAAATAAGTAGACATGGCTACTGGTGACAGGCCAGAACTAATAGTTCCCTTTTTGAAGTGTTTTCCATCACTGTCCTCTCAGCAATGACAATAATTCAGCATTGGTTTCAGTGGTAAACCCTTGTAGATATAAATCCGCACATTTCCAAATACATAGTTAATCCAAAGCTTTTAAAATTGTTTTTAACAAGTAAGTAGTAATAGTTAAGAATTCAAGAGTCCAGAAAGGTAAGAGCATGCCATTATAGAAACAATTTTAAATATAATGCTGAATGTTCTTATTGCTCAAAATAATGAAGATATTTATTCTTTAGGTACTTTCGAAAAGTCAGAATGCTATAAGACTCTGGCTTTTGATGCAAAGCATATTCTCCTTCTATCTACCCCATCATTCCTTCAACAATGCATAATGTCAAACTTGAACCAAAGAATGATTCCTATTGGTAGTCTCTAACAGAGTAAAGATTGAGTCAGTTATTGAATGTTGAGCCAACACTTATGTAAATACAACTGATTCAACGGGTTTGCTCTAGTTGGGGCTACTGGTAGGATATAGACTCACATGATATTTCTTCTCATCCATTTCATAAGACCATATTCCCAAAGCTAGAACTTGAAAAATGGAGTTACATCAGAGAAGGAGGGATGTTATCCTTGCTAAATTACAGTTGCAACATACCTTATTTATTGCAGGTGTGGGAACTATATTATTGTAACTGATTATTTATGGTCACTGCATGCATCATTATAGTTCAGAGTCCCATTAATACATTTACCGTTTCACCTTGCCTGTTCATGAGCCACCAACATCTTACCAATTTGTGCATTTGTTTTTATCTGCTGCCACAAATGCATCAAAAATTCCTTGAACTCATAGTTGGGGTTGTCATAGGAAAAATATATTTTCCTTGTTCCTGGTGTAACATTGCATTAAACAAGCTGATGCCATTCACCTGGCAGTGAAATTCTAAACATTGTAAAGAAAAATCCTGATCTTCAAAAGTATGTGTACTCTTCATATGAATGAGGTGATCATGTGTCTGCCAACCATTGATAAATATGCTAGTGTTTTTAATTCGCTTCATAGGCATGATCTTGATCCTTCAGAGATAGATACAAGTATTATAAATACTGGGCAGGTCATGCATACCTCCGTACTCACACATGCAATGAGATTTAGAGGCTAAATAGCATCAATATGACCTTTTTCAAGAATTGATGTACTGCTGGAACATTATCAGATATCAGAACTACCAATTGTTTGTGATTTTTCTCTTGATCCAATGGGCATCCTAAAAGGAGGAAGCAAGCAAGCAAGCAATGCAATCAAAGCAGGGATGTGTAAATCTGTCAGTCTCTTTTTCATCTCATTTCTCAGGATCTCACCAGAATTTTTCCTCTTCCAATTCCATATCAAATTGCAAGATGCTTTTCTTCCTCCGTGGAAACATGTACTTTGGTTTTTTTCACTCCAAATTTACAGATTTTGTACATTTTTTAACTAATGTACACATTTTTTCCCATTGACTGAAATATGTTTGTACACATTTTGTGCATCCACACACCCAGGTCCTTTCGGGGACATTTACTTCAACCAGCCAAGAGTAGACTGGCAACAGTCACCCAGAGGACTTTTTTTCAGCCACCCCTAAACTGTAGAATGATCTGCCAAAAGAGATATGACAACTGAATACACTGACCAAATTTAAAATAGCATTAAAGACCAGTCTCTTCTAGCAGGCCTGTCTTGATGATTTTAAATTGTGAATTTTAACAATGAATTTTAAATATGTATTGTCTGTGTTTAGGTATTTGTATTTTTTTTCCTTTTAAGATAACATACATTTTAACTGCTATTTTAACTGATGTTCAGTTTTTAACTGTTTTAACTGTTAAAAGATTTTAACTTTCAACTGTTTAACTGTTAAGCATAACCACTGCAGTTCTGCAGCTTCCGCAGAATAGGCAAGTGTGGGATGGTGGCGTGATTGCATGTTATTGATGGGGAAAACCCATCAATAATTTAATCAGTGATCACATCATCTGGGGATGGGAGAAGGATGGGACCATGTCAACATCATGCAGAAGCATCAACATGGTCCCATCCTTCTCCCATCCCCATTGTGGGATGAGAGGGTGCTGGGGAACAGGCCTTAAATTGCTAAAGACTCAAGCTCGTTGATGAAAGTGACGAATGCTATAACTAGGATTGCACCAGGTACTTTCACATCACATAGTTATATTGTTATGATTTCATTTTAACTGCCAGGGCAACAATCTATGGAATTCTGGGATTTGCAGTTTAGGGAGCTGTATTTAGAACTCTCAGTCAGAGAGCTGTACTGTCTCACTGCTAGAGGGGAAATAATTGCATCTACCTAATTGCAAATGTTTCCACCCTGGTATTTCCCTTTTTTGCAGCTACTTTGGGTTGCCCACTGTGATTCTTGACTTAGGCTCTGGGTTATCTTCCTGAACTGTTTCAGGGCTTTTGTTTGTTTGTTCCTCTGTTTATCTGATCCTTTGTGATTTTCAAAGGAATAGAAAAGATTTTTTAAAATACATGGGCTGTCTGGACATACCTTGGAAAAACTGTACTTTCAGTGCCAGTTATACGATAAGATTGGTAGAACTTTCTACCACTATACTGAAAAGTTTCTGGTGGCCATATATTTGACAGAGTGGGAGGTCCACAGTGTTGCTTTTGAAATATATTGGATTATTTTTTTCAGAAAAAAAAAAAGGAATTTTCAAAATATCAGTTTTTTTTATGTTGTCAAACTGACAACAAGATGGTTTCTAATACAATTTCATATGTTATCAAGTCATATGGGTAGAAAACCTTCACTCAGCCTTCATGACTCCATGCCTTTATTAAGATGAGTTTGGTTTTGTTTGATCTGAAGATACAGTTGCTACTTTTCTTGGCATTGTCAACAGATGAGAATTCCCAATATATATGCCTGCCATCAAATAACAAACCACAAGTTTGAACGTCACTCAGAGAAACTGAGTACCACCCAACCATAGCTGTACCTTCCAGGAACAAAAATAACCTGCCTGAAAAGAGGAGTGTGTTAAATGAGAAAGATAAGTGGGCATACAGATGAGTGGGGAAAGAGAACTCAAGATGTGCTAAGGATTGCTGCTGGCAGCCTTTCAGATGCTACAGCCTGTTAACAGTTCTTATTTAAGTTTCTATTACTCAGCTACACTTCCAAACACATCAAAGTCTCTAGGTTAGCAAGCCAAGACTGACTGTGATTCAGGCCCATCTTTTATTCGGAAACTGCTTAGCTGTGCTCCTGCATACCAATCAAGGAAAAGCATGCCATTCATCTTGCAGGAACTGCTGCAGTGCAATTCTGTGGGAAGTTTACAAGAAGTTAGTTTCCCAGAGTCCACAAGGAGCTCTTCCCAAGTAAGTGTGCATCAGCGTGCAGCCTTAATCCAACACATGTAACACTGTGGCTGGGATTTTCAGTACAGTGAGGCACTGGCTTAGTTCATACATTACTGGGATAGCACACCCGATTCCTTCCTCCATGTAGCTGGTGAAACAGACTCAGGGCCACCATGTTACAACCTTGCCTGGCAGCTTCTCAGAAATTTTGCTGTCTCTCCCATGTTACTGTGCCCTTTTCCTTTAGGGTTATTTTTATTATATGTTCCTAATAGCTGCCCTGAAAAGCCATTGTGCCATTTGGAGAGTTATATGTTTCAAAACAAAGCAATTAATTAAACTGTGCAATTAGATTTTTCCATTGCTCTTCCACCTTGTGAAGACCTGAGATAACACAGGAACAAGTTTATCATGAAGGCAGAGATGTTATTCTTATGGAAATATGAGACCTTTTGCCAGCTTACAGGAGATGGGGTTACTGCAATTAAAACTAATAATAAAGTGGTATATTTAAATGATTATTTGTTTATTATATTTATATGCTGCCTTTCTCTCAGAGTAGGATCTAAGGTAGCTGGGCCTGATCCAATTCCCCATGATGCAGGAGACGAGGCTGCAACTCACACATTCTTATTATTGTTCTGCTATGTGTACAAGCTCTGTGGATCTAGAAAATTATCTCTGAACAGCTTTGCAATATTTCTTCATTTTCCCCCACACATGTAATAACTAAGCAGTTTTGCTGATGAAACAGTCTTTTGTTGTTTAATCATCTTGTCTTTTAACTGATCAATCTATTAGTCAATTACCATTAAATACACTAGTGTATGACCAAAGCCTCATTATAAAAGCATTCTGTGAGATATTGTGGAAAATGTAGTATAATAAAGAAAAGTTACAGGGAACAGCTTTAATGTTTTTGTTTTCTCTCCCTCTCTCTCTTTTTCTATTTATTTTTTAACCAAATCCAAAATAGCTGCAAAAAAAAAAAAAAAAGAGAGAGAGAGAGAAAATATTATGCCACAGTTTACAACCACAGCAATTAAAATTGACCCTTAGCAGGCAATCAACCAGCAATTAAATTGATGAAACTTTGCAGTTCTACTTAGCATTTAAGAACTTTATCAGTTCAGTTAGATCAACCAAATGGCCCCTCTCATTCTGGACTATGTTACTCATAGTGATCAAATGGATGCTTTTGGTAATCCCTTTGATCCCCTTGTTGCTCATAGACAGAAAGTATACTGTTTCTTAAAAAAATGGAGGTTCTATTTAACAACCATTTCCTAACTCTAGATAAGTTTGTGAATTTCTCTAAAGTTCCGTAGAGCTATCTTAGGCTTAGTGGGGGAGTCTCCTGTTCACAGGCCAGACATGGCTCCTAGGGACTTCCCATCTGGTCCACAACTTCTTTAGTTATTATCTCAAAGATAAGATAACAACAAGAAGCCCAACGTGTTTCTCCACCTGTTACTGTGGTTCAGGCTTACCGGTGATAGCATTAGATATCTCTTTTGATATCAAATCATTCGGCCTTCCTCTGCCACCCCGCTCCACGTGTTTGCGAGGCCTCCAAACAAGCATGTAAACAGGCGCAGCCGGTAATTGTTGGACATTCCATTCTCCACCTAGGCAGGCAGAACAGAGCCACTCCGTTGCTTCAGGGACCTCCCTGCAAACACCTCTTGCTTAAGCACGACTTTGAACAAAGACGCACGGCCTCAAGCCGATAGTCTTACAAAGCCAAGCTAAGCACTTTGCATTTACATACTGGCTATACTATTGTTACATCTGCGCTAAGTTCATCATGTTAAACTTGACCTTTTCCAAAGCTTTGTCCCATTCCAAACTCGCATTGTTCTCACAGAGTATGGCATGGCCTGCAGGCACAATTCACCATATAAGAAGCCCCTGATTCCGAGAGCACCTCGGATTGCTTGCCCTGTTTGGATTCCTCCGGACTTCTATCTCGCCTTGCTGCCACTTTGTCTGGTGAACTCCCCTCGGCCTCCACGCTGAGTTTCTTCCCTACCATCTTCAACTTCTTCAGGACTACGAGAAAAGTGTCGTATCACCCATTTTCCCTCAAAATCCTTATTTCTATTTCTCCATTAGCTGTGTGATTGTGCTGTCTTTACTGTTTGTTTGTCTTCTAATAAAAGCATCATTTTTGCTATTTTAAAACTGTCTGACTGCTTGACCGACCTGACCCCGTAGACGCTGGGTTGCAAGATCCCTGCTAAGTTACTCTGCCTCTTGCTAGCTTTAGTGAGTGCTCCAGTTAATTTCCTCAACTTTGTGTTTGTGTTTTGCTTATTTGGGCACCCCTCCCGGGAGCCCCAGAAAACAGGGTAACACATCCCTATCTAAGCCAGTGGCCATGATCACATTTATATGGTACTCTTGACCTTGTCCTCAAAATGTTGCATGTATTTATTCCCCTAGGAACTTTTATAAAAACCTTGTAGGGTAAATCAGTTCTCCCCCCCACCAAAAATGTGGGGGACTTAAGATGAGACATAATGATTAACCTAAGGTCACCCAAGGAGCTTGTAGATTCAGCAGGGAATACACTAACTTCTTCCTCATGGTCTTCAACACACTTTATACCAGAAATGCTTAAATATACGTAAGTATTTCACTCCAATTTTCAAAATCCTGCTGGCTTTTTTTTTTTTTTTTTTTAAAACTCTGGCCCTTCTTACACAACAGCACCATCCCAGCATGGGCATGCCTTGTTGCCAGTCTGTGATGCGTGCTATCATACCATATTGTTGCGGTCCCAGTGCTGTCGCACCCCCTAGCCACCATGATTGTGCTGTATACCATCACCAGAAAAAATCTGGTAATGGCTTCCCTTTGTGCAATGATCCCATCAGCTGTGGGCATTTGGGAATGGTAGAGGTGCTGTCAAGCACTGCCTTCCATGGTACAATGCAGGAAGAGGCCAGCTGTATTGTGGAAGGAAGCAGCATGTCCTGAAGGCTACCCATTCACTTGTAGACAACTGGTGCTATGGGGAGTGTTCAGGACCCAATCCCACCCCAGCAGAGGCATTGGCAGGATCACAACAGGACGATGCAAGATCACACCATAGTGCGGTAAGGGCCTCTTTCAAATTTTTGGCTTTTTATGATAGAGTGGTCAAGGTAAGAATGTAGTAGCCTCTAGAGCACCCAACACCTCTCCCATCCAAACCACCATCAGTTACTTTAAACAAGTCTAGAGAGGAAACTTGATATCCTTACCCTACTTTTGCTATTTTTTCCCCCAGTATCAGTGAAAGACTTCCCCTGGTCCCTTTATATTTGCTTCTTATATGGAGGAACCTTCTTAAAAATCTACCTGCTTTCCATTGTTAACTTTCATTCTCTTTATATATTGCTTCTAGACAAGAACACTTTATCCTACTTTTTTCCCCATCCCTGTGTGTCAGAGCAAACCAATCACTGCACCAGTCTTTCAGTCGCAAGTTGCGTGAATAAAAGTTATCTCTCTGTGTATGTAGAAATTCTAATGACCTTGGTGCTATGTACTCTTGAATTTGGTTAATAACTCTTTTTCTTTTCCTTTTTTTAAAGTTTGCATCACATCAACAAGTGAATGGCATTTCTTATTATCCAGTTCCTGAGGCTACCCATCTTTGTCTGAAGAAAAGTTCCTTGTTTATTTGTGTCTTCAGGGCTGGTGTGAGGTTACCTACATCTGTCCAAAACCATGTATCACAACAATTATTACATTGTGCAAATGATGAATGGATACCAAACTATGTTCCCCATTTCCCTGTTACTGATTCCAAAAATATCCATCAAAACAGGTTCCTAAAATGGTTGGCTCTTCTTCACAAGATTGTTAAAGAGCCCTGTTAATGTAGGCATTCCATTTCTAATACTCATTTATGATGATAGCCAGCCCTTCTGATGTCACTACTGAGTCCTTCTACATCAGCTAGGAAGTCTCATGAGACATTTAATAATTTGTTTGGAATTGACCTTCAGGATCTATATGATTACCACAGAGAGCCTTTATGTGTATTATTCAGGCACACTGATTAACTGCTTTATACTGTGATTTATTAGACAATATAGCTTTGCTTTACTGCAGTTTAAAGTTCTTTTTCTTTTATATGTTTCCACTTAGTAAAATCAAACAACAATTTATAGAATTTCCAGTTCTTATTCATGGGCCTGACTCCTATTGTTATCCCCCTCTTGGGTAGGCCAATTGAATCAGTGGGATTTAAGTGTATATTGTCTCCGCATTCAGTAAGTAATTCAATAGAGCTCCTCCACTTGAGACTAACTAATAAGAGTCACACCAAAATATCTGAAGTAGCTTGTAGGAGATGAAAGGTGCTCCCTCCATCACAGCTGTCACTGCCCTGGTGTCAGAGAGAAAGAAGAGGCAGGCAGGGCTTTATCATGCCTAGACCCAGAAGCAGATGAAAGGCTCTCCCTCCATCCCCACTGCCAGTGCCCTGGTCTTGGAGAGAAGAAGACTCAGTAGCTGCTGAGTCTAATTTCCTCCCCTTTTCCTTTTGTGTCATGTCTTCGTTAGACCATAAACCTGAGGGCAGCGAACTGCTTTGTTCTTTTGCTTGTAAAACACCATGTGCAGTGATGATACTATATAATTAAAGAAATGATAATGACAGTGATGAGAATGATAGTAATAATATTGATTCCAATAATGAAGATAAGATATCCAATTCTTTTTTTTTAAAAAAAAAATCCTACACTGAGCTTATCTTCTCATACCATAAGAAATTGTACTTGGTGCTCTTAGCTGTTCTCAACAATCCCTCCTTTGCATGGCCTTGTGGAGCAGGTGTTTGCTTACTTAAAGGCAGCCCTCCATCTTAAACAAAACAAAACTGTTCACCGACATCAGGTCAAACAATATAAATGAAAACAGAAGGACAAGACCTTTCTAGACATTCAGACACCAACTCTATCCCTCAGGATAATCCAAATTCTCTTTCTGCCTGAGATACCAGAGAAACACTACACTAGTGCATCACCAGCACAGTCCTCTTCAATGGAGATGGAAGAGGAGGGAAGGGCTGAAGTTGAATCTTGATCCCCATCCCCACTTACTCACCCATGAGTATGCCAACACCCAGGAAACCTTCTCCTTCCATTCAAAAAGGGGAAGAGGAGAAGAACAGTGGCAGCAAGGGCAGATTGACACCAGCTGAAGTACCTGTACCAATCCCAAAAAGCTTCTTTAAGGGTCCTTTTAAGGCTTCTCCTAGGCAATTTTACAACCATTCTCTATCACTGACTTATCCTCTGACCAGAAGGAGGCCAAGAAACATATGCCATCAAATTCCACTCACATGCACAAAAGGAAGTACTACATCTCTAGTAGACAATGCAGTACAATACAGAATGCTTGTCAAAGGTCAGCATGATAAACACAGACAGCTAAAAGCAGCAGAAAATATAGCTGTAGAGGACAGAATATAACATAATCCCTTCCCAGTCCCAGAGAAGGGAGTTCTACAACTGGGATAAAATCTGAAAACACCCGATCATTCAGACTTCTGAAGGCAACAGCAACATAGCAATACCTCAGCCACAAAATTTATCCCAAAGCAAAGACTTTAAGGTGATTTTTTTCCAGCTTTGCATTCATGTAGAACTACTGAGGATTTCTGAAAAGATAAAAGGAGGACAAGAAAAAGTAGTTAGGTAAGACCAGCAAATTTTTCCAAGGTGGAATGACACTTTCCTAGGATTGTAATTCTTTGCTAAGTTTCTTCTTGAAGGTAGCAATGAGTCATTTCAGCATTTTTTCTCCTGCTGCAAGAAAGTCTTCAAAAACCATGGAGCTTTTAAATGCTATTCAAAATTTGGGACTTATTCTGTGAAAAAAATCCAACATGGTTGTTTTGCACAGATGGTAGCATTTTCAGCATAGGAAACAGACTTTTCTGTATGAAAAATAATATTTCAATGCACAAATACTGATTCATGCACCGAAAATGCTATAACAGAAGACTCATTCTGTGTAAAATTCACACATGGTTGATTTGCATAAAAAACAAATTTTCTGTGCAGGAATTAATATTTCTGCATTGAAATATTATTTTCCATGCAGAAAATGCTGTTTCCTGCAGACAAAATGCTAATTTCTGTGCAAAACACCCACATGTGAATTTTGCACAGAATAAGTCCTGAACTGTTAAGATTCTTGTCAATCTAGGATTCTTCTCATCACAGTTTTTCAACACTCAAAAAACATTGAACCATTTTTTTAAATATTTTCAAATATTTTTCAATACCTACATTTCCCTAGCCCCTGTTTTTACGAGATAGCAGCAGCTTTACCAAGATTTTTGATGGCTGTTTACTTGTTTTGAATATCTGTTCCTCAAATAATATTAACTTGTTTCAGGACCAGGGATGTTTTATGACATCACTACAAGCGAAAAGCGTCTGGTGAAGTCCTGGCACAATTGTAGAGAATAATGTCAACAAAAATCCTAGTCTACCAAACAAAATATTACACTTCTGCTTCTTCTACATTTCCCTTAACACTACTCCCAAGAGAAAATCTCACATCTGTTCCCCTCTGTGTCCTTTATGATATTTGTGAAATATTCATCCTGTACTACTTCAGTGAAGGGGAGCAGGTCTTGAATAATTCATTCATTCCTGCTTGCCTTGGATAGGTTGGATCACTTGATAGCACCTAAGCCCATTAAAACCTGCACAAACTGACTAAATGTGAAACCTGTTCAAAGTGAAAAGCAAAAAGCAAAAGAAAGTTCCAGGAAAGATCTCTTTAGGGCAATGAGGCTTATTTCACCCATACATTAAGTTTAATCATTTATCTCAAGACGTGGCTCTGCTGCAGTAGTGCTTGATCAGTTGTGGTTAAGTCTCCAGTTTTATCGAGGTGGCAGCAGCTGTTAACACACAGAGCTGTAGTTAGTGACAGGTGATCCAGGACATCAATTGGACTACCAGCCCTGGCTGGTGTATGTGTGTGGAAATACCATTCCTGGGCTGTTTGTTCATCTGTACTGAATAGCTGGAACAAATGGTACAAGTTGTTCATTGTCCTATGTAAAGAAGGCAACATAATGGCCAGCATCCTAGATAGCTTAAAGGGGTACTGGAAAATTTGTGGAAGAAGGGACTATCAGAACCTAGTAGTCATGAATGAATATGTGCTCCCTCCAGTAACCGAGACAGAACACTTCTCTATTACCAGTTGCTAAGGAGTATGAACAGTTCTAGCCTCATAACTCAGTAACTCTCAAGACATGCTGGGCTTATTTGTACCTATAGCAGAAGTGCTTGTGTGCTACAGGGGTAAGTTAATTAAATTTAAGCCTCTTGAGAGCTTTACTTACATACCCATTGCAATATTTGTGTTTGATCACCTTTTCCCATCATTGCCAACCCAAGTATACACTCTTCTGTGCTTTAATTATGCACAGTATACCAAATCAGACCATTGGTTCATCTTACACAGTATGGTCTACACTGATTGGAAGAGTCTTTTGAGGTTCTTAACCAATAGTATTTTCCTATCCTCCCTAGAGATAACAGAGACTGGATTTGTGACTCTTTAAATGCAAATCGCAAAGCACGTAGTGTCTCACTAAGCAACAAGATTTTCCTTCCTACCAGCCCCAAATATTAGAAGTCAAATGTCTTTGACACTTTCCCCTTGTAGTAGTTTTATTTATTATGGATTAAAGGTCCTTGTTCAGAGGAGTTGGACTAGGATAGTCCTCTGAAGTCTGGAAAGACAGTTTATGTTTAAGCCAGTGTTACAGTGGCTGAGGTTGAAAGGCAGGTAGAAATGGCCAAATCTATCAATTTCACTTTCTCCCATATTGAGCTTTTGCAAGTGTTGGTGCATTCAGATCTAACATGAACAGAAACAAAATTCTCATTCATTCCTCAGGTCAAGGTGGTTGACAAGTAGAGAATTAACCACAAGACTACTGCAGCTGGACAAGAAGAAAAATGCAGGAAGGAGCCTGAAATTCCAGTGGTTTCTTTTGGATGTGCTGACCAAGGGAGTATACAGGGCCTAAATGACACACCTTATTTGCCGGCACATAAGACTCACTTTTTTTCCTGAAAAATAACATTTAAAAATAGGGTGTGTCTTATTGGCTGGCAAAAACGAACCCTTTTTCTAAGTATTTTGCCACCATGCAAGTTCTCAGTGCAGAGGCAAAATGCACTAAAAGTGAGGAGACGCTCTGGAGGGGGAAAGGAACCCTTGTGGCTTCCCCCACCCTCACTTTATCTTCCATTTTGAAAGGGAAAAGAAAAAAGGTAGCTTCAGAAGGGGGAAAAGAAAGTCTGTGCAGCTTTCTTCTTGGCCCTCCAGAGCGCCTTCCTTTCCCTGTCCCTGCAAACCAGGGTGGAAAAACAGGGGGAAGAAAGATCCCAGAAACTTTCTTTCCCCACCTCTGGTGCTTCCTCCTTTCCCGTCCCCTGCAAACTGGGAGGGGGGAGAGAAAGATCCTAGGAACTTTCTTTCCCCACCTCTGATGCTCCCTCCTTTCCCTTTCCCTACAAACCAGAGGGGAAAGAAAGGTCCTAGGAACTTTCTTTCCTTGCTTCTGGTGCTCCTTACTGTCCCCTCCTTTGCAAAATGGAGGGGAAGTGGGACAGGAGAAGTTATGCAATTTTTTAAACTAGTTTTTTTCCCCAGAAAAAAAATTAAATAAAATGGGATGTGTCTTATACGCCAGTGCGTCTCATACGCCAGCAAATATGGTAGCTAATGGTAGTGTTATGAACCATTTGGTTCACATGTTTACAGGTTACACCCTCTGCTTTAAAAGGTGACAAAAGTTTAAACCCAAAATAAACACTAATATTAAATGTACAGAACACACAGTTCATTTCTGTGTGCCTTCAAGTCGCCTGTCAATTTATGATAATTGCATGAATTTTATAAGGTTTTCTTAGACAGGGAGTATTCAGAAGTAGTTCTACCACTTACTTTTTATGAAATATAGCCCACAGTACCTGATATTCATTGGTGGTCTCCCATCCAAGTACTACTCTATATGCAAAAAACAAGAATAATTTTTCGAATGTGGATTCCTGCATGGCCAAAAATGTATCATCTACAGACAAGAAGGTGATATCAGCAGACTGAAACCCTGAAAGGGAACAATCTAAAGTGTGACATTTTCAATTCTAGTGCTCAAAAACAACACCAATAAAACATACTATTAAACAGTCATGTTTAGCAAATAAAGAAAACCATAGCCCTAAAGAAAACAAAAACAAAAACCCTTTGTTAAACATGTCCAACTGGCCAGAAGGGGACAGGTACATAAAAGACCAGTTTTTCATGTGGCCCTGAAGAACCATAAATGTAACAGTGATCAGCCACACCTAACTACAGACTGAGGAACCCTATATGAGAAAGTTGGTTTGAAAGATTACGTGTAGATCTTGTCAAAAGAAGGATTACAAATACTAATAATAATAATGTAAATCTTGTTCTTCAATGTTGTTTAAACTTTAAGAGATCATTCTTCAGAGATCGTTCTCTAAGATATTGTTCAGAGAAGGAACATACAGTCATACTTGATTGTATCCAGAGCTAAGGTGTATCATCGATTCAGAATTTGGATTCCAATTATGTCAGCACAAAAATGACACATCAGCAGCATTTTAAAATTTAACAAAATCTTACGGAAAATGTTCTGTCTCTGCATATTAAGTCTGGAAGATTCACTGGGCAATTAGCTTATGCTTCCTTCTGTGCAAGTCATTTGAGTGGTGAGTTCATATTCTCCACTCTGACAGCATTCCCATCATATTGATGTAGAACAATAATACAGCTGGGAAATGACTGCAAGACAAAAAAATTCCAAAAGTTGCAGTCTAATATACATATTATGCAATTTTAAAATCCTCCTTGTAGAGATCCCCAGTAAACTTTAATAACATTAAAATTTGATAGCCATTTCCATTTCTCATCAGGTCTCACTCCCCAAACGTGATGGTTCAGAGAATTTGCTCAATAACTCCCTAGCCTTCAAGGCTATTATCTTAAATTAACAATTCCTTTTTAGGAAGTTCAATGTGAAGCTAGTTGATATTATGGATACCCTCCATTAGAATAGTCTCCCTTGCCATTTCCTGCAAAAATATTAGACGAGTTTCGAGAGCATGCATTTATTTCAGTGCAATTTGCATGGAACAATGTCAAACATTGTGTCAAATGATATATTAGCAGATGTTACAAGGCAGAAGAGAAGACTACAATATAAATCAGCAAATCCTCAAGCTGTGTGTGTGTTTTTTCTTTTTGAAGATCACATGTAGGAAGGAGTAACTATTTTATAATTCTGTTTGCTGTACAGAATTTGAAACTGAACAGATGAGTCTCACAGTTCCAAGCATGATCTCTTACTGATGAATCCAAACATGTGGGACCAGAATACCTGAAAGTTTGGATACACTTCAGTATTTGCAATATAAAGTATCAGGAACAATTCAAACTACTGCTTATGATCTATAAAGCCCAGCACAGCTTGAGTCCAAGCTTTTTGAAGGACTATATTCTCCTATATGAGCCTGCCTAAGCCTTGAGATTTCCAGGATAGTCCTTTCCCTTGCTATTTCCACCAACGTAGATTTATCTGGTGGAAATTTGAGATAAGGTCTTTACAGTTCTGAGGTTCTGGAACTTCCTTCTGAATGTTCTTACAAAGAGGACTTTTAATAGAGTTATGTCCTGTCCTTTTCTCTTCTTTCTTTTCTTTTTTGTTTTAGTAATGTATAATTTAAATGTTTTTTAAAAAATATTGATGACAGATTAAAATTCCTGCAATTTGTGGGAACTTTTCACATGCCATTTTTCTTCCTGCTTAAATTTCTTCATTTCCATCTCCATTAAATTTCTTAAATTTCTTCCTGCTTAAATTTCTGCTTAAATTTCTTGACTCCAATTGGGAAATTGATGAATAGATATCCCACCCCTACCAACAAGCAATTACTGCAATTGATGGGGGAGGGTCTGTTTCCCTGTCAATCAGGAAGAAACCAGCTGATATCCCCACCCTCTCCTGTAAATGATCTTCAGTGTGACCGGAAGAAGCAGGAAAACTGTTCCCCCTCATGAGAGGAGACAAGACCATCAGCCACTGCTGCTCATAAAGTAGGAATTGGGGAACTTTCACTATTTATTCACTAAACCAGGGGCTATATAGGATCATGAATATGAAACAAGCACAAGTATGTAACTCTAAGTTACGCATTTGTAACTGCTGAACAGGATTATGGCCATTAAGTTATTGTTTTAAATTGGGTGGAAATAGGGCAGGATATAAATATTTTAATGAATAAATTAATTAATAACTGCATCTGAAAACAATAAGCTAGCTTCTTGGGTGCACAACAGACATGCGTCAACACAGCTTTGTCTTCCAACAGCCCTCTTGCAGCTACCTATTCTGAGCATCTGCTGTCTGAAATGGCTGCCTCGCTTTCCCTAATGGTAGAAGTGGTCCTGCATAATTATAAACAACCATCACTGAAAGGTTTGCTGAGAAAGAAGGAAGGAAGGAAAGAAGGAAGGAAGATTTCAGTTAGACTTGGTGCTCATCTCTGGGAACTTTCACCATGTTTGCTGGACTGAGAAATAAAATGTTTGAATAAAATATATTCTCAGCTATGGATAAATTTCTGTTTTTTCTTCTTCTTGTCTTTTTTTTTCCAGGAAGCAACACAGAAAACAATGATTCATAGAGAATACCAAAATATGCTAATTTTCAGATATCAGTAAACAAAGTTCATAGAAGAAATTGCCAATTAAACTAAATTCTAAGTAGGAAAAAAAGAAGTATTTTTCAAGGCTGATTTTCTCCCTCCAGCAACTTTTCATGATTGATAATTCTTACAGATTTATTTAGGTCATAATTATCACTCAGATGTTGCAAACTCTGAAGAAGGAAACATGATAACATTAGCACAGATTTCTGTGCCACTGTCATGTTAATACACTGCCAGTGAAACTTAACAGTGATCTTTCTGTAGGAAGTCTCTCACATCCTCTTCTCTCCAATTAGAAGAACTGTTGCAATCCCTTAGAGATCCTAATTATATTGAGAAGTGACTTCATATGCTGTGAACTGTTCCGTAACATACACACAAAGTAGCCCTCATTGCCTTGTATGGATGCAACACACAAACACACACACACAAACACATACACACACTACAACTGTTGCTAATCTATTGTTTTATTTCTTTCAAAATCCCTTGGATGTTTTGCCTGGGCAGGAAAAGGTAAATTATCCTGATTTTTTTTAAAAAAATCTCTACAAATTTAGGAGCAAAATTAATTGTACATCTTCTCCAAGATAGGTAGAAAGACAACAAAAGCATGTAACATTTTGAAAAGTTTTGATGTGAGAAATCTGACTCTTTCCCTAATTATACCATGCATATCTATCACGTGCACATCCGTACATTTCCTCCTTTCCCACCTTGATGTCTGATATCTGCTATTGTCCAGCTTTTTTTTTTTTTTAAGGATACAATCTGTCCTTTGGGAAGTGGTTCTTTTCCCCCAGAAAGTGTGCCCATTTTTGTGTGCTTTTCACATTGCATGCATTTCTTCACACACATTTTCCCCATTGACTAAAGTGTATTTCTATGAATATTTAAAATATGAGCAGTCTTCTATGCAAATTTTTCAACAGAGGAGTGTCAAGGTTGTTGCCGGCCAGGCAAAGATTTCCTAACAGTGGACAGCAGAGAGAAGAGGTGGTGTGGCCAGACAGACAGATGCAAGGCCAGCAGGATTGTTATGGCTATGTCTTTTGTACTAGAGAAGGCCACACGACAGAGCACTGATTGGGTCACCCCACTTGTTCCAGGGTGAGAAGGTAGCATAAAAAGGCTGTGTTTGCCTTGACCAGCTGCCAGTTAGATGCCCTAGCTGGACCTGTCATGCTGGACCTGTAAGGGGAAATGCTTCCTGATTTTTCTGCATTATCTTCTGTTATTCCTGTTTGTCTAAATGCTGGACTGCTGGTATGTTTTTGCTAAGCCTTATCTTAGAGTGCAGCAATAAATCAAGCCTCTAAGTCTTACTTAATGAGCCTCTGGAATTCTTTCTGCTTCACAGAGACCCTGTGCTGCAGGGAAGCCTTGCTTCACAGATTGCACTCTGCTCATGCTCAAAGGAGCCAAATCCTGCCAATCCCGACAAGTAGGATATACTATAAGGTACATTTGGAAACATCTGGTGATGTTCACATTTCAGAAAAGAAAAATAAAAGTCCATCCAGTTCTCATTCTATTTGGACTGTGTGGGGCTGGGATAAATACATACAAAAAGTCTTTAAAACTGATCCCGCAAACATCCCTACTCCAGAAGTTGTTGGGTGACAGTTTCCATCATCTCTGCTTATTAGCCTTGCAGGCCAAGGCAGTTAAAATTTGCAATCCAACAACAGCTAGAAAGCTACACATTCCTCACTTCTACTTTGTGGGCTATATTTTTAAGGGCCATACCAGTGTGATTGTCATATCCAAAACTTAGAAGGATAGTGGAAGAAAATGAAGAAGTAAAAGAAAAGAAAGTATCTAGCCAATCTAGCCAGAGGCTTTGTACTACCTGTCAATCACAGGAACTGCTGTTATGCATTGTTACTTCCTTTTGGATCTGAAAAGGCCAGAGTAAACATAGTCAGGAATATAGCAAAATCCACAAAAACTATCACAATAATATCATTTTGGTTGACCTAGTAAAGACACCACAGCAAAGTGTTTTGGGGATTATGCTATATTTTGCTGCATGACAGCACGGCTACCCTGGGATAGTTCATGATGCCAAGCCCAACCACAGGCAGTTTTAGTTCAAGCCGCAAAGTCCCTGTGCCACAGAGTGTCTTAGGGTCAGTCTCCTAATGACTATAGTTTTACATTCTTCATTACTAGTTTGCAATTCTAGTTCAAAAGACTACAATTATTCTTCCTATCACGTATTATTACTTCTAATGAAACATCCATCCAAACTTCAAAAATCAATGGTGTATCTGACAGTTGCATTTGAAATGTTAATAAATCCAGTGCCTAGAACAGTGAGACATACCATTCAGTTTGGATTTTTTTTTTTGGTCTTTTGAAGACTTTGATATCTGCTAACTATTTAGATTTAGCCTGGGGAATCAATATATCTACCCCAAAGCTTATGATTCCCCCCCCCGAATTTCCTCCAAATTTGGCAAAGTAAAAATGTCATTTCAATACAGTCAGCCACAGGGGAAGCATGTTTAGGCCCTTTCCACATGTGGCGGGGGGACAGGTGAAAATGCTCTAAAATGTAGCTTACCAGCAGCCGGGCGAGTACATCGCCACGCGGAGCAGCGCTCACTCGCTGCTCCACAGTCCTCTGGCATCCCAAATGGCGGCTTCAGGTTGGTGGAGGCTCTCCACCAACTGGAGAAGCTCGCCAGCCAGAAGCCCGCCCCAGCAGATCTGCAGGCATGCACTTGCATGCTCCTGCAAATCTGCTTCTGAGTCGAGCGATGGAGCGGCACGGGGTTGCGCGCTCCCTGGTTTTTGAAAACCTCTGAAAAGAGGTTTTTAAAAACCACGCTGCACGACCAGCTCTGGTCGCTCCTGCGTGGATTGAGATGTGGAACTACAAAAAGTAGTCCACACCAGTCCACGCTATGGTGCAGAAGACCTCCATTGGAGGTCGCTTTGCACCATTTTAAAATGCTAATGTGGAAATGGTCTTAGGCTTGATCCTCACTTCATCATCACTGGCAGCATTATGGGGCCCTATGCTTTGTCCTAGGACTTTGCAGTCCCTATGGGCCTTAAGTGTCCCCATAAGCTTGCATGGCAGAACTTGTAAATGTTAGTTTGGATTATCCCACCTACATGACCATATACTAGGCTATCTGAGACATTCTGGTAGTTCTAGTCCAAAAGTAACATTTCGAGGTTCAGATAACTATCATGAGCATCTTCAACCAGAGGAGGAACTCAGTAGTAGGTGATGGCTTTCATATAAGTAGGGATGGTTTATCCTATGGTCAACATTGGTTGATCACCTTGGATAGGTCACTGAAAGGTCAGACAAAATGTGGGAGTGGATTTACCACCCCAATGATAGGGGAGCCATCAGCCACTACTGGAGAAACCAGAATCCTGGGATACCTTGAATTGATGCAGGGAGTTGTTTTGACTACTCCAGCTAATCAATATGGATGAACAAATCAGTCAATTTCTCTTCCTTCTACATTCATTTTAAATCCTCAAATTATTTTATAAAATGTATTTCTCAATTTCGTTCATTTATAACAAAATGAGTTGAACAAAATTATCCCCTATATGCATCAGCGAAATTGCAGCATTTAAAGATGAGGAGCTTGTCAGGAAAAAGAAAATAAAAGAATTGGCAATCTGATCCAGAACCACAAATGTACTTCAATGCAGTGGCTTTCAAAGTCAGGCTTTTGAGAACTAAGTACTCAAAACCTTCTGCTGGGATAGACAAATGTGCCAATTTTGTTTTCTCCCATGTTGGATTTTTCTAAATCTTAGGTTCTTCCTATGATAGTTATGAAGCAACTGGTGAAGTTTAGGATGCTCTTATAAAGAAATAGACAAAAGAAAATGTTTCCCTATCCCCATCGATTATAGCAGTGACCATTATTTGCATTCTAATGGTGCCACGTGCACAGTGTCAGGAACGTGGGGGTTTGCCAGGACTGTGCTTCCTGTCCTGAAAATTGATAGTAGTAAATTTTAACACCTGACTGTTCATCATAGCAGTTTCCACAGCCTCACCCCTCAAGGAGAGTCCAAAACTTACATGCAACTATATTGATTCATCAGCCTTAATTGCCTTAAGATCTTGTTAGTGTGTGTCTTCTAATGATTTACTAGATATGGCACCACTAAGCCAAACCTATCATGGGGTTTTCTGGGTAAAATGTGTTCAGAAGGGGTCTGCCATCACCTTTCTCTCAGGCTGAGAGTGTATGACTTGCCCAAAGCTACGCAGTGGGTTTCCATGGCCTAGCAGGCATTTGAACCCTGGTCTCCCAGAGTACTAGTCCAGCAATCAAACTACCATATTATATCAGCTTTCATTCAAGATCTAGCCTTCCTGCAATACTTTGCATTACAGCAGAGGTGGCTCACTACATAATTTTATTGGGAAAATCCATTTTCCCTAAAGCTATTGTGAGGATTTGAGATAAATTAAGAAGGAACTGGGACTCTGCAGTGGTGTTAGAGATGGCAGATGATGTTATCACACCTGTCAATTAAAAAAGTCCCAGAAGTTTGATACTGGAAGCCCTGGTTCAACTATATCATTTCCTTAAAAGCACAAATGACTTAGGTCTAGGCTATCGAAAGGACTGTATTTTCCCACAGAAACCTGTCCAAGCTTGAAGATCTTCAAGGGAGGCCTTTCTTTCACTTTTGCCACCAATAGAAACCCCTTTACTGAGAACATGAAAGAAGGCCTTTGTGGTGGCTGTACCCAAGACATTAAAGTATGTTCCAAGAAGATGAACTTGGTCTCTAATTTATTATATTCCTTCCAAGAGGCCAAAAACAAGACAAAGCAAAACAAAACATTTGATTCAACTAGGCTTTTGGCAACTCACTGGCTACTGAGAAAAGAACTAGTAGTTGGGCACTGATGTGCTTTTAAAATATGCTTGTGTTTTATTATGATAATTTGTTTAACCATGTTTACACTATTAGAATTTATTCTGGTTTTGTTCCTATTTTTCCCCGACGCATATCTGAGTTCTGTTAAGTCTCAGTTTTGGGAGACAAGCAGGATTAAATTAAACAAGGTGTGGAAACAGAACAACGCCATTACAGCAGATCACATGCATGTGCAGCTCCATGGCAAGTTTGTTTACTTACCAGTTCAATAGTAGGGATTCAAACATTTGTTTGCATTGCTTTCTGTAACTCACATTTTCCAAACCATTTAAAAGGAGACAGTCATGTTACTTTGTTTTATTTTAAGAAGGAACAGGGTGAGGAGTAGGCATCTAGTAGCAATTTTGAGACTGTTATATTTTAGCCTGAGCTTTTGTGGATTCCAGTCCACTTCATCAGGTGCATGTTATCTATCAAGCAAGCAAGCAGGCAAGCAAGCAAGCAAGCAAGCAATTGATCTCTCAATGAAATATAAATAAATAAAATACAAATTTAGAATATAAAAGTATTATCTCTTACATATCCCTTAGACAGAATAGAGTGATTAACAAACATAACTTAATAATTCAGTTAATAAACAAATCATTTTGGCTTCTGCTTTCGTCAGTTGCTTAAAAAGTGATGTTATAACCAAGTTGATGGTATATAACACTACCTCATTAACATTCTTAAGTGTATATTGTGTTGTCTTCCATGATCATTAAAAGTCAACATGGGTTTCTCAAAAGCCAGTCCTGACAAACTAATTTTATATCTTTTTATGATACAGCTACAAGCTTGATAGATGAAGGGAATGCCTTGGATGCACTATATCTTGATTTCAGTAAGGCCTTTGACAAAATTCCCCATGACATTCTTGCAAAGAAGCTGGTAAAATGTGGGCTGGACATTATACTGTTAGGTGGATTTGTAATTGGTTGACTGACCGAACCCAAAGGGTGCTCACCAATGGCTGCTTTTCATGCTGGAGAGAAGTGACTAGTGGGATGCCACAGGGTTCTGTCCTGGGCCCAGTGCTATTCAATATCTTTATTAATGACTGGGGTGAAGGAACAGAGAGCATGTTGATCAACTTTGCAGATGATACCAAATTGGGAAGGTTTGGTAATACCTCTGAGGGTAGGGTCCGAATGCAAAATGTTCTTGACAGATTAGAGAGCTGGGCTAAAGATAATAAAATGAGTTTCAACAAAGAGAAATGTAAGGTCTTACACCTAGGCAGAAAAAAATTGAATGCACAAATATAGGATAGGGAACACTCGGCTGGATAACAGTACATATGAAAGGGATCTAAGAGTCTTGGTGGACCACAAGCTGAGCATGAGTCAGCAGTGTGATGTGGCAGCCAAGAAAACCAACGCGATTCTTGGTTGCATCCATAGGAGTATGATGTCTAGATCAAGAGAGGTAGTGGTACCACTCTATTCTGCTTTGGTTAAACCTCATCTGAAATACAGTGTCCAGTTCTGGGCACCTAATTTCAAGAAGGATATTGACAAGCTGGAGTGTGTCCAGAGGAGGGTGACCAAAATGGTCTGGAGGCCATGCCCTATGAGAAGCAGCTTAGGGAACTGGGGATGGTGGTCTGCATAAGAGAAGGTTTAGACAGGGGAGGATAGCCATGTTTAAATATTTGAAGGGATGTCATTTTGAGAAGAGAACAGACTTGTTTTCCACTCCTCCAGAGACCAGGACAAGGAGCAATGGATTCAAACTACAGGAAAAGAGATTCCACTTAAACCTCAGGAAGAAATTCCAGATGGTCAGAGCTGTTCAGCAGTGGAATATGCTACCTCAGAGTGTGGTGGAGTCTCCTTCTTTGGAGGTTTTTAAGCAGAGGCTGGATGGCCATCTGTTGGGAGTGCTTTCATGTGTGTTCCTACATATCAGGGCGTTGGATTGGATGATCCCTGTGGTCTCTTCTAACTCTGTGATTCTATGATTCTACGTTGAGAACATGTGGTCTGGGTGTTTTGAAGTCAATGGGTCCAGAAATTTTCCCTTTTGTCTAAAATGTTTGAATAAGATGGCAGCTCCATTTCAGGCAGGGAAGGAACAAATTAGAGAAGTCTTGATGCTCTGACTTAAAATGTTTAGCCATTCATAGCCCAAGTTTTCTGCAGGCTTGTTGTTCCTGAGATGTGTACACAGGTCTATGGTTGTTTTCCTCACATACAGCAGGTGGTGTCCTGTACATCTGAATTCAGTCACATAAATAAGATTACAGGACTATCATTTTGTTTAATATAGCAGGTCCTGCCAGTTGCTTTGCTCCTAAAACTATCTTCTTAAGGTATATACAGGAGATAAAACACTTGCAATCACAAGAGTATGATCTAAGATTACTGATCAGTGTTTTCAGGATAGCTTTTGCTAGCCATTTCCATAGACTTGGTACTTGGTGGAAAGCTTTAACGGGACACTTTATGATGGCTTTAGCAAGATGTTAACAATTTGCTAAGGACAGACAACTTTCCTTAATTGCCATATGATATAAAGAAAATACTGGATAGAAATCTACCACAAATGGAAAATGTTGTTGGCTGTTACTTGACTCATTTATTCTATGCAGAAGATTTTATCTCAAAATGATTGTTGCTGTCCTGATATTGTCATCAATGAGGAGGATATGCATTTTGAAGCATGTGTTACTTCACTTAGTCCTTTTACAGTAATTTTCTTCAGTGTTACAGATCTATGTGCTTCTTTGAGCTACGCTGTAAATACCATTCAAAAAGAAAACATGCTGGGGGTGGCATATCTATAGTCTAGGTAAGTATGGGCACCAGAAAAGATCAATGACAATTCTGCTTTTCTCAATGGAGAGAAGGACATCAAGGAAATGGATATGTGGATGTTCGCTTATGTTGCTAGATGTAAAATTAACTGTTAGATGGATAAAGTTGTTATATGATACAATCTCTTCTAAGCGTTCTTTTCCCTTTGCCCAGACCATAAAGATGTGCCACCATATAAGAAGTTTGTCACTTGCCTTTTCAAAGATGTTATTTTCTAGTTTGCTCATGAACAGATTTACATAAGAGTGATCCATGAGTACCTGTAGCTGTACCTAACATTTTAAGCAGTTAGCTCTATTGAATGTGAGATGGTTGCAACTGAGGACTGATCTCACTAAAGTGGTAGTAACTTATATAGGTAGATCATTAGAACTCCTGGTGTTAAGGAATTTGTGTGGAGCCTTAATCCCATCAGTATGAGGTATGTTGGTGTAACACCCAGTGTAAGTATCATGGTCAAATTCAGGCTGTTGGTTTAAGGATTCATTCATTAGTCCAGAAGCATTCCAAAGCTAAAAGCCTAAGATTTAAATAGAAATGTAACTGTGTAGCACAGGTTGAATCCATATTCCCTGATCTCCATTTCAGCTGACTAGGAATGTCTTTGCCTTGTCTGAATTAAATGTCAATTTGCTCTCTCTCATCCAATCCACTACTGACAGCTGACATTGGTTTAGTACTGAAACAGCTCCCTTGGAATTAAATAGAAAGGAAAGATAGAGTTGAGTGTCATCATCTTACAGTGACACTGAATCCCAAAACTTAGAATAATATATATATATATATATATATATGCATGGAAGAGAGAACCGAGCCCCATGGGACTCCACATTCCAGTGGCCAAGAGGCCAAACAGAAATCTCCAGCATCACTTTCTGAGTTTGTCCTTCCAAGAAGGACAAGAACCACTACAAAACTACCACTTCGAGGCCTAATGTTGGCAAAAAGTGGGAAATAAATAAATAATACAACTCCTCCAAGTCCATCCTATACAGGGAGACCTGAAGGGTATCATGGTCAGTGGTATCAAAAGTCACTGAAAAGTCCAGCAGAACAAACAAGGACATACCTTCTATGTGTAGTTCCTGGCATAGGTCATCAACCAAGGCAAACAAAGCCATCTCTGACCCATAAACAGTCCTGAAGCTGCATAGAAATGGATTTAGATAATCCATCTCATTAGAAATCTGTGAGGATAAGAAGCTGCCACATCCTCCAGAACCTTGCCCAAAAAAATATTGGATACTTGTTGGGAATTCTTCAATATAGTGGAGTCCAGATAAGATTTTTTCCCCAGTAAGTCTCACCATCATTTCCTTCAGCCAGGAGGGAAATCTGCCTTGCAGTAGTGAGGCATTTCTATAGTTTGAAACATTACAAGTCAGAAAAGGCAAATACACAGACAAAAGGAAAAATAGCACTGTCCTTAGGTTAAAAAAAATGTTATTTCAAGAAAATATAAGGGAGACTAAGCAGATCAGATTTCCACTGTCATTAGGCTACGAAGACAGAGGCACAGACAGAAGGGAAAAAAAGAACCACAAAAAAGGGGGTAAAAGTGTTTTGAGAGAAGAACCAATGGCAGAATAAGAACATAGGAGAGGAAAATGGATGTGTAAAAGTATAAACTGAAAATGATATAGATGTAGCAACCAGTGAAAAAATGTGTTTTCATACAAACAATATAGTCAGAAATATGAACAATAAAAACAAGGTGGCAGCAAGATTAATAATGGAAACAAACAATGACACATACAAAGACTAATACATAGAGAATTGTGATAATCCGACCTAGACTGAATTTCAAAAATGAATGGAAATACAAACTGTGTCAAAAGAAAGAGAATGAGTTTAGAAATGTTTGAAAGACAGAAGAAACAAGTATTGCTAAAGAAGAAACAAAAACAAGCAACCTCCAATTTTCTAAAAGAAAAAAGAAACAGAGTTGATAATGTGGAAGGGGGGAACAAAGAAGTCCTCACAAACTCTTATTGTTTTCCTGCCCTCATATAGACTTTCCTTGTTACCAAAAATTTGTGAGCAATTTTGAGGGAAGCCAAATAGCAGTTCAACTGAGCAACAAATAGGCTTATTGTAACTTAACACATCCATAACTTGACTGGTTAGTACTTGGATGGCAGACCGCCAATGAATCCCAGGTGCTTTAAGCTATATTTAGAGGAAGGAACTGGCAAACCATCTTTGTGTATTACTTGCCTAAGACAATCTTATGAAATTTACAGGGTCAGGCAACTTGAAGGCACATAAACACACAAATCACTCACATTCATCTTCAGATTTGCATAGCCAATGAAGCCAGCAAGGAAAAAAAAATCCTTGCCAGCAATTTCTTGAGGAACATAGTCTTCAAATCTCCTGTTTTGTAAAGCTGTAACTGGGGTGATCATAGATATTTCATTGAAAGAGGAACATGGATTATCTTAAATATCATGTGGCTGTTGCCTCTGGATAAAATTCTACCCTAATCTTTGAAGCCAAATATCCAATTAAAGAAATGGAAGTTTCTAGAAAAATGCTCGTCTGTAGAAGGGCATTTTGCCCACAACTTGAACTGTGTAGAACTCCACTGGTGTTATCGCAGTCAGGAATTTTTGAGTTGATGGGCTAGGTGGATGCCTTTGGAATTTAAACACCATGTTAATCAGACCTGTTCAGAGCAGGGATGGACAGCAGGGTGTTAATGTAATTGCCAAGGCTGCCTTTCCATCTTCTCAACAGGGATCCAAGAATTAACTAGAAGATCTCCCCTAGGGCAGGTACATCTTCAAACAATATAAAAGAAGATGGATTCCCTAGTTCAAATGCGGTGTTGTTTTTATTCTGCATAGTCCTAAGCCTGAAGGCCACTGGCAGTGTTCTTACTCTATTATTTCTATTTGTGGCACAGACTGGTGGTTCTTTTAAGGTCTTTTCTTCACATAGAAGCAAACTAGGATTTGCCACCCAGTTTATACTCAACAGGAAACTGCAACCATAACATCTTCCAGACAATAATATCAATTTGATATAAGTGTTTATTGCAACTACTTGTTTACAGCATCCAGAATTTATGCGTCCAGGTGTTAAAATGTGTAATGTGTGAAGTGGTCACTAAATACACATTCACATTATGTTCAGTAAAAGGTTAAGCAAGGTGATGTGAAGAAAAGCCAAGGGGGAAAAATACATAGCACCAGAGACACAGTCCCCAACATCTTTATATCTTCTCCTGACATGTTCATTGACTTTTCTCAATGGTGGAAGAAATGTCCATGATACAATTTTTTTCAGTGTTGTGCAAATTTATTTATTTCACTTGTTTATGAGTTGCCTTTTAGAATTAATCCTCACAAGGTGGCATCTACTATAGAAATATAAAAATCACAATAAAGTTACATAGTGGTGCTTCCAAATGTAAAAAGCACAATTTGAGAAGGATAAAAATACTGAGTCCAGGTTTTACCTATATAACCGAACACCACAGGATGGAAAGATATTTTCCTTTTCAGAAATACATTCCCAACTTTTCTCAGAAGGACCCATGTTGTAATGAAAAGCAAAAATAAAAATATGAATATTGGGAACTGCCAGAATGATCATGACAAATGGCACGCATTCTCCCTTCATCTATTCAGTAGGCTTTTAACAGCTTTTTGACTTCAAGTGTTTAGGCAGTTTTGGATACATTTTAAATACATGCTATGGCTGCAATCCCATGGCCACCTACTTTGGAGTAAGCTCCATTGAACTGAATTGAAATATCTTAGTAGATATAGGATTGTCTTGTTATTTTTAGCAGATAGATCACATCGAATAAGTTTTGACCCTACTAAAAACAATATAGCTTGAACAGGCTTATTTTTGCTATAGGGATCAATAAGTTACATCTTCCTTTTTTGTTGACTGATTTTTTTTCTTTATTTATTATCAAAAGTATACCTTAAACTTTCTGTGGATATTGAGTCCTTTTGCAAATAGGGTTTAGCTTGTCAGCATGGTGTGGTGGTGTGAGTCGAAGGCACTGAAAGACCAGGGTTCAAATCCCTGTTGAGCCATGGAAACCCACTGGGTGACCTTGGACATGTCACACTCTCTCAGCCTCAGAGGAAGGCAAGGACTGCTCCCTTCTGAACAAATTCTGCCAAGGAAATCCTATGATAGGTTTCCCTTAGGGTCACCACAAGTCACTTGAAGGCACACAGCAACAACAAATTTGTATGTTGGGAAATGACTCCAGATAAGTTTATAATTTGCTTCTTAAACTGTTAAAAAATCTAAAGCAGTGGTTCTCAACATTCCTAATGCAGCAACCCTTTAATACAGTTCCTCATGTTGTGGTGACCCCCAACCATAAAATTATTTTCGTTGCTACTTCATAACTGTAATTTTGCTACTGTTATGAATCGTAATGTAAATATCTGATATGCAGGATGTATTTTCATTGTTACAAATTGATCATAATTAAAGCATAGTGATTAATCACAAAAATGATATGTGATTATATATTGAGAAATATGATATGTGATTATATATTGAGAAATATTTATTTCTAATTACAAATAAATGAAATTTTGTCTTGAAGCATGGTGTAGCATGGGTAACAGTCTTAATATAACAACAGTAAACTACATTTTGCGACATTTTGCGACAGTATGAGTAAAAAGCCAACGTCAGTGCGAAGGTTGAGATTCCTTCTTTCTCACCAGATCAGAAATTCTCGGGGCAGTCTTTGCAAGAGCACAACGAAGATCGTCTTCCACAACAAGCCTACTTCTGTATTTAGACTTGATAACCAACAAGCTGGAAAACCCTGTTTCACAAAGATATGTTGTTGGAAATGGAAGAAGAAGGCGCAACACAATCTCAGACAGAACAGGATACGACTGCAAATACTTGATCCAGAATTTTGTAACTGGCA
This sequence comes from Ctenosaura bakeri, assembly GCA_948474755.1. NCBI lineage: Eukaryota > Metazoa > Chordata > Lepidosauria > Squamata > Iguanidae > Ctenosaura > Ctenosaura bakeri. The sequence continues at coordinate 148,219 of CAOLHI010001674.1, forward strand.
TTGTAGAGAAATCAGTTCTCGCTGCATCACTGTTAATAAGTTCAATGAACTCCTCTTGTGCTGTCTCAGGAACATCTTCAACTTTGACTGTGAATGGGCTTCTGGCAAGTGCAAATGGGGTGTCAGGTAGATTTGGAAAGTACGATGAAATTTTGTCTGTAAGCATGTGCAAGTGTTCTTTCACAGAAATTATCATCGTAATCCTTTTGTCTGGTTCAATGTCATGTTCCTCAAAGAAAGCAGATAATGCAGGCAACATGTAAATTTTATTTTCATCCAATTTTTTTTTGCCAAAGCTGAAATTTCATTTGGAATGATTGGATCCTTTCAGACAAATCGAGGCATGTTGCATTCGGTCCTTGCAGTGATAAATTCAACTCATTCAAGATGGAAAAGATGACAACCAAGTAAGCTATTTTCTGCAGTTCACTTTTATCGCTGAAAAGTGCTTTGAACTGCGGTCTTGCTTCCTGATTTAAAAATGTTCTGAGTTCATTACAAAGCTCAAAAACACGTTTTAAAACTTTTCCTCTCGACAACCATCTCACTTCAGTGTGAAATAGCAGAGCATTGTTCGGCGCATCCAACTTGTTGTACAGTTGCGAAAACAGTCGACTATTTAAAGTGCTCGCCTTTACAAAATTGACAGAACTTATGATGCTTTTCATTACTTCTTGTAACTCTTGTGGCAGCGTCTTCATTGCTAATATTTGCCAATGAGTTTGACAGTGAGTTCCAATGACTTTTGGTGACTCATTCAGTACCAAACATTGAAATCCAGATTGACATCCTTGCATAGCTGGAGCACCATCTGTGCAAACACTGCAAACCTTTTCCCAAGAGATCTTATGCTCTTTCAGAAATGAACTGTGTCAAATACATCACGTGCAGTAGTTGTCATTTCAAGAGGTTTGCAAAAAAGAAACTCATCTTTAAAGTTGCCATCATTAATATACCTCACGTAAACCAGTAACTGTGAACAGTTTGCAACGTCTGTAGATTCATCAAGCTGGATGCTAAATACTGGAAGTGGAGCAGATTTAATTTCCTGGATTACCTGATCAAGAATATCAGCAGACATGTCATCTATTCTTCTGTGGACACTGTCGTTAGATAAGGAAATTGCACTCAATTTCGTAACAAATTCGTCTCTGATCATAACTCGAACAATGTCTTTGGCCACTGGCAACAGTAAATCCTCAGCAATGGTGTGAGGTTTCAAAGCTCTGGCGACTCTGAGTGCCACCAAATATGAAGCTTCAATGGCTGCTACGTTTTGTTTGTGGTACTTGCTACCAGTGTCAAGTCTGACTTTCTTAAGTCCATCAGCTTTGCTTCTAAAATAGTTGGTATCCTTGCCAGAAAAGCTCAAATGCTTGCTATCAAAATGGCTTTTTAGTTTGTTCGCCTTCATAGATTCGGCTGATAGAACTTCACAACAAATAACACATTGCGGTTTCTCAATTCCTGCTGTAATTATTGAGGTAAAACCATACTGTAAAAAATCCTCACTATATTTTCTTTTCTTAACGTTCTTCTCTACACGATCCATTGATTTTACAGTACATGATTTTACATTTACCTAGTAATTATAATTCATGAAGTGTCGTAGAGTCTAGGGCCATGGGTGGGGCAGTTGGGATGGAGAAATGGTCTTTCATCATTAATGAGGAAGAACAGACCAAGGTAGGAAAGGCTGTGGTTTGTTTGGGCCTGAGTCTACAGGGAAGGGCAAGAATCCAGTCTCTCATCTCCTTTACCCCTGGGTGAGTTGCTTGAGTGCAAATTATTTGTGGACTTTGAACTCAGTTTACGGTAGTGAAAGTAAGCTAAGGACAAAGCAGGAAAATGGAGAAGGAGAGAGAGAAAGAGAGAGAGCAGAAGGAAAATAGATTTTTGACATGAAACACTAAGAAATAGGTTGTTGTGGGTTTTCCAGGCTTTGGGGCCATGTTCTATTAGTATTTTCTTCTGATGTTTCACCTGCATCTGTGGCTTCAGATCCTCTGAAGATGCCAGCCACAGATGCAGGCAAAACATCAGGAGAAAATACTAATAGAACACAGCCTCAAAGCCTGGAAAACCCACAACAACCTATGGATTCCGGCTGTGAAAGCCTTCAACTTTTCACTGAGAAATAGTTCCTACATGCAAATTTTAATTCTGACACATGCTGGATGTTTCCTCACACAAAACTACTTGTGCTTCAAGTCTAATGGCAAAAACCCTTTGCACCAGAGTGGGTAACTGCAGCCCTCTTTGCATGCCTCTGACCAAGAACTCTTAGCAGCCCTAATAAAACTGTGGGTGTTGCAACCACTTAACAAAATCTGGGTGTTGCAGTCACTTAAAAAACATAAATCTGAAGCCACAGTTGCTCACTCTAATTTACTGTATAACAAAAGTTTCCACTTTTAATTCTTGAGGGAAATAAAGAAATAAAGAAAGAACCAGAAGTCACTTTTAAAGTACATACATGTAATATAGAAGGTCTTGAATTTTGTCTCCATTGTGCCTCTAGTGAACAGGTTATTAAGCAAGGGGATAGTTTCTATTTACAGTACTTTAAAGGACCCAATCAGTATTTTGCAATGACATTCCCAACTAAAACAATATGGTATCCAAAGGGAAAAGAGCCATTATTATTATTGTTGTTGTCATCATTATCATCATGAACACCATTATTAACTTTATTTATATCCTGCCTTTTCCCCAAGACTTCCAGACTCATTACTCCAGTTGTCCAGGCTGGGGACAAAAACGTAGAAAAATTCAGGGACAACTGCCCTTGCCACTAACACAAGTGAAGCAGCTAGACCGCTATAGGGTTGCCAGTGGAGGGGGAAAAACGGAGAAGCCTACTGTACCTTTAAGGGTTGTATAGAAAAGCAAATTTCACCAGGTGTTGCTTGTTACCTGGCAGCTGCTGAAATCCTGTTTTCTACACAGCCCTCTCCAGCTTTCAATCTGGCAATTTTAAGCCTGACACCCTCCAGATATTTCAGATTACAGGTCCCACAATCCTCAATCACTGGCCGCTCTGAGTAAGACAGGTGTCCAAAATCCTTGGAAGGAGCCAAACTGCCTACTCTTGGTGTCCACTTAGCCCCAAATCAGTTTCCACGGTGCCATTAATAGAGGGGAATAAAAAGAAACCCCGGGCCTATGGTAGTTTAAGAGGTATCCAGGAATCCGCCCAATCGGGGGGGGTAGGTGCACGTTAGGGCCAGCGAGAGAAGCCAAGGCCCTCTCCATCCCTCCATTCAGGCCAGCAGGGCGCCAAGCCATGGGCTGAGCCAAGAAGCCGCCCTCTCCTTACCAAGTGTTTGCTCCACAGGGGAGGCGAGAGGTGCCGAGGCTGGGTATCGCGTCCAATGCCATCAGGGGAGTTGAAGCGCACGACAGCAGCGGCGGCTGAAGTCATCCCCGTGGCACTTGTGGGAGAAGCCCAGCCCCACTCACCATTGTTCCCATGCTGGTGCCTCCTCAGGAGAGGCACAAATTTCCCTCAGGATGCTCCTGCTGTGGCGATGCTGCTGAGCCCCCTGCCTTCCCTGAGTGGTGGTGCGCAAGCACGAGCCACACGCTCATGCTTGCGCACCACCACCGAGGAGGGAATGGAGCCTAAGACCATCGGAAATATGTGTTTTCCGATGGTCTTAGGCGACCCTGTGAAAGGGTCGTTTGACCCCCAAAGGTGTCACGACCCACAAGTTGAGAACCGCTGTTCTGAAGGTTATTTATTCCTGGGTTTTGTAGCTCAGTGGAAATGAGAGTAAGGCCATTACCATACTACACTGTTATAATGCTATTATTCCTCTTTCAACACCCCATGGAATGCTGGGGTTTGTATTTTAGGGAGGGGCCTTTAGAATTCTCAGCCAGAGAGTTCTTTGGCTTCAGGAATCTACAAACCCCAGAATTCCACAAGAAGTTGAAAGTGGAATAATAGCATTATAACAGTGTAGTGTGGAAATGGCCTAAGTTGGGACTAGGAATTTAAATTTTTTTTTAAAAAATAAAAATACTAGTTAATTATTTATATTTAAGAATATCTAATCAGTTTTACTCTTCTATTTCAAACATGGTGTGAATGGTAGAAATCAGAAAAAAAGTGGTTTCACACCTCAAGTTTACTGAGATTAGCAATTTAAAACAACATTTTACAGCCAACTTTTCTAATCAGACAGTGTATCTCTATCTACCTTTCCCACCAAAACGACTATTTCTTCTATGATCCATAGATGCTGTTTTCATGTTGAATGAAGTCTGAAAATGTATGACTTTGAGGGTTGAGAGCTTCATGTTCAAGGTCATAACTGCCTGATTTTGGCCGCCTTTAAATAACTGAAGGGGTCTAAATATTGACACTATTTTCTGTGTCCCATCTGATTATCTACCCCACATCATGATTCTCTTCTGGCCCCTCCCAAAACTGCAAACTCCAGGATTCCATAGGATGTTGAAAGTGGAATCATAGCGCTATAAGAGTCTAGTGCGGAAATGGCTATGGTATTGATATGATCAGCCATACAGGAAGCTGTCATACCTATCATTACCCCTATCTCAGCATTTCTGTTCAGTATCATTGGGAATGGAATAAGAATGGAAAAGGCATATCAGTTTTGCTACTTCCTACATTTTTTAAAACCTACATTTCCTTTTATTTCAAATACGGAGCTTGAGAATTTGGTAAATTCTTCAACAGTTTTGTGGCCTCTACCTGTCTTCCAGCACCTCTTGTCACCTTCAGTCCAAGGAAGGTATACATCAAGAAACATATTACTACTTCTTAGATACCCAGTCATTCAGACATTTCCCCTAAAAAACATTTTTTTTTTTTTTACTTTCAGAAAAGTCACTGTGGGAAGTTCAAGCTTCAGTCATTACTCAGGAATCTGACACAGTGCAGTGTTCAGTAGTTTTATCTATACTGATTTTTTTCTCTCTCTTGTATAGCAATGAGGAAACAGATCTTTGGATGTTCTTGTTGCTTTAGAACAGAACTGTGCAGTGTTTAACACTGGTTAAAAAAAGATAACATACAAGAAAGATATATAATTATCTGAAGCAGTTCAGATAAAATCATTACAATTGCTGTTAAGCAAAATTGTTGTTGCACTGACTGATCTCTATTAATTTAAGAAATGTAGAGTGTTCTGGTAAGAGCTTGCTGAACTAAGATGAATTTCTTGTCACTGTCCTGTTAAATTAATTCATTCTCTCAGCCTGGACCCTGACTAGCAAACTATGGTCAGCAAACAGATGGTTAGGAGCATAGGACAAATGTATGCATGTGTGTGAGGGTATTTTTTTTCATTACTAAAAGTCTACCATCAGTTGTAAACACCATGGATCAGGGTGGGAAATGTAATCCTTAGCTGTTGTTGAAACCCAATCCATCAGCTCCAACAAGTGGGCCGAACGGTTAGAGATGATAGCACTAGCAGCTATATTTCTATATGGTTTATCAGTGCTAAGCACTCCCTAAGTGGTTTACAATGTTGTAAGCTAATTGCCCCCAACAAGCTGGGTACTCATTTTACTGGCCTATGGAAGGATGGAAGGCTGAGTCAACCTGGAGCCCGGCAGGATCGAACTCACAATGTTGCGGCTGCAGTACCAGCATTTGACCACTGCGGTACAAGGGATCCTGGTGGCACAGTAGTACCTGAGATCTAACAGTACCTGGAAGTTCTTCACACTTTCCATAGGCTAGTAACTTTGGCAGGTCTAGGGCCCAGTCTTATTCCCACAATCCATTTTAAAATGTGTTTGCATGCACACACATCCATACACTCCATTTTGCTACTGTGATCTGGCAGAAAATTGTACCCTAGTTTGCAGCAGCAGCTGCGTTGAAACAAACAGAAAATGCTTAATAAGCTTATATATATATATTGCCAAATTTGAGTTATTTTCAATGAAGGGACACAAAAATGGGTATGGAGGCTGCATTCACCCTGAAGAAAGCATATTGTCTACTTCTATTGTAGATTTTTGGTTCTAGCGAAACAAAATTGAGAATACCAGTCTAAACACAATGTGCATCAACTTATTTCAGGCATTGCATCAATGCATGAAGGGGCATGCAGGGTTAAGTACACCAGACTTCCTCAGTTACAATGAAATCTGAGAATAGTTTCCTCTTGCAATATTAACATATACTTGCATGTACTTGATGCTCTCTCTCTCCTTGCCTGAACCCTCTGTTGGCTATCTTCACTGCAACTTTTCAATGAGTTGAATCTGCTTTAGTAACCACCATTACCTCACAAAATTAATATCAGCTCTACAGGAAGCTGCTATGGATTGACACCATCCAGACCTCTGTACACAATATGCTGATGCTGGAGGGTGAGTCTAGATACAATGTCTGAGGCAAAACTGGCCGTGTGGCTACAAATGCTTTACATGCAAGCCCGCTATAGATAGAGGCTTGATTGTCTTCTCCTCTTCGACCTATTCCTGTAATCCACTCCTCAGTTCTAGATGCACTGCATGATTGACCATGTCCAGACTCTTCCCTTTGTTCTCCTCTTCTCCTTGTGGAGAATATCTCCTCCACTTTTTCTCTTCTGGTCCTCTTGTCTTCCTACTTATTAGGGTAAAAAATATTTAAAATTGGTCACTTTGAAGCTCAGTGCTGGGGAGAAAAAAAGCAGGATACAAATAAAGATAGCAACAACAACAGTTCTGGTAGATGGAAGAAGAGGCAGAGCCAGTCTAAGGCACAGGCCAGTTCTTTTCTTTAATGGCTTTTGACAGGGGCCACATGATATTTTTCTTTTTTTATATAATAATTTTATTAAGTTTCACAAATAAAAAAAAAGATTCTTTAACCTGTAGTTTTACATGAATTGTTTCTGATCTTCCACTCTGATCTGGTCTTCATTTCTTGAGGTTCACTCCACTTATTACAGTTATGTATCACAATACAATGTTTATCTCAAGTGTTTGAACATGCATTTCCCTCTCCCACACAATCATAATACAGTCATCTCACTTAACAGTTCCCAGCTGTCACCCATTATTGGTTATTCTGCTTTTCTCTAATCGTCAAATTCCAATGTATTCTCGTTTCTCTAATTGTCTCTTTTAAATCTTCTGCTATCTTCTCATATATTTTTTAAGTCCTCCATCACTTATAACTTGAAATCTTACAGTTCTAAAATACATCTGTCAGTGTAAATCTGGTAGTCTGAACTATTATTACTGCAACAGTCACTCATCTTCTTGCCCTGGATTCCATTATTTTAAAGATGTCTTGTTTCCCGCTTCTATACTTGTGTCCTATTCAACCCCCATCAACCCTTTAACAATATCACAATGTCTATATTAATGACAATATATCAAGCAAATATGTTAGCTTAATTGACATTGTTAAAGTACATAACCACTTGTCTAATTCAGTGGCCTGTGCCCAATTCCACCTCCCGTTACCCCCTCCCATCTGGAACTTTGCTGCCCAGAAATTCATTTCTGAAGATTCTCTGTATTCTCATAGCTGCTTAAATTCCAAGCAGCTCCGTCCACAAGAGTGAGGATGTTTTGCTTAAATGACCTTCTGGCACAGGCTCGCCAGTCTCACCAGTCCAGACTCAAGGGGAAAAAAATTAGGAAACAAGTCTCACATATCAGGAGCTAAAAAAAGAAAGAAGCACTGCTCAATAACTGTTGCCTTCCATAGTATTCTTCTAAGGCCAGAAATCCAGAGTCAAAAAGCCAAAATACCAATCATCTCAGATCAACCAAGATAGTAAAATGTAGAAATAAAGAGAGTTCAATGTCCAAATGGAGATTATTAAATCGTGTAAAGTCCAATCTTGTTCCCAGTCCCATACCAACCATTTAATTATTTAGCATTTTAAATTTGTAAATCCAAGTTGCCAATCAGAAATCATTTTACTATTGATGACTTCAATCCTTGAGAGAAAAGCAGAAAAGCCTCTTAGCCATTTCTTTAAAATCAGCCGCCCCTTTAAGACGATCTCTCAGCCATGACACACTTACATCTCCTCTCGGTCCTTCCATTCCATCGCTCCTGCGCACCGTTGCAAGTCAAATTCCGATGTGATATTTTCAAAATTGAAGCCCAGAGGAGGTTGAATGTTTTCTTACTTTATTTCTTACTTGTTTCTTGATTAAAAGTTGATGGCAGCACTTGTGCCGCTCTGGCGACAATCCCACTGGCTCCGTCATGGTCCTTTGACCCCCTGGCACTTTCCGCTCCCCCAGCCGGGTAGAGCCAGACGCCAGTTGTGGGGTCCCCTTTGGACCTCTTCCACACCCCCTTGTACCGGAGGGGTGTTTAGCTGCTTCTGATGTTATGAAAAAAGCGGCTGGAATCCAGTGGGTGGCTGCTTGGAGCTGCGCCATTGCGCAGCTTCATTCCAAGCTGCCACTCGCACCCACCATGCAACCGGAAGGCAATATTTTTCAAAGTATGGGAACATAGTGCCTTTTTTACATGTTGGGAGGTGGGGAAGTTAGTCCAGGTGTTGACCCTGCTAAAATAGCTGTTCACTCACAGAATAAAGATAAAAGAACAATGTAAGCATAGCACAAGGGTAGAAGATAGTATAGCCCCATGATTTTTGAGAACTGGGCTGAAGACAAATGAAAGTAAAGTTCCAGTCAGCCCTGTTTTCATTATCCTGATACCTTTCTAAAATCAAGGGAGCCATTCTCCCTTTTGTCTCCCTGTAATTCAAGTTCCAAGCCAGTCTGCTCTCTAATTTTTTACTAACTTTCTTCACCTGCTTGTTCTGACCATCCTTCATTCAGACCTTAATGAGGCCTTTCTTTTTGGCTTTATTCTTCTCTATCTACTTTTGTGCAGGCATATTTTCCTCTTCTGATCCTTCCTTCAGCTAACTTTATTCTGGGTTCCTCAATTTCTAAGCAACATGCTCTTTCCTGATGTTAATTGTGATCCTATTAATGCTCTGTGACATCAGTAGTACCAAACTGTACTATCACTGTAAATTATGTTCTATCACAATACTGTGGAGGAAATCAGGACTGAGTTAGTTACAGCTGTGAGTGAGTTGATGGTGGCCTGTAAAAGTGAAAAACTTGATTATGCTTTAGAATGGAGGTGTGTGTGCCTCTCATGGGAACACCCATTAGAGAATCCTAGATTAATCCATGTTGTAAATGTTCTGTAATTAAATTAGCAATGTGAATCTCTGTACTCTGAAGGCACTGAGAGAGTATTTGATAGCGGAACCTGGAATGGGGTTGTAGTATAGAAGCCCTGTTACAGAACATCAATATTAGGTTATTATTGCTCAGGCATTGGTCAGTCCTGGACTCAGTGACTACTATTTTGGAGCACATTCATTCCAGAGTGGGGCGACTTCTACCATGATTGCCATTGGATGTTGCTCAAGCAGAATTAAGATCCTTAGTTCTTTCTGCTCTGCTATTTACAAGAAGTATCTAGGACCACTACAGCATTAAGATGGCAATTGAAATGGAATTCTGGGGGTGGCATGTTGTAGGAAAGGGTGGTAGTGGTTGGAGCACAGCCTGTTCCTGATATGCAGGCACATTATGAGCTACTATATGGCAGGGCAAACAAAGGCCAGACGCTTTGGCACCCACTTGGGCTTGAGTCAAATGGCTAAAGAAAGGAGATTTAAGATGGCATGGGCTGTTGCTGCTGCTGTTTGAGAAGTGCAAGTGTCCTCGTCATTCTACTCCTCTTCCTCTAGCTCTTGTTGTTCACTTGGGTGGTGGCAACTGGGGTTGTGAAAGGCAAGGCTTTGATAATACATGTCTTGGAAGACCTATGTTTGATTTCCCCCCCAATATATTTATTAATTTTCAAAAATGTAAAGATTACTTTACATTTGTACCAGCTATGTGATAGAAAGGAGACATTATAGACTTTCCTAACATCATCCAGTGGATTTCCATGGTCACTTGGGGATTCAGATTCTTGTCTCCAGAGTCATAGAATCATAGTACAATGTTCAAACTACTATACCATGCTGGCTTCGCACACATATACCAGATCATTATGCTTTCCAAAGGGCATCCAATTTATGTAGAGCATTGCAATCAGTCCCAAATCTAGTGTGCTTGGAATATCACTTGGCACATCACAATCAATCCCGTAAATGTACCCTCTGTATCACCTTCATCATAATAATTTCAAAAAAATTCAAAAAGAGAACCAACTTTACTTTAGCATCATACTTTACAGCACCTGCAGCTTAGTATAAATACAAGACACCTTGACATAGATGTGTATTTTATAACTGGTGTAGGTGTGCTGATCCAAAAGTAGCTTGGATCATATAGTTACCATGACAATGACCTGACAGGGGGGGAAACAGCTCTCTCTCTCTTCTGCATTACATTACTGACAGCTGTTCCTTTAACAGTGCCAGATGGAATAAAGTTTGGCACCTCAACTGAGGAAAAGATTTCTTTTGCTGAAGACTGATGCCAGTCACTGATTGCCCTTTCCCAGCTGTGTGTGGGCTTTTTGATTTGTTTGTTGTTTCTGGGCAGTCTATTACATTGAAAGACTTGTCAGTGATCCTTTTCGCAGCATAGCTATGCATCACTATGGAAAAAAAAATACATCCACATGCATATTTGCAGTGTCATAACTACAAAAAAAGTACATTGCATAGGTTAATTGCAGAGACATATGAAGCTGTGGACCCAGATCACATGAAACTTTCAGACACAATGTGAAACATTTGTAAGCTTAAGGTTGATTCAGAGTCCATTTTGTAATTTGGATCTAGGCTCTGTTTGGTTTGTATCTATCTATCCATGCAGGTCTGGACTTCTAAGTGGATTGAGATTGAAGAATTCAGCTCTGTGTTATTGTTGTGTGCCTCCAAGTCATTTACCTCTGAGGAAGACCTTAAGATAGATCTATCACAGCATTTTCTTAGTAAAATTTATTCAGAGGGAATCAATTTTTTCTTCTTCTGAGAGAGTATGACTTGTGTAAAGTCATCCAGTGGGTTTCCATGGCCAAGTGGGAATCTGAATCCTGGTCTCTTGGAGTCCTGCTCCAACATTCCAACACTACACCACACTGGCTTTCATCCTGTGCTGGTGTGGACCCAAACCATTCTGACTGGGACCTCAGATATGAAGTGAGATTCAGGAATCTGGATCACCTATTCACCCTTAGAAACCTAAAATGATTATGATTACTTATTTTTCATATATCCACTGTAGGAACCTAAGAGAAGATTAATCCAAGTCAGATTCAGGGAGGTAACTCTCTCTCTCTCTCTCTTTTGTATTAGTCACTCAAACTGCTGTTGTTAACAGGGGCAGTGCAACATATTTTGCTGTCTGAGGCAAAAAAGAAGATAGTATCTCTCTTTTTCAAATGCAAAGTATTATCAGCTGACTGTTACTGCAGCTTTTGCAGTGAGTAGTGACTTCTATTTTTCCTAAAAGCAGGAGGTTTTATTGGTGTAGGACAGGCCATGTGCAATACATTGTCAGCCAACACAGGGAAATGGCCAGAAGACTCAAGGTGTGTGGTTGGCTGGCCACATCCTTTACCACACAGCATCTGCTAGGTGAGGAGGTTTCTTCTCTCAACCTAATGGTAGGATAGTCTCTGACTGATACCTAAATAAGTGAAATTGCATAGGCAGTTTATGGCTGGAAGTCTGTTCTTTCCCCAAAGAGTAGATCCGTTGAATTAATTCCTGACTAGTGAGTCAGCAAATGAGTAAATCCAGATGATTCAGTAGGTAGCTGAGACTAACAATGTGATTTTGACTAAAATCAGTATTTCAGTGTTTAGATTATGAACCATGAAGGACTTTTCACAGGGATCGGGGCAGTGTGTGGGGAGATGGTGAAAGGTGATAAGGCCATCCTTCATGATCTCATGAAAACAGCTTGAAGACAATATTTATGCAATCTGTACAGGCCTACCAGAAATGCCAGAACAGGTCCAACAGTATTCCAACATTTGCAAGATCAGTCATGTACTGAGTTCCTGTTTCAGGAATCTTCACAAGAAAAATGCCAGTGAAATGCATTATGAAATGGAGGGGACCATGGCCATTTTGCAGAGATTAGGACTTCAGAAAGAAGTGCCTAGAATGCTCCTAGGGAGTTATACATTCTCCAAAATGTTGTTCAGTGTGGCAGCTGGTGCCTCCTATGCTCTCCTGTAATACCACAGGAGTTGCTTTGAGCTGCTTTTTAAAGCAGAAATGAACACTGAATATGGGCAGGGGGAAAAAAAGAAGAAAATGTTCACATGTACACACACACACACCTCAGATTGGAAAAGGAAACTCTCAAAGTTGAAAGAAAAACCCTGCCAAATCTCAAACAATTCTCACTGTAACAGTCTCCAACCAAGCCGGAAACAGCAAGTACAATCAATTCAGCAGTAATCTGTGTAAGAACACTGCATTAGGCCATCTGTAATGCTTCCATGTGGTATTGCTGTTTTTGGTTTCTTATTGGCTTCTCTTAAAACTGCTCATCAAAAGGGTCTCTCTTCTACCACAGGAAAAAAAAATTAGAAGAAGACAAATGAGGAGAAGCTAAGCCTTGAAGCTATAGGAAATGAATGCCAGGAAAGCACAAACTGATGGGCAGGCTAATCAAACTAGAGAACAGAAATCAACAGTTCTTCTTCTTTTGCTGAAAGGTACAGGCAACCTTATTTTCTTACCATGAAGAAGCTAGTTGCCCTTGAGCATGTTCCAGTGGGATGGAAGTACAAACTTGGAAAAGATTGCAGCTACACAATCTGACTTACTAATATTATTGGCAAGAAAGCATGTGACAACCTTTTTGTGGCAAAAGTCCTACTAATGTAGCAGTGATCACAAGGCCACGCAGGCTACCACCACTGGGAAGGTGGCCAACAGTTTCATATAACTGACTTCTTCTTGTTCCTCAGAAGGAAATTTTGCTTGGGATAAATGTATAGGGACTAAGTTTTTAAAATTTGACATTCCTAAACCATTTTTCCAACTAGACTTCCCTCTTCCTTTCCCTTCTCTGTCAGGTTGCAGTGTTGAGGTAAAATGTGGCCAGTGTGATTATTGCCCCATGTCAATCTATAGAAGCTCTAGAAATAAGGACCTTTTAAACTAATGGACTTTATTCTCTCCATTTTGATAACTTAGGGAGACTAAAGGAGAGGAGAAGGCACAAGGTAACCAGAAAACAGAAACTTCAAGAGTCAGGGTAAGACAGTTCCTTCTCTAGCCTTTAGCTGAGACTGGAAAACTAGTGTATGTTTCTTAAATTCCTCTGTTATCAAGTGGAGGGCCTAGAATATTTCTTTTTGTGTTGACCTCTCTGGACACCAAATATAGAAAGTTGGAGTAGTTTTCTTCTCATGCCAACAAACATCACAAAAATTTCATTATATACCAATGGTATCTCATTTCCTCAGTCCTTGTTCATGAAGATAGCACATTGTAGTGTCCCACAATTTTGTGTTGCTAGAGAATCCACAATAAACAAACAAACTACAGAGTCCAGATATTCTGCAGTTTTGTCACCTGAAGAATTGTAAACATGTCTCAAAATTTCAACCATTTGCCACTAAAATGTTTTCCCGTCTCAAACAAAATCATCCAGGAAAAGCAAACAAAATATCCCAACAAATCTTTTTGTTCTTGGGGTCCTTTTCTTATCAGCAGAGGTAATGGGATGTATTTAATGTTCCATTTTTTTCTTTTTTTTCCTGAACTATAGTTGAGTAAAGTGGAAGTGATGTGCTCTAATTGTCAGCAAGTTGGCTTCATTTCAGGGAACTTGTAATTTTTTCCATGGGGAATCACTGGTATTCAAACAGGGATCAGGAAATACATGGCAATACAACAAATACACTGAAATTTTTCTTGCAAGGGAATTTAAAAAAAAAAAATCAGTCTACAATACACACAATGAAATCTACCTCCCCAGTTCTAATCTTTTGAGTTAATTCCAGTTTTCCACTGGCATAATTTGAATTCCTTTTTCTTAAAGATAAAGTACATTTTATTTGCACATAAGATATTCAGTTACATTGAAAGTTGGGTGTGTCGGATGTTATCAAAATATTTTAAGTTATTTGTTTTAGACATACAGATTGTATCTCCATATGTGACACTCACAAAACTTGAGATCTTCAGGAAAGGCCTTTTTCTTAGTCTCACCACATCACAGATTGATGGGTCCAAGATATTGATGTCTATTCATGGGCTCTGGAACTCTCTTCCTAGGGAGTTAGAATGCCTCCTTCTTGCAGTCTCTCCTTCAACAGGCAAAAATCTTTTTTCCTCTAACTGGCTTTTGAGAAATGAAGGTTTTAAGAGGGTCCTGAACAGCTTCTGTTGTTCTAACGGAGAAAAAGACTGATTTTTTTTTAAAAAAATCATTTTAAATTGTTTTAAAATGTTATCAGTTGCTTACTCCACTTTCATGTTGATTCTTTGTATGTTTTTATTACATTGTATTTTGTTTTGTAAGATGCCATGAGTCCCAGTCTTGGGCAAAAGGCAAGGTATAAATAAAGAGGAGGGGGAGGAGGGGGAAAAGGAGAAGGAGAAGAAGCAGCAGCAGCAGAAGAAGCTGTTTCCTTATTCTTATATACTTCCCTATTTAAAACCTAATCAATAATTACCCTTCTTTTACTTCCATCCTAATTAATTCACCCAGAATGACTCAGATACCTGTCTTTGTTCTGATCAGTAATTCACTAAAAAGATATATCTTTTTCCAAAGTCTTTCAGCTGTTTCTCACACTATGCCCTCAGATCTCCAAGAGGAATGATCTTTAAGTGTCAGGCTGGCCTTTTCTGAAGTCTTCCTTCTGTTAAGAGATTTGATGGCCAAACCATGACCCCCCCCCAAAAAAAATATATCATTCAGTTGCCCCTCCAAAGTCTTCCTGATTCCTCAGGCCAACTGCTATCATTCTATTCCTAATCTCAGTCCAGATGCTTTCCTGGGCTACCTCTGGACTATTCTTTTCCTTGCTAGCTCTCACATCTGGTGTTCTCAGTTATCCCAGTCCCTCTACTTCTACAGTCATTTCGTCTCGGCTCTGTTGCTGTCAATTGAAACTGCTGCAACTGAACTGGCTCCCCCTAGAGAGTGTTCAGTCTTCCCTTTTCTTCCCTCTGTCCAATTACCTTTTGCACACCATTAGCTGCCATTTCATTTAGGAGCCAATAAAAGTAAGTACAAAAGGCATAAATTGGCTTATTACAGGATGACTTTTTGATTCTCCTCTTCTGTATATAAACCGCCAGGATTCACTGCACTGAGGTTTGTAACTGCTTCCTTGGTAACAAAAAGTAAGAGCTGTCCAGCTTCCACACTGGGCGCCAGTTATAAAGTAACTGTTAGGCTTCAGTCAGAGATAACATTTTCACCTCTCGCTAACAATCATAATATTCACCAGAAGAATAAAATAGTGTCTTTTGGACTTAGCAGTAGTTTAAATTAGGTTTCCTACATGGGCTTTAGTGTATCAAGCCTACTTCATTAGTTGCAGTAATAGGTAAAAGAAAGAGGGTATGGTCAATAGAAAGCATTCCACGTTCATTTAAATATATATTTACAATATCTGAGTATAGCAGGCAAAAATGAAAAGCAGAAAAAAAAATTGTGTCTCTCTGTCTAGTATATGGCTCTATAATGTAGTCTATAAAACATGTAGTCTCTATTCAAAATGAAATTGAATCAACATTTGCAAGATATCCAAATGCTAGTTCTGTTCCAAAATCAACATCAAGAAATTAATACTTGTCCCAAAGATGCCACACATGCTGTTGTTTAATGCCAGGACCGCTAAAGAGAAAATGGTGATCATTTATGATCTGGGTATAGGGAGAGAAATACAACTGCCAAAATGGTACATGCACCAGAGTTTAGGGATGGAACAAATATTCTCCATTATTTGTTTCCTGGATAACAAAAAAAAAAGAAAGAAAAAAAAAGGGAGGGGGTTTCTGACATTCAAAGAAAACCCAGTCAGGAAGAATTACACAGTAGCAAGAATGTTATACAGTTTTTACCCAATATTCACACATTCTAAATTGGAAAGGAGGTATATACTGTGCAGAAATACATATAGTGTTTCTGCACAACAGTTGTGGGTTCTTTTTTCAAAAATAAAATGTATCCATTTGGGGACTTATGTCTTTGTAAGTGGATTTATGTCTGTGGGAACTAGAATTGGGCAGTTCTATAAAGCCTGTACACAGTAAAGGGCTTCTGTTATATTTTTATGCAGAGGAGCCAGCAAAATATCTGCACTGGGACCAATGTGCAACAGGGCCAATGCGTATCAGGGCACAAGGTAGGGAATGCCAATGCACATTGAGATACTCTTGGCAGTGTTCCATTACACATCTTCATAATTCACTAATGAGGTTTCTTAGCACCTCTGCTATGTGGCTAAGGCCATTTCCACATGGGGTTTTTAACACAGGGCAGAGCGTCCTCCAGGGAGGACATCTGCACCTGGGAGCGGACTGGGTTGGACCTACTTAATGTAGATCCGCACCCCAGCCTGCTCCGGAATGACCCCAAGTGGTCATCCAGCGTGCTTTTGAAAGACCACTAAAAACAGGTCTTTCAAAAGCACAGAGCATGCCGCTGTGAGCCTGCTCCCTTATGCAGATTCGCAGGCTCGCTTTGGTGCAAACCTGCAATCTGCCGGGGGCGGGCTTTAGGTTGCTGAGCTTCAGCGGTTGGTTGAGACCCTCGACCAACCAGAAGCTGCCATTTTTGTCCCCAGAGCAGTGCGGAGCAGTGGCCACGCACTGCTCCAGAGAAGCGTGGACTGGACTGGGGAGCCCAAAAGTCCGGTGAGTAGCATCACGGGGCAATTCCCTTGCCCCGTGAGGAAATGGCCAATGTTATGTAACATACAATGTGAAAGAGGATTCTGGCCTACATTTTTTCCCCTGGAACATGATTTCCCAAAATATTTTGGGATGTGTGAATATCAGGTGAGAACTGCAGAAAAATATTTTTTCTCCTCTGCAACAGGGAAAAAACTGTGGAAAGTATTCATCCTTTCTTTCGAGGATTAAGCAGTGGCTCAGCTGATGAAGAGACAGAGGGTAATTGTGTACCATTTTACTTGACTGAAGTGGACGAGGAGTGAGATCTCTGAAATCCTTAGTTATTCCAACTCTATGATTCCACAACCATTTAGCAGCTGGCTGGTATGGAGTGTCTATACAGACTGACATACATTTTAGAAAATGAAAAACATATCATGTGAGGAGGATCACACTGAGTTGCTTTGTGCACACTTATGCCTGTGTATACAGCACACATGGGAAGCCTCCACAGAAGCAGAATTGTAGTTAAATAAAACAATTCTGTGATCTAAAGTAGCATATTCAGTCACTAGGTGACATACTTGCCTAATACTCCTTCACAATAGTCAGGGAAGCCATGGAAACTTCAGTCAGCCCCAGGGAATTTTTTTTTCCTTTATGGAGCCCCCGTGTAGCTACAAATAATGTGTCCCTGGGTAGGGCCTCTAAAATTTTCAAACAATAAAGAGAGAGAGAGATGGAATATCCTGCTGCCTTGTAAGGATGAAGGACAATAGTGATAAGACAAAAAAATTGTATGAGCATCAGGAGGGAAAGATCATTAAAAAAAAAGATTGTTGAAAAAGAAAGAAGGGTGGTGGGAGAAAGAAAAGATAAAGAACATAAAGTTATGTTGGGGTAGTCAGCAGCTTTTAACCTTTGTAAAATTGAGCACTTTCACTAGCACAAAACAAAGGTCAGGTTTTTATTTTTTTGAAAATATCAGACTGGTATGGAAATTGCATATCTGTTTACTTATGATTAATATATATGTAAAAGTAACATAAACTTTGTAAAGACTGATTTGTCCATCCTTAATTAGAAGCAGAATTAGAAAAAGAGAACCCTGCATAACTAGACAAACCCTGGCCTTTGTTTCAATTAAGATGAGAGGCTCACTGTAAGGAGTGTAACCAATAAAAACAATCCACACAAGCCTTTGCTCTAACATATGTGAGGAATCCTTATCTGTGTAATACAGGATGCAAGTGAGGGTAATTAATTAAAAACAACAATTCTGAATAACAAACCTAAGTATCCCTGTTTCTCTAAACAGTTGTGCAGAGTCTCATTTCTGTAATGCATGTTAATTCCGAACAGGATTAAATTGGCCTTACGTCTCCACATCATCTAGCTTTAAATGAATAGGACAACAATTACTCAAATCTTTTCTGTGAGGAATTGTATATCAGTGTGTGTCTAAATGTCCTTGACTGCGATACCTGGAAGGAATTTTCTTAATGATGAGGGGCAGTGACTAATTCTATCTCTTTAGATGTTGATACCTATTCCCAGTTTCCTGCTACTTCACTAAAATGTACAGTTTCTGTACATAATATTGTGGCATATCTATTAAGGCTTCACATTTGCCATTGTTTCTTTTAAAAAAAAATAATGATACATCTGAGCAGAAGTGTATAGAGTTTCATTGTTAATTAATGTATCTTGAAACTTATACATCACAAAGATGTAAGATGCTTATGAAAAAAAGAAGACAATATGACTGTAAGCTTTACTGTTTACATGCAAACTTCTTCTGGGCGTCATTCACACTAAAATTATAGCCCTGTGTATCAGGGGCCAGGATTCAGATTTGGAAGAAGACTAGACTGAGGCTGAATCTGGGGAATGTCAGCTTCAGGAAGCAACGAGACAGGACTCAGCTGAGGCTGATGTTATACAAAGACCTTCCTGACAGCAGGAGGACTCAGGTGATGAGATGTTGCCCCCGAGTCCTTGGACAGGCAATTAGCATGGAAAACAGCAAAAAGATGCTTGATGGGGCTTCCTCCAAACAGAACAAGAAACCATTCTAATTGGAGGCAATTAACTGCAGCCCATTTAAGAAGCAGTTTGGACCCCTGTTCCTATGTTGGTAACAACTGTCTATTGCTGGCATATTGTACCTGCAGTTTACTCTTGACTCCTGAAACCTTGATTCTCAGACTGGCTGACAACCTGACCTGGTTCTCAGAACTCAGATTGGATTCCTCTTCTGTGTGTCCATTCCTGCACAAGAAACCTCCCAGGCAAACTCCTCTTTCAAAGACTTAGGCTTTTTCCTGCAGTCCTTCCTGACCTCTATCTGTTGTAGCCTTGAGGAAAACAGTGTTCCCTAGCAACTGTGTGTGTGTGTTGGAATCTAGAGCCAGACACTGTGGTACTACTTTATCTGCCATGACTCTGTCCTATGGAACCCTCAGTTTTGTAGTTTTGTGATGTATTTAGAATTCTCTGCC
Source organism: Ctenosaura bakeri (assembly GCA_948474755.1). Lineage (NCBI taxonomy): Eukaryota > Metazoa > Chordata > Lepidosauria > Squamata > Iguanidae > Ctenosaura > Ctenosaura bakeri. The sequence continues at coordinate 167,522 of CAOLHI010001674.1, forward strand.
AGAGAGTTCTCATGGTGTAGATCAGGGCAGCAGACTACAATTCTGCATAAGAAAATTCTGATGACCTCACAACACTACATATTCTAGGATTCTGTGGGATCAAACCATGGCAGATAGAGCTGTACAAAACTACTACAACTATGCAGTGTGGAAACACTCCTGCTGCAGAGGCAACCAGTGGCTTCACTGATATGATACAATGAATCCATGCTGGTTTTATGGAAGCTATTCAAAAGTGCTGAATATTATTCCCAAATAGGTTAAGTGTTTTGGATAGTTCATGTAAAATGCAGAGTGGGTCCTATAAAACCCAGTGTGGATTCATGATACAAGAGGACTATCTTCTTTTTCATGTGGCCATCCTCAAAGTGAAGAATGAATGAGACGAATGCTTAACTATCCAGTGGCCTCTCCACTTCCACAATGGTTCAGGGCACAGAATCCCCCCCAAAGTGGAAAAACCATGAATAACTCCCCCTCCAACCCCCTCCCATTCCCTTGCTTTTTGCATGCCATTGCCAGAGGCAAAGAAATGGAAGGGGGTAGCTCCAGAGGGGAGAAGGAAGGCTCGTGCAAGCCTTCCCCCATTCTCTTGCCTATTGCCTCAACATGAGTTCTCAGCACCAGGACCAGAAGCAAGGGAATGGGAGTGGGGACCTCTGGAAAATAGTCTTGTTTCACATTTTTTTTTTTTTTTTTTAAGGATTAAACCAAATTTTCAAATTTCTCTATATCCACTTTTTTTTAAAAAAAAATCTGAGTGTGGAAGAAAGAAAAGCAGACAGACTGTCCCATCTGTACTTAAGTTTCATCCAGATTTTATCAGTGTTTCACTTCAGGCAAATTATCTCAGGAATACTGAAGAAAGCTAGGACAGTGTTGAAATACCTACTAGAAATTCTCATTTGGAAGGTCTATACATCCCTTCCTTTAGTTGTGGAGGGCCTTCACAGTCAACGTAGCGGAGACAGAACAGTAAGATCTGGTGACTGTGTAGGTGACAGAAACAGTTACCATATAGTATATGCAAGACCAGGAACCTAATTCTCTTGTTCCATCTGGCTGGTCTATTAGGAATTGCTTTCCTTGAAAGTGAGGACTTTTTTTTAAAGAAAGCTACTAGTTATGCCACTGTAATATACGACTGAGGCATGCAACACATAAGGAGTCATCTAATACCCCTTATATAAATCATTATTCATTTATCTAAAACACAGTGGGCTGAGTTAAAGACTAATCTGGCATGCAAGCACGGTTGAAGTTTCCCAATCTATACCAACCATGAGAAGTTATTAGAAAATTCCAAAATGGCCACTAGACTATCATGCAGAATTTCATCATTGTGGACTCAATTTGGAATGGATCTTTGTCAAAATTAAAACATGCCAGTGTAAGCAATTTGCACAATATTCTGTAAAAATTCTGGGGTGAGGGGGAGAAGAAAAAAAAATAAGATAGTGGTTTTGTATTTTTTTTCTACTGTTAAATACATATTGTCTGATTGTAAATTTTGTATCTTCAGATTTATCTATCTTATATTTTTACTAAAGCAATACTTGAATAACCAATCCAATGTTGACTATATATGTATAAAAAATATAAATTAAAAAAAATCAAACTAAAGATTTTCAGAGGTCTCATACTCAAAAGATGCTTTACATTAAAAAATAAAATTATCTTTTGACCTCAGATATCTCAAGTCAAACACCCAAAATATTTCCATTGACTTCTGTAAGGGAGCTTGTCTTAAAATCCTGTTTGATGCCAATTTTTGCTCCACAAATCTCTATCATCTCTTTGGAGAAGGTGAAGATCACTCTGATCTAATCATTCTTCATAGGCATAACTCTCCAAAAAGAGTGTTTTTTTAAAAAATCCTAGTGAAATGGTCATGAAATCAACCTTTTCTGCTTCTGCTAATCGGACATCCTGCCCTGCTCAATTTTGAAAGGGATTTTGATCTTAATGCTACATTCCTATTGTCTAATACTGCACTTTTAGCATGAGATCAGTGTAAATATAAAGGGGATTTGCAGTTAGATAAGCTTTGATGTGCAGAAAACCTTGTTCATCTTTTTGCAAAAAAAGAAAAACCTGGGAAATGCTTCTTCTGTCATTTATATCTCAATTCATCAAGAAAAGGGTAAAATCTGTTTCTTGCCAAATGCCAGAGTGTAAAAACAGGGCCTCACAATTTAATACAGCTTGCCAAATAATTAAAACCTGCCTAAAGCAAACAGAAATGCCTGAAGTGGACATATGCACACGGCACCTTACCACTATATTCATCCAAGTATCAAATCTTTTTAATAAAAGTCAGAAATCCAATTTGCAGGTTACTATTTTTGAAAATGTTTGTCATCTGCGTTTTATCACATAGAAGCAAGAATACAAATACATTAGATGTATGAACAAATTGCTCTATCAGCACTTCCACCCTACTCCGCTCCCCAAAATATCTTGAACACACTTGGCCTTGTAAGATTTGAATTGTGATTCTAAATATACTTAGCTGGGAACAAATCCCCTGGAAAATTGAGGGTCAGTCTTTTGAATAAACATGTTTAGAATTCTATAGATTTTTAAAAATATTGTTCATATCAAACATTTCATTCTGATGTTGGACATTTAAGACCTTGGACATTTAAAACCTATGAATGGAAAGCTGATACATATCATCTGACTGAGAGTACCAAACACTGGGTACTATGTGTCCTCTCATGATATAAAAACACTCTGCATATTTGTAAATAGAAATGTTCTAGTATGGTAACCAGGAGGTGCTGCTAGTCAAAGATTAAAGGCATTGAAATGGAAGCATTCCAAAGGGGATAAAGTTTGGGGATGGATGTATATAGCAGATACATGGAAGTTAGTTTTTTCTTCTTCTTTTTTTTAACACCTCAATTAAAAAAAAAGATCATGCAAATTCATAGCATGAAGGCAACTGGACTCTAAGCCCCAACTTTCAGCAGAATAATGATTTGAAATTCTTTTATTGGGAATAAAAAATATATTAGCATCAGCTGCGTGAAATGCTAATGTGAAACCAAACCAGATGTTTGGTTAATATTAAACATTATGGAAAACCCGTTACCACTTGACAAAAACAAAATGATGGCGCAAGATTCTGTGCTAAATGGGAAACATTGAAATAAACAAAGGAACCTTTAGTTTGTTATGTAGAGACACAAAGTGCTGTTTGAGGATTACTTCTGATTGGTTATAGACAGAAGCCCAACCTAGTAAATTTATTTCTGTGTTGTATATGTTTGGGCCATTGTTGTGGTTCTGAAGTAGCCTCAGAAAATACACAAAGGGGTATAGTTTTAGGCTTTGGATTCAGTGTATATTTCAAAAAAAGTTTTTAGTAGGTTTCTAGTTCTTATTTTACAAAGGCCCTTTTCTCAGGACATTGTCATCCCAAAATGAGGACAGGAGAAAGACAGGACCATGGCAACAGTTACACGTGACATTATCACAGTCCTGTCATTCTCCCACCCTTTGGCAATACAATCATGGAGTAAATTGTTGATGAGTTTTCCTGTCAATGACCCACAATTGTGGCACCATCCCCCACTTACCTGGTGTGCGGAGGGTCCAGGAGCACAATGGTTGTGTTTCCTGTCCCAGCACAGCCTGTGACAGTACCTGGCTGTGCTGCAGCACAAAAAAGCAGGGCCATCCTGCTTCCTGGATTGTGGAGGAAGCCAGGGCAGAGGGGAGTGTTCCTGTTGCACTCTGCTCCCAGGATACCCACCGGCTACTGCCGGGAACAGGTATGGTGTGAAAAGGACCAAAGATATACTCCTCCAAAATGAGAGGAAAAAAGTTTTGTGAAATTATAGAAGCCAGTGGGGCTGCAACATAAAATTTGATGGGTAGGGCAACAATGCTGTGTATAGCTCCATGAACTTTGCCAGAAGTAACAATAGCAGCATTACAATGCAGTACTCTAGATGCCTACTCTGAATCTAAGCACATTGTGATAGATGATGATGCTGTGATTGAGAAGCAACTGATTGTGCAGGGGGCCGAGCCAGTAACTGAGCAAGTCAACTTGCAAACATCCCCTGCACTGGAAGGTCAAACAGAGACTGAGTTGCCCCAGCCAGCTCATGACGGAGAGGGAACCAGCAATGATGCAGAGGAGTTGCAGCCAGCTGTGCCGATCAGCCCGCAATCATGCAGAAGGCTGAAATGGATTGTGGAGAGGGAGGCTACTTGGATTAGGCTGAGGAAACAATAATGAGAAGCACCTGCTCACAGGGGATATTTAAGTCTGCCAGTGTTGCTGCTCCTTGCTTGCAACAAATTATTAGCAAGCCCTCACAACCTTTGTGTCTCCTGCTCCCTGAAACCCTCCAGATGGATCTCTGTCTCATGAACCTTTGGACTGGACTTGACCTGGCTGGGCTTGTGTTTTCCCAGTGTTTGGTATATTCAGACCCTCCAAGTGTTCCTGGCCTCTCTCCTTCCTTGCTGGCTGTGCCCCGGCAGGGAGAGATTCCTGACACACATTGCATTTAATGGTACTTGCTTCCCCAGATAGGTATACCTGACTGTAGCTTAAGACATGCAAAAGGGTTCTAGAGAACAATCATTAAACAGTTTGTATTATTCATTCATGATACGAACTGTGAATACAGTGGAAGACACAGTGACCAAGATCCTATATCTTGGCACAGTTTTTCATGCACAGTTCTTTGCCTTCCCACCTTCTAGCAGTTGTCAAGCTGTGGTAGGGGCCCTGATGATGTCTCTTAATGGTAGGGAAAGGATGGAAGCAGCAATACAGACCATGGAGAAATAGCAGGACTCAGCTCAGCAGGAAGAAAGAAATGAGAGTGTGCTCTCAAATAGCGTGCATTCACCTTTTCCTTCCTCTGGGATCTTGAAGCAGCTAGATCTTCAGGGTCTGAATTGCCTCTGCATTCCCTCCACTCTCCATCAGTAAGTGATAGCATGGGGCGCCTGCCAAGGCTTTACAGTGGCCAGGTGCTGGGAGTTTTTGGATGGAACATAACAATGAGTGGACAAGTGAATAGCTCTCAGCCTCCCCCCATTCTAAAAAAGGGACTTAAGTATGTGTTAACTGCACTTACATGTGTGTAAATCATTAACAGAATGCCAGTATGTGTACATGTATTTTAAATTATGGCCAAGATCTTATACATTTTTAGTTTGGTGTAAATATACACCAGTATAGTTACTTTGTGTCCCACAATGAGTACCATAGCAATAAGCTCACCTGTTGCACAATGACCCACAAAGTTAACAGTGTGAGAAAGGGCATGTGTGTGCTTTTGGAATGATTGGCTACAACTGCTTGTGCAATGATATTTACTCAAGCATAATGACCCACCCAAGGATGCCAACTTATATATTTGGTTCAGAACCTATATAGTTCTAGAATCAAGATATAAAGATCCATCTCATCCCAAACCCTACTAACCCATAACTGCCAACAGGTCTCAAATCTGCTAGTTTCTCAGTTTCTTTTCTTTCACATCTGCCATGGGAATAGCATGTGATGGGACAACTTGTGGAGCTTTTTTGTGATGAGAAGGTCACTGTAGCAGATCCAGACCATGTATGTCAGCTCCAAATCATTTTTTTTTTAAAAAAATGCTCCATATACAGTCAGCTCCAAGTAAATTTTTTTAAATAAATGTCCATTCTATATGGAGAAACCACATGAAAATTTCTTACCAAGTTGATTTCTGTGGGGAAACCCATGGTCACTGGGAACTTAGGTGTGCATGGAACTCTGGACTGGGCTCTTTTTTTTTCAAAAACTTTATTTTTTAAAAAAATTACAACTATATAAAGAAAAAAAAACATTAATTACAGATACATAAATTGGATCAAAAAGAAAAAAAAAGAAAAAATGAGCAAACAAACACTTAACAAAAAAAACCCAACTTAACTTATACAAAGACAAAACAATCACATTCAAGTTACATACAATGCTTTCCCTTGCTATTTCTTTGTTATTTTCCCGGCATACTTCTGACTTCGGCATTAGAGACTAGTTTATTTTATATTTAACAATCTTGGTCTTACTAATTCTACTGTATCTCTTTGTCCTAATTCTTTTCAAAATTCTATGTTTACCATATCACTGTCATACCATGAATTCCTAAAATATTGTAATGTTCTTTCCCATTGTTTTATATACTTATCTTTACTTTCCCCGTTCAAAACACATGCTAGTTTATCCATTTGAATTATGTCAAATAACTTCATTTCCCATTCTTCTATTGAAGGCATTCTATTTCCTTTCCATCTATGTGCTAACACCATTCTTGCTGCCGCAGTCATGTAAAATAGTTGTCTACTCACTTTTTTTTCTAAATCATTTTCCAACATTGATAACATATAAACTTCTGGAGTCATAATAAATCTTATATCTAATATCTTTTCAATTTGATTATGAATCCTTTTCCAAAACTCTTTCACTGTTTTACATGTCCACCAAGTGTGGTAAAAGGAACCTATCTCTTCCCTACACTTCCAACTTTTGTTAGAGCATCTATTTGTCATCTTCGCCAATTTTTGAGGAGTAAGATACCACCGAAAGTACATCTTATATAAATTTTCTCTAATATCCTGACATGCTGTAAGTTTTCAACCAAAATTTTTCCCATTGTTCCATCGAAATAGGATGGGAGAAATTCTGGGCCCATTTCTACATTGATATTTTAACTGTTTCATCCTCTGTATACCATTTTAATAAAATCTTGTAGACAGAGGAAATAACTTTAGGTTTGTCCAAATGTAGTATCATATTCAACTCCTCTTCTTTCTTTTGATAATCATTGAAGTTAATATCATTCTTTAATTTTCCTCTTATCTGCCTATATAGGAGCCAATGATATTTTATCCCCATTTCCTCCATTTCCAATTGTGTTTTGATTTTAATTTGTTCTCATTGTATTTCTACCATATCCTCATATCTAATCCATTTATCGAACAAGATATTTTCCTTTTTATGAAAAGCCTCATGCGGGGATACCCATTTTGGGGTTTTGATCCAGGCTCTTATGTTATATTTCATCCAGATTTTCATTAAGGCAGATCTTAAATAGTGTCAGTTAAACTCTCTGTTGTGTTTCCCTTTATTGAACCATAAATAATAATGCCAGTCTGATCCTAATCCATCCCCTTCTAGATTCAATAATTTCATATTATCTAACTTGATTCATTTCTGGATTCAGTTCAATCCACAAGCATGGTAATATAAAATTAGGTTTGGTAAAGTTAAACCACCTCTTTCTTTGGCGTCCTCCAACAATTTCATTTTAACCCTTGGTTTTCTTCCCCCACCCCATATAAATTTAACAATCTCCTTTCGCCAAGCCTTGATGACCTTCTCATTTTGAATAATAGGGATAGTCTGAAATAAAAATAACATCTTTGGAAGTACAGCCATTTTAATTGTTGCGATTCTCCCAACCAAGATAAATTTAAATTATTCCAATTCTTTAAATCTTTTGAGATAGATTTCCATACACTCAAATAATTATTTTTAAAGAGGTCTGAAATCTTATTTGTAAGTGTAATTCCGAGATATTTAACCTTTGATGCCAATGTAAAACCTGTAATTTGTACTACTGTGTTTCTTTCTAATTCCGTCATATTTTTCGTCAAGATCATAGTTTTTTCCTTGTTAATTTTCAAACCCAAATTTTTACTGAAATTATTAAGGATATTTTTCAAAACATTTATATCTCCCTCTGGGTATTCTAGTGTTATTGCTAAATCATCTGCGAATGCTTTTATCTGTGTTCCTCATCTCGTACCTTGATTCCTTTAATTCTTTCGTGACTTTTTATTTTTATTATCAAGACTTCAATGACTTATAGGAATAATAGTGGAGATAATGGGCAGCCCTGGCGTGTCCCTCTCTGAATTTTGAATTTTCCGGCTTTTTGTCCATTGATTATCACTTGTGCGTATTGCATTGAGTAGATAGATTTAATCCAATTTATAAAATTTGATCCTAAACACATCTTTTGGCACACCTTAATTAAAAATTTCCAATTCACCGTATCAAAGGCTTTTTCTATGTCAAAAAATAAGGCAATCATTTTTTTTCTGGGAATGATTTTCACATAGTTCTAAAATATTGATTATATTGTGCATATTATCTTTTATTTGTCTGCCAGGAAGAAATCCCGCTTGATCATCAGAAATTATTTCCTTTAATACTTCTTTTAATCTATTTGCTAATATACTTGTAAATAATTTGTAGTCAGAGTTCAGAAGTGAAATTGGGCGATAGTTTTTGATGTCCAGTGGATCTTTCCCTTCTTTACGTATTAAGGTTATTTTGGCCTCTCTCCATATATCAGGGTTCATTCCTTTTAGTGCCTCATTCATAATTATTTGGAGAATAGGAGCAAGTTCATTTTGGAAGGTTTTATAAAATTGACTTGTATATCCATCTGGTTCTGGTAACTTTCCTTTTTTAGCTTTTTGGATCGCTTCTGTTACTTCTGTTAATGTGATTGGTTTATTTAATTTCTCCCGCCGTTCATCTGTTAATATTGCTAGATCAGTGGTTCTCAACCTTCCTAATGCTGCGACCCCTTAATACAGTTCCTCATGTTGTGGTGACCCCCAACCATAAAATCATTTTTGTTATTATTTATTTATTATTTAGTTAGTTAGTTAGTTATTTCCAACATCAAATAGATTGGAAACACTGCCCTAAATCACTGCTCTGGATAGACTTCTAATACCTAAAAACTGGTAACCCTCCCCACTTTTTTTAAGCACAGAAAGCGTCCATCAATGCCAGAATTAAGGCAGTAGTTCTAGTTCTGAATGTTGGGTTTCCACAGTTCAAAAAGCCAGTCACTCCCAAAGGCAATGCCGAAACAGCCCACATTTTACACGAGGCGCAGGGAGGAAAGGACAGGGAGAGAGGAAAGATGGCAGACGCATAAGCAGACGCATTTTGTTTCACTCCCTCCCTCCCTTAAAGGGAGTGCGGACACTGAACATACAAAAAGCAAGGAATGCAAGACAGCCAGGGCGAAGAACACAACACGTGTGTATGGCAAGCACCAAGGGTCCAAGCACAACAAAAGTGAGAGGAGAAAGTCATCCTGGCTATTTCTGCACTAGACTGTTATAGCGCTATTATTCCACTTTCACCATCCTATGGAATCCTGGGGTTTGCAGTTTGAACTGCAAACCCCAGGATTCCACAGGATGGATCAGAGCAGCACTTTCGGGTCAAAAAACCTAAACAAAAAACAAAACAAAACAACCAACCAAGGAGCCTCGGGGGCTCTTGCTACACAAACCGAAGCCCTTGGCTGACGCCCCCTGCTCCTTTCCCGACTGAGTTCTCGGTCTCGGAGAGACCGATCTCCCCCATCAGATGGCAGATTCGACACACAAAAGTTTCCCCCTTTGCCTGCTGGACCAAAGGCGACAGCTACACCCACAACTCCCATGGAGAGGCGTGCCCAGAATGAATTGGCGACTGGGCGATTGCCGCTGCTGCAGCCCCGCCACTTTGAGAAGCAAGCAGAGCTCAGCTGCTCGCTCGCCCCGGCAAGCAACTCTGTTCGCTGGCATGAATAAGCGTGAGGCAAAGAGGGTGGACGGGGTCTTACCTCCCAGACGTCCCGCTGCAGTGCCATAAACCCTGAATGGGAAGCCCTGTGTGTGTGTGTGTGTGTGTGTGTGTGTGGTGTGGGCATGAGTGTCCAAGCAGCGCCCGGATGCTCACTCGCCCTGGCAAGCAACTCTGACTCTGCAAGCCGGCATGAAGGGGAAAGGAACACTGAAGGGGAAGCCCTCCATGTGTGTGTCTGTGTGTTTGTGTGTGTGGTGCGGGCGCAAGCGTCCAAGCAGCGTCCGGCTGTTCACTTGCCCCGGCAAGCAACTCTGACTCTGCAAGCTGGCATGAAGGGGAAAGGAACACTGAAGGGGAAGCCCTCCATGTGTGTGTCTGTGTCTGTGTCTGTGTCTGTGTCTGTGTCTGTGTCTGTGTCTGTGTCTGTGTCTGTGTGTGTGCGGTGCGGGCGTGAGCATCCAAGCAGCACCTGGTGCACCTGGCTGCATGCCTCCCCTCCCCTCCCGCCAGCGTGGGCTCTCCTCTCCTCATCTCTGCCTTAACGCTCCGGCTCCAGCTCTCTCCTCTCGGTCTCCTCACCTCCACCTTAACATTCAGGCTCCAGCTCTCTCCTCCCACTCTCCACACCTCCGGCTCCACCTCAGGCTCCTCCAGTGCTTTCCCACCAGGCAGGGAAAGACAGGGAAACGCCCAACATGCCTCCTCTCCCCTCCTCCCAGCACAGGGGTCTCAGAAGCACTGCTCCCATTGGCTGTGAGGCCACCTTCTTTTAAAAGGGGGGGCAAGATTGAGGAGTGGCGACCCCTGTGAAATGGTCGTTCGACCCCCAAAGGGGTCCCAACCCCCAGGTTGAGAACCACTGTGCTAGATCATGTTTCGCTAAGTATGGTTCTATAATCTCCTCTTGAAGTTCTTGGCTTTAAATAGCATCCTATAAAAAATTGTATCTATTTTCTTTATTTGTTGAAAATCTGTATATATTGTCTCTCCATTTTTGAGTAATCAATGTCTTCCCCTTCCTTTTTTTAAATCTATACGATAGCCATTTACCTGCTTTATTTGCCCATTCAAAATTGTACTGCCTAGTATAAATCATTTTCTCATTGATCTCCATTTCTATTTGCGTCTCTATTTGCTTCCATGGTATTTTAATTTCTCTCTGCGTTCTTTTATTATCTGGGTCATCATTGAGGCTTTCTTCTTTCTTTTACAAGTCATCCTTCAATTTTTGAAAATTCTCTCTTTTCTTCTTATTTCATTTCGTGGTATACTGTATAAGATACCCCCTACACACCACTTTGGCTGCATCCCACACCGTCATTAAATTTACTTCTTTATTGAGATTTTCATCAAGATACGTTTTAATCTGATTCTTAATTTTCTGTACTAATTCTTCTTCTAACAGTAATTTCTTTTCTAATTTCCAATTAAATGAGTCCTCCGGTCTGTGTTTTAGTGTCAATAAAATTGGGTTATGATTTGAAAGATTTCAGGGTAGTGCCTCTTGTTTAATAATCATTTGGGCTAAGGAATTTGATATCAAAAACATATCAATTCTTGATAATGAAGCATGGGGTTCCGAATAGAATGTAAAGTCTTTGATTGCACCATATTTATATCTCCACGTGTCTATTAAATCTAAATTATCAAGCATATTCTCAAATGATCTAGGAAGTTTCCCTTGTTTTTCTTTTATTTTCTTCTTTGACTTCCGATCCAATTTTGGGTCAATCACCCCATTCCAATCACCTAGAAGTATTCCAAGTCTGTAATTTTCCTATTCAGTTCTTTATAAAAAATTTCCTGTTTCCTATGCGGACCATATATTCCAATTATTAAAATTCTTTGATTTTGCCTATTGATTTCAGCCTCCACATAATGACCTGCTTCATCTTTTAATATCTCTTTAGAGTAGAGTCTCGAATTTACATATAGCACTACCCCTCTTTTTTTTGTACTTGATGTAGATACATATTCATTTCCCAACTTCTTAATGCAAATCAGATGAATTTTCTCGGGTTGTATACGAATTTCTTGAAGACATAGTGTATCTAGTTTTTTCCTTTCAATAAAGTGAAATATTTTTCTTATTTTTGGGGGGATTGTAATACCTTTTATGTTCCAAGAGAGAATTTTCACATTCATACTTTAAGTATTTTTAGTTCAGTTGCTCTTAATTGTACTCTTCCACTGACTTCAAGCTCTTCTCTTCTTCTGGTGCATTCCCTGTGGCTTCCTCTTCTTCAACCCTTTTTTGCTCTTGGATATCTTTCTGTCTGCTTTCTGGTTGAAGCTCTCCTCTTTCATCTTCATGCTGTGGTTTCTGTTTCCATTTTTCTTTTCCATATCTTTTGATAAATATTTTAGCTTCCTGTACCTTCTTGATCTTAAATTGCTTCCTCCGATATCTGAAGCTGAGGTCTTCTAATTTCCCCCATAGGTACATTATATTTTGGTGTTTCAAAAAAGTAGTTAGGAATCTGTACTCATTTCTTTTTCTTAGAATCCACGGTGGTACATCTTTGTAAATCGATACTCTGACTTTATCAATTATCAAGTCTGTCTCCAAACTTTTCTCAATTATTTCTTCTCTCATTTTCTTACATAGTAGCTGTATCATCACATCCCTTGGGAGTTTTCTCTCTTTTGCAATCTTAGACTCTATCCTATAAATTTTATTGATCTCTATTTCCATCTTTTCCATCGAGATAGTCAAGTATTCTGCTAGGGGAGGGATCAATCTCTCGTACAGGTTTTCATCTCTGCGCTCCATCAATCCTCTTATTTTTATAAAATTTTCTCTTGCTTTTAGATCCATCAGTGCCTTTTCATCTAGCAGTTGCTCTTGTTGTCTTCCCAGATTCTCCATTGTTTCTTCTACCTCTTTTGTTTTCAGTTCCAATATTTCCACCCGATTCTGCATAGACTTTAAGTCTTCCTGGAGACCTCCTAGTACCATCTTTATTCTTTTCAATTCATTTTTAAAGTCTTGTTTTATCTCGCCTCTCAAATCTTTCATTTCTTGCTGTATATCTAATTTTATATTTCTTATCTCCTCCAATAGTGTCATTTGATATTGCTCTGCTTTATTCTGCTCAGGCTTCAGTGCTGGTTCCAGTGATAATTTCCATTGTCCTATAGAACTCATCATCTTGGATGCCTTGGATGTCTTCCTAGTATTCATTAAGCTTTCCCATGTTGGTAGAGCCGGTATTGGTAACTTAATGGACTTTAGCAATTCTTTAATCATAAATTATTAACTTCACACTGCCTTAGAAAAATCAACTATTTTCACATCAATCTCTATATAAATCACTCAATATATATTAATATATCCTTTCTTGTCAATAATCTTGTCTATACTTGTAATTGCTTACCAGTTTCCCAAATTACAATAATATCAAGAGGCAAGTATTATCAAACCATCCCCTAAAAGCAGGATATGAACAAAAATATTGATTTATCAATTTATATTGCAATATTAAATTAATTGGGTTATATTAGAATCTTATATCTGTGTTAGATCACTTATTAATTCATCAATATTAATTTATCTGTCCAAACCGCAAATTCTTATTTATATTAAAAACTCTACCAGACAATCTATACCCATCGAATATTGAATATCAATTCATCAATGTCAAGTTAAATAACAATTCATCAAATCACTTAGATAGACATCACTTCATCAGATCACTTAGAAAATCTATATCAGTCAAATCGATAAAATGAAATGCGAACCGTATAAACAATAATCAATATATAGTCTATATATGATCTATTATGCCTTATAATATTAAATCTTAGTTATTGCACCGTTTGCTTTTCTCCAGTCTTAGCACGTTGTTAATGGCGATCTTCACCTCTCTCCTCCTTGCCAGTTCCTTCCTCATCTCTCTCTAGCGACCCACTCTTGTGCTGTACTGTGCCCTCTTTTCTTTTGATTCTTCAATCCTCAATTCTCAGTCTGCCTTTATCTTCCGCATTCTATGCTGACCTTTTTCTTCTTTCTCTTCCTTAGTCTTGCCTTAGTCTTGCCTTCTATTAGTCCTGTGTAGAAAAATCCTCTCAATTTTAAAGTTTAAAATTGTAATCCACTCTGCTTCGGTTTGTTTAGAGTCCCATTTCCACTGGCTCCATTAAAGTTTCTACAGCCCATCTTTACTTCTTAAGCACCCACCATCTCAGTCTCTCTCTAGCTGCTATTAAATTCTTATTTCAAAAGTTCAGATTTCAAATACCAGTTCATTAGCCACCTGGGAAACTGGTAGTCCAGCATGCAGATCTTTAATTTTTAACTCTTAACTTTAGGTGGGATATTTTGAAAATCAAAGTCAAAGATTTTGCTGGCTGGCTGGCTCTCTAATAATGGCTCCCCAAGCACATGTTCTCTCTGTCAGCGTTTGTTAAATCTCACCCACCTATTGGTTACCCATCATCTAGTCTACAATTCAAATACTCCTCCTGAATTCCTTACTCACTAAGGTATCTGGCGGTCTTAGATCTCTCTCAGGGTGAAATTGAAAGACCTTAAAACTCTCTTCTCTGCTGAGTCTTAAAAGCAGTTTGCAGGCACCGCTTGCGTGCCTGAGTGCTGGTAGATGGCTGTGGCTGCTCTGATCTTCTCCATCCCGTCCGCTGCCGTCTTGCATGATCGCGCTAGATGGAAGCTAAGGGACACATTCTGATCTCCGGAGCCCCTTTCGATCTCCCTATACCAAGGGGGATCTTTTAGCTGGGTTGTTAGAATCACCAGCCGTCTTCTGCCATCTGCCAAAGGATCCCCTTGCACGGAGCTTTACGGGGAGCCTTTCCACGACACCATATCCAAACCGGAAGTCTGGACTGGGCTCTTTATACAGAAAACAGATAGGGAACTGTTGACCAGTTGACAGAAAAGAAAGTTGTAGAAATAGACATTATACAAGTTTTTCCAATTCATGGACTGTGAAAGTATTAATGAAAATGTGGGCATATCTTTTGGATTCTCATAATTGGGAGGAATCTACAAGCATTTTTGTTTGCTTGTTTTCATTTCAAAACATGAAAATAAAAGTACAGCAAAAGAGCTGAAGTCCAAAAACATCTGGAGAACCCCAAGTATTCCACACACCTCGTGCAGAAGAAGAAAGGGAAACTCATAGACTTCTGACATCCATGGCAATAAACCCCAATTCTTTTATTCTTTTTCTTGATAATAATTTTTCTCTCTCATCTGGCAACATTTTATTTTCTTTTTAGCATGGTTCAGAACAGCCTTGAAACATAATTTGTAAGAAAAATAAATTTCATTACTGAAGGTTATCATTATCTGCAGAGGCTCCTTTCCTGAGAATCTGAAGCTACTAATGGAAGTAAATGAAAGTCAAAGTAGCAAACATTTATACACTGGGGTGAGAGGTCATTCCAAATACTAGCATTTTGTTTTTGCTTGCAGATAGTACAAAATGATCTTAAATATTATATTCTGAGCTCACTGAATGGATAATCTGGCAACAATTTAAATTGGGAATAATTGTTTTGAAAACTCTGGTTCCTCTGCAAGCATATTTCCATTTCCAAGATACAAATTGTATATTTCTTTTTCCCCACCAGCATGTGTGCCTCCCTGTGTTTCTGCCCCAGCTTTAGTCCAACACAAGCTCATTTGAGCAGGTCAAAATCTGTAGATTTATCACCCTTTATGTTGCCAGCAACAAATGCAAAAAGTTTCTGGCTGACAGAGAGCATTTTTCTTTATGTTTCTGGAGTGATTAAAAATAAACCTCTTGGATCTTTCTGTCAACTTTCTAATATGCCCTCTCAGCTGAATTCAGATTTTACCTTGTTATGTGAAGACCTGCACTTCCAAGGTCATACATCTATCACAAAGGTTCTCTCCCACAAATAGAATTTCAGTTGTATTCTGAATACATTTAAAAGTCAGCTCAGAAAATTTATCTGTGGCTAAGTAAAGAGCAGAATCAACTGACAGCCAGTTTGGGTGCTGAAAAATCTCCAGTGCAGAGCTGGCCTCATTCAATAGGCACATTGGCAGCTCTCCAGAGGCACAAAATGTGAGGAACACTAAGACTAACTCACACCTTTACTTGAGCATTTAAAAATACAGTTTACGCATCTAAAGAAAAGGGGCAAGTGAAGTTACAAAGGAAATGCAAACAAAGCACATAGAAGAGAGGCAGATGTGAGCAATTTTCATTGTCTCACTCTGTGGAATGCTAGAAATTTGGAGACGGAAGGAAAATTTCATTTAGGGGCAGTTTACTTATTTGAGTTGGGAAATGTCCTTATGTGGAGATCCAGAGTGCTATCACGGTTTGAACATTGGACTATGACTCTGGAAACTAGGATTCAATTCCCCACTCATCCATGGAAACCCACTGGGTAGCCTTGGGCTTATCACACACTCTCAGCCCCAGAAAACTCTATGATAGGGTTGCCATTAGTTGGAAATCACTTGAAGACACACAACAACAAATGCCCTAATTTGTCTCCCCCACCCCACCATAGCTATGTCCCTTGTGCAGTGCATATGTCTGTGTGTTTTCTTGTTTTAAAACAAAGGAAGAAAGAATGGAACTGTACCATGATTTCCCCATCTTAAGGCTACTCCTGTGACTTTTTAAAGTGGGTTATATTTGAAACATGAAACTTGGCACACCTACTACCATACTAGTCACCCCTTCCCCCAGATTACCAGTGTGTACTTTCTGTTAAACTGATCTTTCAAATTTACAGCACCCTTTTCATAATTTTCCAGCAAGTGTTAAATATTTGTGCAATAGCACTTAAATTGGGGTAGGCAACGGTGGTGAGGCCAGGGACCAAAGGGTGATGATGATGGTGATTTGTTCCTGAGTATCTCCATAGGCCACATAGACTACCACATACTGCTGATAGAGAAGGGAAAAAATTAAAAACAACACCGGAAGTAGACAAAGGTCCACTTCCCATTTTTTTTAGAGGAAAAAAAGAGTACTCCCGCAACTTTAAACAATGTGGGGAAGAGGAGGGTGTTACTCCACTGGAAAAATCCTATCCTGGGGTCTACGATTTGATATTAAATATGGTTCAGTGTGCCTGAGAGGTCGCCCGGATGAGCATGTAGAGAGCCATGGTCGAACAACAGAAAACCAGGTCAGGCTAGTAAATCTCCAGTCACGTAGCCCCAGGAGACGTCAAGATGTGTAAACCCACAATAAACAAAGGGTCCTCAGCCCCAAGAAGCCGACTTGAGGGGATTAGCGTGTTTTCCCCAAGTTGAGCAAATATCCTATCAGGCGAGGACCATTTACATGAAGTCACACTACAACCCAATGCAGCCAAAGATCCTGAGACTTTGGCAACACCTTGTAATCCCATCACGCAAAGGAATTTACCATTATGGAAATTCGCTATCGCTGCTACACCCATTGTTCTCCACGGGAAAGGATTAGTCCTCCAGCTACTTTTCCCCCTACAAATAGTCCCAGTTTTTGAGCAGTTCTTTGGATCGCTCCTGGTCATCCCAGCAGACCATTGCTCCATCCATTGAGTAATCCCCTCAGCCCTCTCTGTGCTGAGCCCCACTTCTCTGCTGCCTTCCCAGACCCAGGACTTCAGGAAAAGGGGCAGTATTATCCCAGCTGCAACCCCTTCAATACTCTCCTATCCATTTTCCTCTCTTTTGCTTCTTAATAGGTCTTGAGTGAGTGTGTGAGTGAGTGTGTTGGTGTGTGAGACTTTCTTTCAATACAATCATTTGTTGTTTGGTTTTTGGCTTGGCCTGACCCTGTAAAAACTGGGTAAAAAGACCCCGCTAGGTTACCCTGCCTCTTGCATTGCTATTGTGTGTGCTTTGGCTAGTTTCCTTCCCCAACACATGGAGCACATTGAGATGTTCCCCAAGGCACCCCAGAAATCAGGGTAACAAGAGACTTCAACCTATTGGTGAATCACAACTCCTAGAACTCAGTACATAAGCTGAGAGAAAGCCTACTTTAGTTGACTGTGAGTTGATTAAGAAAAGTTCTAGTGAAGCGTTTATTTTGTGTAAAATTGACCTCAGATAGAACTAACAGGGATGACTGTATCATAGGAATTGAAAGAATATTATAAAATGTTTTAAACTATTCAAGAAATGTTTTCAAAACTATATTTTTGTTTTTTTTTTGTTTTGTTTTGAATGTTGAGAAAGCCTGATGAGGAGAATAATAGACTGATGAGAATCTTCATGTTTCAGAATAATTCACACACACACACACATAAAATATTTTCTACATAGAAAACTCATGTGTGAATTAGGTTAAAATAATTCTCAGATTGTGAATGGGCATCACACATAGTTCTCAAAGAGTTTTTTGAAGCAGAAAGAAAATTGCTAAAATTACTCATTGTTTCCTTCAAGAAAAAAATTAGTGAAGAATTAAAACCCTACTGCATGTTTGCTTGTTTATTACTTATTTAAAGTATTTCTGTATCACATTCCAACCCACAAGGGCTCCTGAGGTGATGAACGAATAAAAACCAGATAAAACAATACAAAGGTAAACACTATTAAAAAGATATTAAAATAGTCTTTTAAATTTCTAAAAGCAGTTTAAAAGCAATCCTAGTATCCAGTTTTAAAACAGTTAAAACACCACTTTCAAATACTGAATGCCATATGGAACAGCACTATTCTGGCAGCCCTCCATAAGCTAAAAAAAGATGGGGCCAGCTTTACTTCCATAGGTAGGGAATTCTACAATCAAGGCACTGCTACAAGAAAGCCCTGTTATGTGTACCCACCAGCCTTACTTCATGAGATGTTGTGACATGCAACAGGGTCTCCTTGGAGGAACTCAAATTTCTGGTAGGCTCAAATTTGAGGAGGTGGTCCTATAGATATCTTGGCCCCAAGTCATTCAGAGCTTTGTAGGTCAACATCAGCATCTTGAATTGATCTCAGAAGCAAACTGGAAGCCACTATAGTTCTTGCAAGACCAGTGTTATAGTGTCTCTAAAAGGCATACTGGACACCAGTCTGGCTGCTGCATTTTGCACTAAGTGGTGCTTTGGAACAATTTTCCAGGACTTAGGAGCAGTATTGACCTCTGTTGAACCCCATAGGCTAATGGCCAAAAGGCTGAACAACAGTTTGCCTGTACCACCCTCTAAGAATGTTCGAGAATGACCAGAACCACTGCAAAGCAATGCCACCAAATCCCATATTAGTCAAATGACCCAGAAGGATACCATGGTTGGTTGTATCAAATGCAGCTGAGAGATCCAGTAGGTACAGCAGGGACTCTCTGCCCTTATTCAGCTCCCAGCATAGATCATCTGCAAAGGTGACTAAGGCTATTATTGTCCCATAACTAGAATTGAATTCAGATTTGAATGAAGCAAGGTACCATATTTGCTGGCATATAATATACACTTTTTTCCTGAAAAATAATATTTAAAAAAGGGGTACATCTTATACACTGGTGTCTCTTATACACCAGCAAATACCAACCCCTTTCCTGTGCATTTTGCCACTGCATAAGTTCTCAGCACTGAGGCAAAATGCATAGGAAAGGGAAGGGGAGCTCTAGGGGGCTAAATAGCGTTCATGTGAAAAACAGCAAGCCCACAAATGCAGCAACACACACACTTTGCAAGGCAGTGCTCTAAGCTTGAGATTCTTCCCTCTTGCCCTGAGGACTGGAGAAGAGAGTCCAGGCTATGAGATCTGGGAACTCTAATCAGTAAAAACAACTCTAATTAAGGACCATGAGAGTGGCAAACAAATCCTTTGCCTTGGGGTAGGAGAATCCACTTACTAATGGCCACTTCTCTCAACTGTTTCTCCAAGTTGTAGAAAAGCTTTCTTGTTTAAATTTAGAGCAGGTGTAACATGAGCAGCCATAAAATCAATAGTGGATTCATCAACGCCATGACATCAACCCCAATGACAACTGTTGCAATTTTCATTACCTTTGCTGCTCAAATAAGTTATTGTGCTTGGACACATGTCAGCAATTTTGATTTATATAAAAAAAAATTCAGAAAAGAGTATTGTCTCCTGAAGGATTACCAAGTACATCAAAGATTTTTTTTTTCTGTTCCTATGTAAAGCCAGCATGGTATAGTGATTGGAGCACTGAACTATAGCTCTGGAGAGCAGGGTTTGAATCCTCCCTCAGCCATGAAGACCCGTGGGTGATCTTGGACAATTCATACTCTCTCACCCTCAGAGGAAGGCAAAGGGAAACCTCTTCTGAACAAACTTTGCCAAGAAAAGCTTGTGATAGGATTGACTTAAGGTTGCCATCAGTCAGAAATGACTTGAAAGTATGCAACAAGAATAACAACATGTAGAGGAGCTACTGTATGGATTCTCTTTGCCCTTGTTGGCAATGTATTTGCTTTTTGCTACTTTTCATTTAAAAAAAAACTGTGAAGACTAATAAAAAACAAAACTATAAAGACCTCAAAAATTCTGAGTAGGTAGCAATGATTTATTTATTTATAAACACCATGCATTCATCAAACTCTATCATGGTCACAGAATGAAGAAACAAAATAGGGGAACTACCATGCAGTCTTACAAGAGGAAGTTGCTGGTTGATAATTAAGATTCTCTCTGAAGTGACAACTCAGAAAATGGATTGCACTGAGACAATCAGGAAGGCAGCAGCATCCTTTGCTAGATAAGGGACCATCTGTCTCCCCACTAAGCTGGACATCAGTGCTAATGCTAACTACTTACTATGATTGTTTAGTTTATACAGGGAAGATTTGTGTGTGCAAGGGGGCATTTTCCACTCTTATCTGAGTCTTGTATTAGATGCTGGGTAGTGATTCACTGGCTACAATTTCTAAAGCTCTGTACATCTGAGTCAAACCATACTCAAGGACCCACTTGTGCTCTTGTGAATCTTATCACTGTTTGACAAACCAAAGTAAACCCTTGTTTTGAATTCTTGTTGGTGAAGATCTCCATGAAGCATAGGAAATTGACTGACCTTATCATGAGCTTCCAGTTCTGGAAATCTGCCTGAGTCCTAATTTTTAGATGTTCAGAAAATGTGGGAATTGTTTACTTTTGTCAGGCAAGATTTCAGATTGCATATATTAATTTATTTACTTACTTAATAATTACATTCATATTCAGTCTCTCCTTCAATGAACATATATGGCTTTATGCTTAAAACAACTTTGTGAGGTAGGTCAGGCTAATGTGCTATTGCAGGTTAGGCCTCCTTAGAGATAGCATAAAGATATCATTTTGATATCAATAATTTGGCTCTCTTCCACCACCCCTCTCCATGTGCTTGTGAGGCCCCCAGACAAGCACAGAACTAGGCTTGGCCATCAAACGCTGCAATATCCCAAAACAATACAGACAGGCCAGAAATAGCCAGATCACCGCTTTAGGAGATCTCTCTGCAAACACCCTTATTATGTATGCACGCTGTTTACAAAGGACTCCCTGCCCCGAGCAGGCAACTTGGCAAACTGAATACTCAACTGCCAAGCACTGAGTATTTGCATACTGTCTACCTCTTTGTCAATTCGGACCTAACTCAATCATGCTAAATTTTGACCTTTCCAAAGCTTTGTCTCGCGCCCGAAACTCATTGTTTTCCCCATGTACGGAATAGCCTACAGTTACATTTCTCCCTATAAAACCCCCTGATTCCGAGATCTTCCTCGGATCGCTCCAGACTTCCATCCAGCCTTGCTGCCGCTTTGTTTGGCGGGCTGTCCCCTCAGTCCCACGTACTGAGATTCCATACCAACGAACTCAAGCTTCAGGATAGGTGTCGTATCACCCAATTCAACAATCCCTCTCAGAAATCCCTCTATACCACTCCAACCTTTATTTTCTATAGTTATCTGAGTGCGTGTGTTGCATACACTGCTTGTCTGTATTTAATTAAAATCTAAATTATTCTTAAACTTGGTGTGCTCCTTGGCTTGGCCTGACCACGTAGACATTGGGTAAAAGATTCTGCTGTGTTGCCTTGCCTCTCGCATTGCTAACTTGTGCTCTAGCTAATCTCCCCAAACTTAGTTAATGGAGAGCGCATATAGGTGTCCCTCCCGGGACCCCCAGTAAACAGGGTAACAAATGGAAAGTTACTGCCCTAGCTCAGTGGGGATTTAAACTTGGATCTCTCAGATCATCTCATTAGAAACCATTGCACTATACTAGTACATAGGATTCTGAGGGGGCAAGGCACAATCTAATTCTGTGATGGCAAGACAGAGCCCACATGGCATGGAATTTGCCATTATCAACTGAGTCAAGGAGAACATTTGCCAAAGTGTCTTCTTCCCCAGCTTCACAGATACCTCAGGTAATAAAACCAGGTAGCAACCTGTTTTATTCTCCCTTGAGGTTGCCTATCATGTCTTCACCTGTTTGTCCAAATTATATCTATTTCACCAGACCTTGTCTACTATGACCTGACTGATTGCTAGAGGAGCCTTTAAGAACTTGCTGTGATGGTTAACACATTCTGCTGTCTTCTCCTGTAAGCCTCAGAGCACCACAGAATGAGCCAGGGCTAAAGTCAATTCATAGATGTGTAGTCATTGACTTTTAATTTGTAGTGTAATTTGCCTTGTGGTCTTTTTGAAATAAATCTTGTTGTTCACATGAATATACTCCATGCCCACTAGTCACATTGTTTTATTTCCTACTCTCCTCAATGTCATAACTCCACAGAATTATCATAATTCAGAATTTCAACCCAGTTGCCTGCAGTGTTTTTTTCCCCCTATTTTTTTTTAAAAAAACTCACATTGGGGTTGTTTTACCAACAACCTCAATTATAAATAACAGAAAGAATGGCTTTTGATCAACTTCTTAGAGGTATTGAAGAGATTAAGGGAGTTTCTGATTTTGTTTTCCCTTTATTCCTTGCTTCCTGTTGAGAAAAACAGAAAACATTACATGGAAACATTTTGTCTTATTTTACACAGAGATGGAACCTGCTGGGAAGGTAAACACAACATACATCTTGACAAGCTGCTCACAGGTCTTGTATACGTAACACACCTTTCACTAAGCCATAACTTTGGCGCAAAAATACTAAATACAGTGGGACAACAGTATCTGCAAGCTTGCCACCCACAAATTCAACTTGCTATGAACCAAAACAAACAGGAATAATAATAAATTTATAAAATGCAGTATTCCAAAAATATGTAAATAAATATATAAATATAAAAAAGCAGTGCAAGGTGTCTTACATCTCTCCTGCCCTGCCCTGCCGCCTTGCTAGAGGACCATGGTGGAAACTGTTCTGTGGTGCTATGCTGAGGCTGAAGAAGCTGATGAAGGGAGAAAATGGCAGGGCAGGGGGGAATGTGAAAGGGAGGAAGAGAGGGAGCCATGTGTCAGGCTGGAGATGCGAGACTGGGGCTCACGCATGCATGGCGGTTGCTTTTGGAGAGCATGTAGGTGGTGCTGGTGAGGAAGGGATCACTGAATCCATGTGAATGAAGTCCCTTTTTAAAAGAAAGTGCCTTTATGTATAGGACTTGAGTATCCACATTTTTATTATCCATGGGGGACCTGGATCCAATGCCTCAGTGGATACTGAGGGCTGTTTCTTGGAAATGTTTGACAAGTTTCACAATCAGCAGGCACATGAGGTATGTCTTGAGAAACTATTCTATTTCAGATTGCTGATGGAGGCAGGTTGAATATTTGGAGACTCCTATGTATTTAGCACACTGGTAGCTGTTGGCTTTTGTGCCAGTGGGACAGTGAATCCAGCCCATGTATTAATTCAAGTTTCAAAGGAGTTATCCACAGTACTGAAAAGTATTCTCAAAACAGCTTTAGAAGAAGCTTGGTTAGCTTCTTCTTGAAACCTGTGTTACCCTGCATTGTGGGGGTCCTGGGAGGGGTGCCCAAATAACCAAATAAAAACACAAGATGGGAAAATTATCTCGAGCACTCTCTTAAGCTAACGAGAGGCAGGGTAACTTAGCAGGGATCTTGTACCCTATGTATACAGTGTCAGGTCAGAAGAGTGGTTAGACAGTTTTAAAATAGTAAAAATAATAGCTTTATTAAAGGATAAGCAACAGAAAAGACACCACAAGCACACAGCTAACTAGAAATTAGAAATAAGAGTTTTCGGGAGAAATGGGCAATACGACACCTTATCTCGTAGTCCTGGAGAAAAGCGGAGGATTGCAGGGAAGAAAGCTCAGCGCAGTTCGCTGAGGGGGCGACTCACTGGACAAAGCGACAGCAAGGTGGGGTAGCAGTCCGGAGCGTTCCAAGAAGAGAGGCAGACTCAGTTATTGGGAACTGAGGGGACAACTTTACTGGACAGAGCGGCAGCAAGGCTAGATGGAAGTCCAGGGCGATCCGAGGTGTGCTCGGAATCGGGGAGTTTTTACAGGGTGAATTGTGCCTACAGGCCATGCCATGCTCAGTGAGAACAAAGGAAATTTGGAGCAGGACAAATGCGTTGGAAAAGGTCAGGTTTTACATGATTAGCTTAGCGCTGGATGACAATAGTGCAGCCAGTATGCAAATGGCTCAGTATTGAGAAGGTGCTGGCTCAGGGCCGTGCATCTTTGTGTAAAGTTGAGCCTAAGCAAGGTGTGTCTGCAAGAAATGGTCCCTGAAGCAACGGAGTGGCATTAATCTGCCTGCCTAAGTGGGGATTGGAATGTCCAACCATTACCAGCAGCACCTGTTTACGTGCTTGTCCAGTGGCCCTTGCAAACACGTGGAGCAGGGTGGCAGAGAAAGGTCAAGTGAAGGCCAAATAAGTTTGATATCAAGAGATATCTAGTGCTATCACTGGGCATGTCAGAACCGTGGTAACACCTGTGTAAAACCTGGAGTGGATTCACTATCCGAATAGCATGAGAACCACCAGCCACCACTGATCTAGCATTTGTAGATGGGAAATATCATAGAAAAATCCTTCCCCCTGTGTATGGGTCTTATATGTATACATATAAATACACACAGATAATCATACTCAGGCATTCAAACTTCCAGGGGTATTTGTGGCATATTATTGCAACACATAAATGAGGGAGCATGTGAAACAATTTCCTCAAAATCAGATTAATCTAAAATCTTTCCAAGCGCTGATTATTTTTTTTCTCAAGCAGCCTTTCTAATTCTAAACAATTATACTTTCTTCTTGCCCAACATATATTCTACCTGTCATCTTGCATGCTTTAAACCAGGATTTGAAATGGTGTAGTCTTCTAGATGGTGTTTGACTATAGTTCCCATCATAGCCACTGACAAGGCATGCTATAAGCTGGAGTCCAATATCATCTGGAGGGTTTCATGACCCCCAACCCTAATTTAAATTAAAGGTGGAGAGGCCTTAGGAGTCTAAGAGCCACATTTCATTTTGATGAAGCTTTTAGGGGTTACATGAAATAGATTGACATCTCCCATTTCTGGAAAAATGAGCAGAGCTGACCTACACACTCTCTTTCATGAACAATCACACACAAAACAAACAAATCCAGTTCACACAAGGAACACATTGCCTTCTGATATACACATGTATACACCTCACAATCATATGCACTTACCAACCGTATAAACACATGCATGTAAGCTTCCCCTATGATCATATTGAACTTCCATTGGCATCTCACATTTACATTAATTCATTATCAGTATGCATTCAGTCAGTTCTTAATTTAGATGACTGTTTTCCTTCCTTCCATGTGATACAAAAAGTCTCTTTGACTTCCTGGTTCCCTGGCCCAGGGTCCTTCCAGACTACACCATTGTAGCATTATAATTCCACTTTAGCTGTCATGGTTCCATCTTTTAGAATCCTAATAACTGTATTTTCATGAAGTATTTAGAATTTTCAGCCACAGAAACTCTAGTGCCTGACCAACCATTATCACACTACAGTGTTAAAGTGCTGCTATTCTACTATCAACCTCATATGGAATTCTGGGGTTTGTAGTTTAGGGAGGGGCACTTCGAATTCTCAGCAAAGAGCTCTTTGGTCTCAGTAAACTACAAACCTCAGAATTCCACAAGGTGTTGAAGGTGGAATAGCAGCACTTTAACATTGTAGTGTGGAAATGTCACAAATTACAGACCTCCTAATTCCATAGAACACAATCATGGCAATTAGAAGAGAATAATAGCACCATAATTATGTGATATAAAAGGGCCCTTAATTTATGCTAAGGCCAACCATGACTCAGTCAAGAAGTATATTCAGTGGCAGGAGTGAATATGAGAAGAAAATTGTCTGTGAACAAGTATGCACTACTTTTCCCTCATTGCTGAAAAGTATGTTTATAATATAAAGTACCAGAACCTGTATGATCTTGGAAGTTAAGTAGGGTCAGCCTTCTTTAGTACTTGGATGAGAGACCACCAATGAATACCAGGTGCTGTAGGCTATGTTTAAGAGGAAGGAACTGGCAAAACCACCTCTAATTATTCCTTGCTTAATTAAATTCTATGAAATTCATGGGATTGTCATAATTCCACAGTTGACTTGAAGGAGCACACACACACATAAAATAACTGATTTTTTAAAAACACAACAGCAGCAGGTGCAAAGACAGTGAGCAGTCAATGCTTCTGACAAAGCCTATGGGTGTATTGCTGATAAATTCAGCCAAGCTGAAAACAACCTGAAGCAAGAGTAGGCAGCTTCTTTATGTGACCAGGACCTTATTTTGGTTAGATTAAGTGAGGAGGCCAGCTGCTATCACACTGTGAGAAGCCAAGGAGTGTGTGACTGAGAGCACATGTAAAAGCTGGTGTTCAATGCAGCAATATTTTATGTTCTTGGATTTATCTTATCTCCCCCTTCCCTCCAGTCACCTTCCTTGTGAGACTATGGAGCGTCACAGAGCATAACATACTACTATGTGTTGTAAAATGGCTGGTCTTAGATGGATAGGTAACCTTGTGGAAGAGAGTAAATGACAGCTTGTAACTGCAATGCCCAATGCCTAATTTCCTTGATGGCAACCAAGGAAACAGAGGAGAAGCTGATGTCATTTATTTATACAGTACCATCAAGGTGCCTGGCAAGTAAAACAGCCAAAAACAGTAGATCTTGCCAAAAGTGTATCATCTAAAATATATGTGCATATGGGGTGGGGGAGGAGGGAAGAAGGCATAATAAAAATATAAAATTATACAATAAAATTGTAAAACAAATTATCCAGATAAAATACCAAAAAAACCCTGACAAATAATATAAGATGATAAAACAATATTAAGCTAAAATGGAAAACAAGAAAGTTTTTAACTGATATTTAAAAAATAATGAGTGAGGGAGCAGTCCACAAGTGTTCAGGGTAGTAATTCTAAGGATATGGTACAATGAGTGAGGATGAAGCCAAGCCCAGGCAGAAGAAACCCTTGGTTGGGTGAGAAGTTTAGAGTTTCCTGAGTGCAGATCTCAAGCAGGCTGGTGAAAAGAAATAAGAGCTGAAATGTAAGGGGGAGCTAGGTTGAACCTTAAAGCAAGAAGCTTGTACTAATCCTAGAAGGAATGGGTAACCAATCAAGAGATATCAAAAGTGGGGTAACATGATCCAAACAATGGGTCAAAAAGATAATCTTAGCAGCAGAATGTTGAATGGAAACTTGATGACTAACGTTAGATAATGGAGAGCCAGTCAAAAGAAGATTACAATAATCAAGGCAAGAAATGACCAAGGCATGAATTACGGTCTTAGTAGAGGAAGCATAAAGAAAAGGTCTGATTTTGGCAGTATTATAAAGAAAAAAATGACATGACTTTGCTATAGCCTCAGTGTGAGGAACAAAAGACAAAGAAGAGAAACAAATAAAGCCAAGGCTATGTGCTTCCTTCACAGGATAAAAGGGAATATTAGTGATGGAGAATGCATGTTGTAAAGGAAGTTTTGGAGGATAACTAAGTAATTCTGTCTTTGCCATGTTAAATTTTAGGTGACAATGAAACATCCATGCTGTGGTAGCTGAAAGATGTGCTATAATGCTATCTTCAATGTCAAAAGAGAGTTCTGGAGTGTGGAAATACAACTGAGTGTCATCAGCATAAGTCTGATATTGAAAACTATATGAACACTACCTAAAGACAGTGTTTAAAGAGAAAACAACAGACCTGGAACAGAACCCTGTGGTATGCCAACCAAAAAGGAAAAGAAGAAGATAAAGACCTCCCTCTACCACATTAAATGACTGACCTGAGAGATAAGATGTGAACCAGCTAAGGACTGAATCAGTAAACCTGAGGTCATGAAGCGAATCTACCAATAGAGCATGATCATCTGTCTAAAAGGCTGCAGAGAGATCAAGAAGAATAAGGACTAAATATAGGCCTTTTGACTTGGCCTAAAGGAGATGATCTGTGATTTTCATAACAGCTGTCTCCATAAAGTGCAAAGGATTGAAATTCCAGATTGAAAAGAATCCATTACAGAAATATAAGAAAGAAAATCGAGGCAACATACATAAACAGCACATTTGAAAATTTTCAAAACAAGGTGATCATTAGAAAGAGAAGTATGATCAAGTGAAGGCTTCTTAAGATTGTAGAAACAGTAACATGTTTAAACTCAGAAGGAAATGAACCAGTAAGAAGAGATAGATTAATGACATGGAGATGAGAAGGGAGAAGGGCAGGGGCAATAGTAATTAAGATGTAATTAAGAAGCGAGAAGGAACAGGATCAAAAGATCAGGTAGAAGGATTTGAAGACATCAACACTTTGGATAGTTCATCCAACTCGATAGTGGAAAAGTAGAAAACATAGAAGAAATAGACATTTGATGTGTTGATAATGAAGAACGTTCAGTAGCAGCAAGATCAGAATGGATAGTTTTGATTTTAGGATTACTATTTTTTTAAAAAATCAGAATCATCACCAGCAAATGAAGGAACAAGGACAGTCAATAAAAGGAGTAAGCCAAGTCTGAGGTTTGGTAGAAGGGAGTGTGACTGTTGACTAAGGGGCAAAACTATGAAGAGTTGAAGATAAGAGTTGAGTAAAGAAACAGTTGAATCCAAAGAATCAATGGAATTACATGAAGACAGAGAAAAGATCAGTGCTTGCAAAAAGACCTCAGAATTAAGTTCTTAAAAGGAGTGAGCAATAGAGTGCCAAGGAGGTGGATTGTGAAAAAGCACAGAAAAAAACAAGATGATGATTAGACAAAGGAAATTCAGTAATTGAAATTCAAGTGACGGAAAAATTCTTAATAAGAACAAATCAAGACAATGGCCAAGGGAGTGGGTAAGTGAATCGACTAAACCTTGGGTCCGAAAGAAGACAATAAAGAAAGGAAAGGTAAGACAGCAGGATCTTTGAGATCATACACATGAATATTAAAATCACCCATAATAAGAGTGGTAATATTGTCTTAGACAAGGAAAGTCAATCAGGAATCAAAATCAGAAATAAAAGTTGAAAATGGCCAGGTAGACAATAAATGAATACAATCGACAGGTGCAGAGGCAAAAAGAGTCTTACAGCATGGGCCTCAAAGGAAGAGAAACAGTGTGCTGGTAGAAAGGAAAAAAAGATGAAACTGGCATGAGCTAAATAATGGAAGACCCACTCCACCTCCCTTACCCTCATGGCAGGAGAATCTTCCAAAGCAGAGGCAGCCAAAGAAGCAGTATTATGGATAGGGAGCCAGGCTTCAGTGAGAGCAAGAAGGGGAAAAGGTCTGGAGAGAAATAAATCATGAACCGTAGCAACTTTAGGAGCTTTTGAGCAACAGTTTCATAAAGAGCAAGAAAAGGGAAGCTGGGTAGAAAGAAGACAGAGGATAGGTATTAGATTAGAAGAAATGGAAGAAGTGGGAGCCATAACAAAGAAAAAAGAAAATTTAGAAAAGAGTGCCCAATGAAAGGATAAATAAAACCTGAAAAGAAAACATAGAAGTTACAAGGAAAAGTATGAAACACTGACATCACTAGTAATGAAACCAGGATTCTCACAAATAGCACTCCTTGAATTTTGCCTTGCAGAAGGTAGTGGAACACTCTTTAAGTTTAACTCTTAAAAGTTCTGGTTTCAAGATCCCAGTATAAGCAAACTTTTTTCTTCTGAAATTCTCTTCATCTTTAACACCTATGGTAGTGGGCAGCTGAGGATCAGTCTTCTCCATACTGTAAAATCTGTAACCTTTTGAATTCAAGTGAGTGGAAATTGCGGAGAATTTTCTTTGAGTTGAGAAAAACTCACACATTAGTTCATATTTGGGACAGAAAGGACTGTGAGGGTTTTTTGTTGTTCCTTTTGTTTTAAAGGCACATATGGGAGAGAACAGAACTGTCAGATTTCCCTCACCCCTTTAGACTGCTTCCATATTCCACAAAGGTCCGTTCTACTTCCTTCTTTGACAGAAGAACATTTCTGTTGTCTGAATGTGTACAACGTTCAGCATCAGACAACAACATTCTCAGTTTGTATCCAAGAATTCCACACAGGGTGTCTCAAATTCATAATTGTTCTCAAAGTTCCTCTGTAAGATATCAAGCATTAATCCCCTCTGGCCATTGTTCTTCCATTGGCTATCCGAGAACATTAACAGAGAGTAACTTAGAGTTATATTCTACATTTGCAGCAATTTGCTTCCACTTTATCATGGCCCAAGCCTATGAAATCCAAAGATATATAGCTTAGTGAGGTACTTAACATTCTCTGCTAGAGTGTTCTAGTGCTGTGGTTCAAGAGAATGGGTAAGATTATTTTACCAGACAATTCAAATTACTTCATCAAATGACAATTCCATCATTACAATGGTATGAAATTTCTATATGTGTACTGTAGATAGTCTACAGAATAATGTTCAGCCCTTTAAAAAGCCCTAGATTTTCTTAGAAATATTGTCAGTATCTTTCCTCCTTTGAGAATACTCCAAATACATTACATTCCAAGTACAAGTGAAATATTTGGAATAAATTTACTAAGTACATAATATGAAATAAAGTGTTTGGTTTCCACTGCCAGCTGTAGAATAAAGTTAAACTCCATTTCAATTTTGCTAAGTGACATCAGTTGGGGACTGATTGTGGAAAACTAAATAAATAGATGGAATTCAATTGCATTTTTAAACATCTGACCATTCTGTATAAAATATACATAAAATGCATTCAGGCACTGCCAAAACCATGTGCAAAGAGATTGGATTTTTCCTCCTGGGAATTACTTACGTTTAGAAATATGCAGAGTACAAAATTCAAAATGAGTGATCAGAAGGCTGGCAGTTTCCGTCCTTATCAGCCAGCGGGACACTCAAGAAAAGGGCAATGGGAATCGTGAAAGTGCAAGCTCTTGCCAATCAAAGCAGAAAGTGATGAAGACAGCATGTTTGCAGTGGCTAGCAATTCTGACTCAGGAGTAAAGACACCAGTGACTAAAGATACAAACAAAGGCTGTATTATAAGAACTCCACTGAAGATAGGAAAGCTTTTGGAGGCTGACACAGAACTAAGCTAGTTTCACTTTTAACAGGAATGGAGAGAAAGGGGGGGCAAGATGGCAAGGAGGGGGAGAGATCTTTAAGAATACCAGTTTATTTCTCAGAGAGGTTAGAACAGGTGGATAAGACATAAGACTTTAGGTCCCTGTAAACTACTTAACCCTATCACTGCTGCTTAGGGATGGAAATAATATTTGGAAATATTTGAGAAAAGAATGAAAAAATGTGTTTCTTGAATTTTGGGAAACCATGATGAGAGCAACTAAAGGTACTTGTTGCTTCTTTCAAGAATGAAATTAGTGAGGAATTATATCCCCAGTGTTGCTGTCTAAGACTTCTGTAACTCTTTAAATGCTGAGCATTGTTCCTTTCCCAGCAGAGAGACTACTTCATTCTGTTTGACTTCTTTAGGCTTCAGGATAGAGGTGCAGAATTTTTCAGCCTTCTTTTTCAGTTTATGGTGGAAAGAATGTTACAAGTGGCTCCAAAGTTCCTTTGGCAATGATTGCCCTTGCAGAAAGAAAGAAAGAAAGAAAGAAAGAAAGAAAGAAAGAAAGAAAGAAAGAGTAGATCTCACCCTCAACTCCCATGGGAAGAAAGGTTAACCTTGTCCTGCATAGCATCCTCTTACTTAGCATCTAATTTATTCTGTTTGAATTCATAAGAGTGTTATACTTTTCCTTCCGTTAAACAGGGACAACAATATGTTTATGCAGCTTTGACCTTCTCTTTTCCTATCTCATTTCTTCCCCTGTGAGCAGTGCAGGAGACTTTCATCTAACAATGCTAAATATGAAAGCTATGAAAGAACTTTGTTTATAGTTTCTTTTCTTTGAAACAGGTTGAGTGAGTGCATGGCGGAGGGGGGGGACCTTGAAAAGAAGCAAGGTCTTTCTTCTTCTCTACTGCCTTTTCTTGTTTGCAGCCTTCCTAAACATTCTAAAAGGCATTAAATGGATTGGTTGCACCTTGTCACTGGAGAAAGATTTGAAGTATCATTTGATGGAGATTATTCATCAAAAGCATCTAAAAGAATCTATAGCTGGAGGATATTCTCTTTTGCTAGATTATAAATTAGGCCCCAATCCTGAGGTTCTATCTCTAGAGACTTAAATTTTGACTGAGAGTAGGGGAGTGAAGCTTGTCTCAAATTAGCTTGCAGATGTTAAGGCTTTGGTCTGAAGAGTACTATCCTTTCTGAATTGTGTATGAGTGACAGTGTACTTGGATGACTTAAGAAAATCACATGACATAAAAGTGGCCCAAAGAATTTTGCTGCCTGCAAGAGAGCTGCAAATGGTCCAGGCTATCTGGAACACTCTGCCTTTCCCTATCAGTCCACTTGAGTGCTATGATCTTTTGGGAGATGCTTCTTTTAATCCCACCAATCCTCACAGGTATGTTTAGAAGGAACACATGGAAGGACCATCTCCATGGTTGCTCACAGACCCTGGAATTCCCTTACTAGAGAGAGATATCTTGGCTCATTCTTTGCCCTCCTTTTGTTAGCCAATAAAGACTTTTTCCTTCCAGCTGCTATGGAGAATTCATTGTTTTCCTCCCCAAATAGTTTTTTTTTTTTTTTGGTTTGTTTGTTGTTGTGTGCCTTGAAGTCATTTCTGACTTATGACAAAACTAAGGTGACCCTATCCTGGGTTTTCTTGGGAAGATTTGTTCAGAGGGGTTTTTGCCATTGCCACTCCTCTGAAGCTGAGATAGTGTGAGTTGCCCAAGATCACTGAGGACATTTCTGCTGGGCATGCTGGGCAAAAGGCAGGCAAATAGGAGGGGCAGCCCCCAGAGCAGAGAAGGTACACAGGAGACTTTTCTCCTCTATTCACTTGCCTTTTGCCAGGGCACAGAGAAGGAAGGCAGGGCGCCCAGGCAAACAGCAAGTGAATAGAGGGGGAGAATGGGGAGAATGACAAGCAGACCCCTTTGCAAATAATCAAATTTGCAAAGGTTAAACCTGAGGAAGGACTGTAGTACATATATTTAGTACTATATTGATTCCCCTTTTATGTTGATTCACTTTTATGTTAATGTTTGAAGTGGCTTTATTTCTATAAATAATTTAATACTGTTTTCATTACAACTTTTTCATAATCACCATTAAACTTTATTTAATCCCTACCTTTCCCACTACAATTGGACCCAAAGTGGCTTACAAATTAAAATACAATGGAGTTCAAAACAAACAAAAAGATCAGCATTAAAATAGAATTAAACTACCAATGGCATTTTTTTAAAAAACAGATTCTGCCAGGATTAGGCTCACATTACGGTTGCCATAAGTGAAAAATGACTTAAAGGCACACAACAACAACAGTTAAAACAATAAAAACAGTATAGCACTCTCTGAAAAGCCCTTTCTTTAAAAATGTCTATTCTCAAAAGTCTGTCAGAATTGGGGTTTTTTTCCCCTTAAAAAAGTATTTGCTTGCTGTAGGAAAGACTTCAAAGAAGGGCTCAGTCTGGCCTCAGAGCTCCAGAGCCTAGTGGCTACCTAGATCCTCAGTCTTTGTGAGAAAATTTGTGCACAGATAAAGGAAGGGAATGGAACAAGTCCTCTCCCCCTGTCCCAAATGCACACCACATCCCCATTTGGTTTGCTTATTTTTGCACCTGAGGGCAAAAATCTCACAAGTGTCTCTCTCCTGCTGTCCTGGCAATAAAAAAACAACCATAATACCTTAAACTATTATTAATTTCTTGCCCTTTCATGACATGAACTACTTCATTCTGCCTAGTGGTAGGGTCAGCCCTGGTAGAAAATGCATGAATTAAATAAGACAACCTCTTCAGAACTAAGGCCTACTTGTCTCACTGAGTGCTAAGAATAATGGAATTATCCAAAAGCACATATAAGTGATGTCCCACAGTGTTGAAATTTGTTTATATCCCACTTTGCTGCCAATGAATTTAAGGGGCCTACATAGCTCTTCCTCTTCTTTCACTCATATTAACCGTGCAAAGTAGATTGGATAGAGAACAGCCAGACTCAGTTCCCCTAGACAGCTTTATAGCCATCTGGAATTTGAATATTTTTCTCTTCTGAATGTTCTATTCTCTGGCCAAATGGTTTTCAAACACACAAACATATAGCATATAATAATACCATAAATAATCCCACCCTTTGTCTCCATTCCTACTCTTATTGTAAAAAAAAAAAGAGGAGTGGGGGAGTAAAATGGTAGCAAAATTCAAAGACGGGCATGCACACTAATAATTTGAGATTATTCTTCAAGATCATTGGACAAAGAAAACAAGAAACCTTTTGCTACATCTTAGTGTTTATTCACTTTTCATTGTGAAACCCGAGCTTGGTAGCTTTGGCATATTTTGTTGTTGTTGTTGTTGTTGTTGTTGTTGTTGTTGTTGTTGTAATAATTGTTGTCACATGTCTTCAAGCCGACTCTAACTTGTAGCAAGCCTATTATTTGGGGGGATGGGCAATAATTATTCAGAGGAGGTTTAACATTGTCTTTCCATAAGAAGAGTGCTGTTACCGTAGTTTCTAGTCTGGACTTGTGGTATACTAGATATCATTTGATATCAAGAATTTGGCCTTCTTTACCCATTCTGCTCCATGTGCTTGCGAGGCCCCCAGACAAGCACGCACACAGGCACGGCCGAAAATAGCTGAACTATTCAAAACAAATCCAGGCAGGCCAGTAATTGCCAGACTGCATCTTCAGGAAACCTCCAGGCAAGTACCCTTTTAAGATCACATTATGTATGCAGGTTATTTACAAAAGATCCCCTGGCCTGAGCAGGCAATTTGAGAAGCCAAATATCCAACTGTCAAGCACTCCGCCTTTGCATACTCTCTGTGCAATTGACAACTCTGTCATAATTCAATCATCTTAAGTACTGACTTTTTGGAGGCTTTGTCTCCAGCCTGAAACCCATTGTTTTCCCTGGGAACGGACTAGCCTACAGGCATATTTCCCCCATAAGACCCCCTGATTTTGAGTGCTTCTTCGGATTGCTCGGATTGCTGCTGGCTTCCATCCAACCTTGCTGTCGCTTCGTTCACCGAGCCTTCCCCTCAGCTTCCACATGCTGAGAATCTCTGCTCCAACTGACCTTTCTTCTGAAAATCAGGCTTCAGGATTAGGTGCAGTATTTCCCCTGAAAAATCCCTCTTAAAATCCTCTATCCTACTCTTACCTTTCTTTTGTTAGGTCTGTGCGAGTGTTTGCATACATACGTTTTGACTGTGTTTTAAAATAAAGAAAACAATTATTATTTACTTGTTTGATTATTGACTCGGTCTGACCCTGTAAACATTGGATTCAAGATCTCGCTAGGTTGCCCTGCCTCTTGCATTGCTTAGCTTGTGCTCTTGCTAATTCCCATTCCCCAGTAATTGGAGCACATTGAGGTGTCCCTCACGGGACCCCAGAAATCAGGGTAACAGTGTGACTTGCCCAAGGTCACCCAGTGGGTTTCCATGGCTGAGAGAGGGCATTTACGAGTAGGTCTCTCAAAGCCCTCGGCCAGCACTCAAACAAATATCCCATATTGACCCCTGAACTAAATCCTGGGTATAATTTGCTTGTTTTGTCAGACCCCTCAGCCATGAAGTTTCATTTCTGGAACATTCTGTATACAAGAATTGAAGGCTACGATGTATGTGGCAAGCCTGGACTAGAGGATATGTTATTTACAAGCATTCCCATCATTCCCCCATCCTGTAGTGGGACATAAGATTTTGAGAAACCTTGATAAATTATCAACGAACCTAAGAATTCTATGGATTTCCTGTTGAAACACACTGTTCAAACTACCACATAGTTCAGGAGAATGGACTAGAATGGCAGAAAATTCTAAGTACCTCACCAATCTAAAAGAATTATATAAGAAGGATCCATGCTGGTTAAGGTGGTAACAAACTATGTAACATTGATACACTTTCTCATAGGAAAGAAAGTGAAGAGTCGGGGGGAAAAAAAACTTCCCGTCATCACAAACATCAAAAATTTCATTAATCTTAAATCAGTACAGCTTCACCTGGAGTTAGCCCAAAGTCTCTGTTCCAGGAAGGAGTTATTATCAATTAAATAAAATGATTAGGATGGGGATACAGTTAAGGTAGTCTTGGTTGTAAATATTCTCCCTTTTTTTCTTTACACAATGGATGAATAATTGAGAAATGAAAGCTGCCTAGATGTTCGATTGAAAAATCACCAAGGTTGCTCTGGGTTAGATATGTTTACAATTAGACAGACGTCACTGCCTTTATTCCTCTTTTCATTCTTATCCCTTTACCTTTCATCTTCATTTTCTTTTTCCTATTAAGGGAGATTTAGATAGGGAGACTATAACTAACAAAAGAGGGATAAGGTTAAAATTAGCTAAATGTTTCAGCTTCTATCTTCATCAGGAGGAGAGTTGTAATATTTCAAAACAAGGACTTGGAGATGAGGATCTAAAACATTAATTTTCTAAGGGAAAAAATCCTTACCAGATGACGTTTTCTGTATTAGAATGAATAAAAGGTTAAAAATGAATTAAAAACATGGAAAGACATTTATGCATTTTCCTTCAGCTTAAAACCATGGTGTGTTCAAGAGTTCATTCTTTGCTTCAGAAGTTCTTTTTTTCTGCTTCTAGTGCCTCAGGATCAGATGGTGTGTTCCCCTTCTGAAATTACAGAAAGGTTGAAGCCATTTAAACCAAAATGTCTAACCACAGGTTACATGGACTTCTATGCTGTGATGACTGAATTGTGATTTTTGAAGTACATGCAAAAAACATTTATTTTCCCAAGATACTGCATGATGTCCCCATGGTGCTTGCAATATGTAACATACACAATTACTGTCAATATTATTTTTTAATGCAATGCATTATGCTAACCATTCTTCTTCAAAAGGCAACATTTTCCCCAAGTTGTGCTGATAATACCTGGGTCTGTGTAGTTGTGTGTACAAAATGATTTACAGCAATGTGAGCTAGGACTGATGACTGATATTTTTAGTTTGGTACATTGGTATGGAGGCTGGAGGTGGAAAAAATGAAAGGAAATTTGTTGGTGCATTGTTAAAGCGTTTGCAAAAAAGAGTTGGATAAGACCCCTCCAAGGATGAAAAATCTTTGCCTCTCCATATGTTTCTGGATTACAGATCCCATCAACCCCAGCCAGTATGAGCAATGACCAATGGAACTGAGTATTGTAGTTTGGCATCTGGAGGGCTGCAGCTTCTTTATTCTAGTCTACCCTAAAAGACATGGCTCAGCAACCCGGTGCCGCTCTCAAATCTTGTTTGACTACAGTGCCCATTATCTTTGTTTAATAGCTGGGTTGACTGGGGTTAATGAGTGTTATAGTCCAAGAAGTCCTGAGGTCTGCTGGATTTCCTGCTCCCAGCAAAAGGAGTAAGCCAAGGTGGAGAATATATGATGCCTCATGACATTGCTGGATTAAAACTCTCACCATCCCTAACTATTTAAACAGAAAGTATGTTTTATGTTTTATACTTGTTAAAGTTGTACTGGTTTCCTCAGTATTCCTCAGATGTCTCATCTAAGGAGAAATCCCACATCTTCAGTACATCTTGAAGTTTATATTGGTTGACATATTCATGTCAGCACTACAGGAACAATCTAAGACATTTTGTTATTTGAGGCAGTGCAGCAAAGAGGGCCCCTTCCATAGTCAAAGGGCATAGTATTCCAGCTCATCCAAGTTACTTTGGCACCAAAAGCCAAAATCTTAGTGAGCATGTTCTTCCTTGGCAAATACAATGTGTTGGATTCATACTTAAGGAGGACCCATGAAACTAAGTGGTACATAAATTAATCTGGATTCAACCTAATGCTAACAAAATAGATAACCAATTTTTTTCTGCCACTTCATGACAACAAAATCCTGCTTCCTAGGACAGCTACCTCACTCTTTCTAATGGTAGGGTCTGCAACACTGTTCTTAATCCAGACAGCACAATGTCTTTGACAGGGAATAACTCTATATTATTCTGTCTAGTACATCTGACTGTGAAGTTGGATGCTGGGGTTGGATTGATGGGGTAGCATTTAATCTGTAGTGCTGATATTATTTCCTGGTTTAGTCTCCAAATGCTTCAGAATCCCTTTGGTTATGACAGACTGGCTCATGAAAGCCACTTTATTGCTGATATAGTCAGAAGCAGTTTTATAATATATAAGCATAACTAACCTTTGTCCAGGCACCTAATGGGTACAATTCCATTAAATTCAATCCACACTGGAGTGCCATTTTACAAGCAACTATTAGATCTAATTAATTGAAAAAATAGGATTTTTAATTACATTGAGCCAGCTGCTATTACACCCCTATTGTCATCAAACTATTTTTTTCCAGCATGCCAAGTGCTATTTTTAACTCTGGATAATTATCTAAACAAATACTTGCATGTTTGTTTTAATTCCAAGGTCAATTGAACACTTATGATTATTAAATGTTCTAATTAGTCCTTGTTTCTTCTCTACAATATGCCACAGACAGCAAGTAATACCCAGAGAAAAATTAGAATGCTGAAATGTGAGGTTTCACTCATCAGAAAATAAGAGCAATTAAAGGAAAATTAGAGCAATCTTAAGCTCCTGGGAAAGGCACCATTGGAAGTGGTGGACTTCTCTCTCTGTTGGTGGAAAGGAAGACCTTCTGACAGAAATCTAATCAGTGCCTGGGAAGAAAGTTCTGCTACTATTGCTGTACTGCCTGCAGGGCTCTAAGATACGGATCCAAACATGAGGCAATCTAGGGACATATTTTGGGCAGCGTGCATTCACTTGGGGCACCATTATTTTCTGGCAAAAAGCACAGAAACACTGCAACTGGTTTCTTTATCTCTCCTATAGCATCCATGGAAAAGAAACATCTTAAAAGGACAAACTAGGAGTGGAAGGTAGAAGATCTGCCTCTCCACATCATCAGACCTGGTGGATGTGAGCTGCCACAATGTAGGGAGGAGATATTTCTTTACTATAGAATCTCCTAAGACCACAACCACCCCCTTAAGAGTGTTCTTTAAGGTCACAAACATTACAGATGTATGTGGGAGAAAGTAATGTGGAATTCAGTTGAACTTCCAAATCAGATATGTATAATGCTGCACGTATGGTGAAATGGGGTAGGTGGGCTTATGGTCTAAAGAAAGTTAGAATTTGGCCTGGATCTTCCATAACAGCTATTCCAAGCCCCAGTCCCCGTACACAATGGCAGAGGGAAGGGAAAATATTTCCTGCCATTGTCACCGATCTGTGATCAGAGATAACCAAAGAGATGGCTGCTTCATGCCATTCTCTCTTCCAGACAGGAATGCAAGTGCTATGTGATCCCCTCGAGAAAAAAAGTAAGACAGAGTGAAGCTGGTTGTTTTCTGCAGGCATATGTTTGTGCCAAATGAGAATGTCACATTCTTCCTCCCTCTGCTCTTCACACAGAGATGTCACCCTGGCTACTCTCACCAATTGTTAGATTTATGAGATTCCTGCTTGTATGGAACATTTTACAGATGTTCAAATGAACATTAGTAGAACTTGATTTCAGACACTGATGTTCAATACAACTAGGTGTGAGCTGAGGAGGGCAGAATCAATGTGCTCTGGGACACATAGGTGTGGGAAGTCTACATAGCCATAGCTTTCATAACATACGTATTCATTTAGCACAGAGCTTTTCAAACTTTTCATGTTGGTGACACACTTTTTTTAGACATGCATCATTACAGGACACAGTAATTCAGTTTTACTAGCAAACCAGAGGTTAAACTAACCCCTTATAAGAGATACAGACACCTACATAAATTATAATAACAAAATGTGTGGGGACACAACATGTCTCATGAAAACCTTTCATATGTTTTTAAAAATATACACTTCAGACAACACACTAACGTGTTGTGGTGCACCATTTAGAAAGCCCTGATTTAGCCTAACCTATTCAGGCTCAAAATCGGAAAAGAGTTAGTGATTGGCCAGATTAATTCTGAATTGTCCAAGAAACATTTATTAGTATAGAATCATACTCAGCTGTTCTTGTACAACTTAATGCATGAATGCTGTCAAGTAACTGTGTGAACAACTTGACCTCCATTATTTTTAATTTCAGGCTGCTGAAGCCTCAATTCATTAGATCTGGGCTGGTGAAGCTGCATGTCAAAACACTCCTTTAAGTTACCAGTGTGTCACCCAGAAAGGGCTACACTCACTGATTAGTAAAGTAGTAGATTGTTCTATCACCTTTTTTTTTTCATTTTAAATAAGCAAACATATTCTTTCATCTCCCTCATTCAGTTTTCACTGTGATGTTATTTAAAATAAAAGGTTTAAAAAGAAAAAAACAACAAAGGAACATTAAATGGCAGAGAAGGGGGTTGCTCAGAATACTTGTCCTTTCTTCTTTGTAGTCTTTTCAAGTGAGTGGAATATATTTCTTTAGAAATAAAAGCTTTCCTCCCATTCTGTCTCTTTCTGCCACCAATTATGGCATGTTATAGGCATTTATTGAAGAATGCAATTGAAATTTTCAAAATACTATATGAAGGCAGTTCTATATCTCTGTAGGGCCACAATTCAAAACTACAGAGGGAAGGGAGAGAGGGAGAGGGAGGGAGAGAGCGAGCGAGAGAGAGAGAGAGCATGTTACTCCACTGGAAAAACTCTATCCCGGGATCTATAATTTTGATATTAAATATGATTTAATGTGCCTGAGAGGTCATCCGGATGGGCACGTAGGCAGCAATGGTCAAACAATCGAAAACCAGGTCAGGCCAGTAAAATCCCCAGTCACATAGCCCGAGGAGACCTCAAGCTGTGCAAACCCACAATAAACAAAGGGTCCTCGATGTCTGAGAAGCTGACTTGAGGGGATTAGTTTACCCCAAGTTGAGCAAATATCCTATCAGGCGAGGACCATTTACATGAAATCACACCACAACCAAATGCATCTGAAGATCCTGAGACTTTGGCAACACCTTGTAATCTCATCACGAAAGGGAAGTTACCATTATGGAGCTTCTTTCTCGTTGCAATACCCATTGTTCTCCCTGGGAAAGGATTAGTCCACCAGGTACTTTCCCCCCGACAAATAGTCCCTGTTTTTGAGTGGTTCTTTGGATCACTCCCAGTCATCCCAGCAGACCATTTCTCCGTCCATTGAGTAATCCTCTCAGCCCTCTCCGTGCTGAGCTCCACTGTTTTTCCTGGACCAAGGACTTCAGAAAAAGATGCAGTATTACCCCAGCTACAATCCCTTCAATATTCCCCTATCCAGTTTCATCTCTTTTACTTCTTAATAGGTCTTGAGTGAGTGTGTGAGTGATTGCATTGGTGTGTGAGACTTTCATTTAATAAAATCATTTATTGGACATTTCTGTTTGGTTTTCGGCTTGGCCTGACCCTAGAAAAACTGTGTAAAAAGACCCTGCTAGGTTACCCTGCCTCTTGTATGGATATTGCTTGTGCTCTGGCTAGTTTCCATTACCCATCAGGTGAAGCACATTGATGTTCCCCCAAGGGACCCCAGAAATCAGGGTAACAAGAGAGTAAATGAGAAACCTATACACACTATACATGTTGCTTGGAATGATGCTTTAAAAAAGAAGACACATTGCTGTTACACACATTTGCTGTTGGTAAGCAGGAAGGGTAGGTTGCCCACTCCCAGGAGCAGGAGGAGATTCTTATGTAAATTTCACACAGTATACCACCTTAGCACTGTAATTTCACTTTAACTGCCATGGCTGCATCCTATGGAATTCTGGGTTTTCTAGCTTGACCAATGTATATACCCGGCATTGCCCAG
This sequence comes from Ctenosaura bakeri, assembly GCA_948474755.1. Lineage (NCBI taxonomy): Eukaryota > Metazoa > Chordata > Lepidosauria > Squamata > Iguanidae > Ctenosaura > Ctenosaura bakeri. Next base: position 209,320 of record CAOLHI010001674.1, read on the forward strand.
GATTTTATTTTCCTCTGAAGAACTCACCAAACTGTCTTGTCCAGTACCTCTAATTTTTACCCATATTCACTAATACATTGCCCAGGATTTTATTTTCTCATATGTAATACTTTTTATAAATATCTTAGCAATTACCTTTCCTTCGCTTAGGAAGTAGATGTGGGTGAAATACACAGATTTGAGATCCTGTGTCTCTAATTCCCCAAACTGTGTTGTCCAGTACCTGTAACTTTTCCCCATATTCCCCAATCCAATCTGTATTCAGAGTTGTTAACATACAGAGGTTGGTTTCCTGAGGGAACTACACTGGTCTCCTCCTTCTTGCTGCTAGGCCTCATCTCCACAGCAACCAGCCTGGAGCTCTCTGGCTGAGAATTCTAAGGCCCCTCCCTAAACTGCCAACCCCAGGATTCCATAGAATCTTCACAGGCAGCCAATCTTATGAGGTCTTCTCACTTGACATAGCCAATCATATGAAGTTTTTGCCTGCCTGACACAGACAAACTCATGAACTTTGACTTTTATATATTGAGTCACTAGAACTCTCTGGCTGAGTATTCTTAGTACTCCCTCCTCACCAACTTGATATCTAGGGATGGAAAGATTATTCAGAAATATTCAAAAATGATCAACCATCCCTCCTCCATTTCTCAAGTGTTAAGGAATCTTGATGAGAAGAATCCTGGATGGATGCTTGCAGTTTAGGACTTATAATACACAAAATGTATATGTTATTTTTGGGTACAAAACAATGTTTTCAATACAAGAAAAATATATAGTTTTTTTCTGTGCAAAAAACCAATCTTTTTGCACATAAATATTTTATTTTATGCAGGAAAATACTGTTTCCTGAATAGAAAATGGTGTGATTCAGGACTTATTCTGTGCAAAATTTGCATGTGGTTGTTTTGTGCTGAAAACAGCATTTCTATGCAAGAAACAGTTTTTCTGTGCAGCAATATTATTTTCCATGCAGAAAAAATGAAGTTTTTTGCTTAGAAAATGCTGTTTTCTGAGCAAAATTTACAATTTCTTGTGCAGAATAAGTCTCAGAGTATGGATAGTCTTAGAAAACTGTGTAGTTTTTCCAAGACTAGGGAACAACTAGTAAGGCAGACTAACCTGCTTCTCTTTTTCCTTCTTTCTTACCACTCATGCATGTTAAATGTCTTGCCTGTTGTGGCTAGGTATTTACAGCTACAGTACTACAGGTGAGAACAGAATCTCATTCCTTCCCAGCTCACGTTTTATTGCATCGTTTACTGCAGCCATTTTCAGTACCAGCACAAAAAGTCTGGGTTTCTACAGCCCTACTTCACCATTTTCCCAGAGCTGATACTGGTGGGGGGGACTCTTCCAGCAGAGGGAAAGAGGGGCTGGGCAAGCATAAAAACACTCTGCAAAAAGAAGCTTATTTTTTGTTAACTCAGACATGTCTTTACGATTCTAACTTCTTCTCCAAATTAAATTTTAATTCAGTTTAGAGAACAACACAATTTCTTCCCCAGATGTCTCAGCTATCTATGGTCTGAGCGGTCTGATACTGATGCTGCCGGATGGTTTTTTCTGTCTTCCTGCTCCCATCTCACCTTTTTCTGTTTTTCTGTGTTAGTGGCTTATTGAAGGGCCAGGCTATTTAAACCTTTATTTCTTGCCTTCCTCACTGCAAGAACAACATGAGTTTCACTTCTGTGTAACCCAGACACCTGATGAACCCTGCCTGCTCTTGACTTCAAATATTCATCTGTGTCCATGTGTCTGTGGAGGGAGAGAGAATTCATGTTACCTGAGATGTGTTAGGGAGGATTTGGGATGTAAATCCTTGTATCTCCTATTCTTGCACAGAAAACTGAGAAACCTCAACACAGAACATTTTTAGAATGAGTCCATGCAACAATAATAAGGGCTGGATTGGTTGCTTGTGTTTGTTGGTTAGCATCTCTGTCCTTCTGTGCTTTCTCTCTCTGCGTGTATGCATATATGTGCTTTGCTTCTCAAAGTGAAAAGAGATTTATTTGGTGCAAAAACATATTACATAAACTGATGAAACCTTGTCTAAGGAAAAAAGAACTCACTTGACAAAACAGAAGAGGGATCTTTGAGCAAAAGGCAAGAAGTCTTATGGGGCTATTTTACCAAGAATTAATAATGTGACAAAAATCTTCATGTCTGGACCATTCTACAGAATAAAATAGTATTCTCAATATTCTGTAAATAATACTCTCAAATTTGTTCATCTGTGATAAGAAAAGATATCTCAACATGCAAGAGACAAGCTTTTTAACATTTCAGGATATTTTGTGAAACTTACACAGACATACACAAATTATTCTGCACAAAATAGATTGGCTGAGATCCTGGATTGGGGAACATACCACATATATGTAACTATGATATGTTTCTTTTCCAGCACAGAAAGCCTGGGCTTTCTCCTTCTTCAGCACCCCTCCCTAACACTGTCATTTCCTGGCCAGTGGTGAACAGGAGAAACAGGAGAGAAGTGGCCAGCTATTTTCCTATGGCTGGATGCATAGTGACAGACATTCTCTTGGATCATCCAGGAGTTCTCCAGAGGTCCCTGACAATGATGTCATTGCTATGCATCCAGCTAGAAGAAAATGGCTGGAAGCTTCTCAGCCACTCTCCCACCATGGACAGAAAATGGTAATGTTTGGAACATAAAAAAAGGTGGGTTGGGGGGATTTGGGTCATTACACAATAAGTGCAGAATTCCAATGTTCTCAACAACCCAGAATATAAGATACAGTGGCATAAGATGGAGCTATGCCATTGTAATTCACCAACAGGATACAACCACTATTTTAACAAAACAACAATTATTCAAAGAAGTCCCAAAATGTGAAAAAATAATTAAAAAATACAAACTCTCTTAGTCTTAACCAGTCGACGTACAACTTTTCAGATTGTTTGTTTTCACACGCCATAAAAAAAGATAGAAAAAAGAAGAAAAATATAATAAAGAGAGTGGTAGAGAAAAGGAAAGGTTCAGTGAACACTGAGGGGAAAACCACTCAGATTGCAAAACAGTAGAAGATACAGTTTTCATATTTCTCAGTTGTCTGGGCTATGCATGAACTCTATTAATGTCACTCGGATCCTATTTGCACCATTCGGTGGCTTAGATTGTAAGCATTTGTTTAAAGAAAAAGACATATCTTTGACCTTTGCACGAATTGGTATAAGACGCAAAATAGGCGGTCACTCTTCTGACCAGAAACAAACATACTACTGTCTCTCAGTGTGTTTAGACAATAAGTGAAGTCACAGGTGTAACTGACATCACACTTTAGGAAATTATTGCTTTAAAATGGTAGAGTAACCCATTGATCTGTACATTGGATGTACACACATTTCGGGCAGCCACACAAAATAGTGTTGCTATCAAAATATGAGGACTGGCATTGTGTAGTGGTTTGAGCATTGGATTGCAACTCTGGAGAACAAGGGTTCAAATTTTCACATGGCCGTGGAAAACCACTTGGTGACCTTGGGCAACTCACATTCTTTCAGCCTCAGAGGAAGGAAAAGGCAAACCTCCTCTGAACAATTCCTGTCAAGAAAATCCCATGAAAGGTTCTCCTCAGGGTTGCTGTAAATCAGAAACGGCTTGAAGGCACATAATAATGATAATGATAATAATAATAATATGAGGACATCAGAATTCCTTGTACAAGAAGTCACAGATTTGTTGCATACCACTAACAGTCTGTTTCATGTTTGCTAGTTATTAGAGCAGGAAACTTTATTGCAGCTATTATTTCTTGCATACAGCTGGAGTTTAGAAGACCGATTGGACTTTGTGTGTTTGTCCTAATCTTGTACTCATTTTCTTTATTACACTGCATGTTTTCTTACTGATTATAAACTGTGGCATTCTATTTAATTCTATAGTTATTCATATATTATCTATATTGACTGTAAACACTATCTTCATTTAGTTCATTATTGTATTATTTAACTTTCTCTGTGTATGTTCTTCTGATGGCCTTCTGTGGTTTATTGCTATTAAATGACAGGCCTTGACTGTGGACAGCTTAAGAATGTATTATAAGAAGGTGGGATTCTGTACTTTAAAATTGCATGTTGTATTTTGTCTTCATTGACAGAAGAAAGGGGAGGTTAAAGTTTGCATATTGTTACCCTGATTTCTGGGGGTCCCGTGAGGGCTCCAAATTACAAAGTTGGGAATTAGTCAAAAGAGCACAAGCTAGCAATACGAGAGGCAGGGCAATGGAGCAAGATCTTTTACCCAATGTCTACGGGGTCAGGCTGAGTCAAGGAGCAAACAAAAGTAAAATAATAATTGTTGTTTTTATTAAAATACAGCCAAACAAGTGTATGCAACACATTCACACAGAGAACTATAGAAATAAAGGTTGGAGTTGGATAGAGGGATTTTGAGAGGAGGTTTTGGTATAGGGAATACTACACTTGTCCTGAAGCCCAGGTAGCCAGAAGAAGAAGTTCGTGGAAATGGAGTTTCTCAGCATGTGGAGCTGAGGGGAAGGCTCACCGAATGAAGTGACAGCAAGGGGGGATGGAAGCCAGGAGCGATCCGAGAAAGCTCTCAAAGTCAGAGGTTCTTATAGGGGAAAATGTGGCCATAGACTTGTTTGTTCTTGGAGATAACAATGAGTTTTGGGCTGGAGACAAAGCCTCCGAAAGGTCAGGATTTTATTTGAGTTAAGACCGAATTGTCAATAGAATAGCCAGTATGCAAACGCAGAGTGCTTGACAGATGAGTATTCAGCTAGTCAAGCTGCCTGCTTGGGGCAGGAAGTTCTTTGTAAATAGCATGCATACATAATATGGCACTTGCCTTGAGGTCTCCTGAAGTGGTGGGTCGGCTATTTCTGGCCTGCCTGTATTTGTTTGGAATATTATAGCGATTAGTGGCCGTGCCTGTATGCGAGCTTGTCCAGGGGCTTCACAAGCACATGGAGGAAAAAGGGGTATAGTAGGCCAAATTACTGATATCAAAAATGATATCTAATATCCCACAAGTCCGGGCTAGAAACCGCGGTAACAATATGAGATAGGAAGAGAGAATGTGAGAGTAGGCATTCTTTTTCAGAATCATTTTGGTTTTCAGGCTGCAATCCACCCTATATCTACTTACCCAGGAGTAAGCCCCACTAAACTCAATGTTCCATGCTTATAAATAAATATGCTTAGGTTTCTTCCATTGATTAACCTTTTAAAGAAAGTAGTCTTATGTCAAAGCAACAAGTGGTCCTGAAGTCATTTTAAAATGTGAAACTAGTTTCTTTCTCAGATGAAACGTATTCTAGACAGGGGTTGGTATTATTAATTTCTATAATTACTATTTTCATATAGTGTTATGCCAATAATATCCTTAGAGTTTAAGAGGATTTTTGAGCATATGAAACACTTCTCCTGCATTACCACAGTAATCCTTACAACAACCCTAACCCTAAGTCAGGTAAATACGATTGTATCAATTCTGGAGATGAAATGTGAACATGCCAAGAGGCTGGACATAGATACAGTTGAGGAATTTTGGATGCCTCCAGTAAGACTGCAAAATGTTGGAATCCCCATACATGGTAAAGGATACTTGTTGAGTATATGCATCACTTACAGTTATTAAAAGCACAGGAGCTCTGTGAGGAGAAAAAAAATGTTTAAAAATGATTAACTGCCATGAGTAGACAAAACATCTTGAACTGAAATCTGTGTACCCAATGTTACCAGTAAGAATTTAGGGAATGCTAGCCTTCTGTTTTCTCAATATAAAACAACATTGAAAAGAGAGTTTCTGAATGGAAATTAGTGTGGGTTTTTCTCTCTTTTTCTCTTTGCGCACACAAGCACAGGCATTGATGAGCCCTTTCACAGCCCACTGATGGCCTTCCTAATGATCATGCAATTTGCATAATATACAAATATGACTTCCAAGATTTAGAAAATTAGAATATGGCAAACATTAAGAGAGACAGGCACACCAACAAGAGTTTTACAAGGTGCCTAGTAAAGGTAGGGAGAAGGGCTAGAAGAGGGGAAAGCTGAGGAAGCACTGTGTGGTGAAGGGAGGGAATAAGCAGTGGTAAAAGCAGGGGAGTGAGAAGAAAAAGAAGAGATGAGAACTGGAAAACATTGGTTTGCAGAAGGAGCTAACAGGTTGCTAACTCATACAAAGCTGATACAGGCTAAATGAGTGCTGCAGTGGAGAAGAGAAAGATGAGTGCGAAGGAAAAACAGTAGGAGGAAAGTGGAGAAATTGCACTGAAGTTGGCTAACATATATTTGAAGCAATGCAAAACTAGGCATTTGCATTACTTATTTGTCTTCTATCTTTCAGTCTTCCCACCTTCTGAAATGTGGGGATAATAATAATGGTTTGTCATGCAGGAATGGTATAAAGAAAGCTGAGTTAATCCATGTCATGCACTTTAAGCAGTACAAGTACTGTTATTAAACTTTCTTTTTGAAAGGGTTAAGCCACGCTATTGAAAGCAGCTATTTAGAAGGTCACATATGTTACTCCAGCCATGGTGTTTATTTGTATAAATAGCATGTCATTTTACTAATGTGCACTTTCAGAATTACTCTTCCATGCCTCTGTTTCCTGCTCTAGTCTATATTTAAATTGCTCTTTGCCCTTTATGCACTTTCTTCATTATATTTTGGAATGAATATTCATAGCACTATTCAGATTGTTTGATTGCTGCCACAATGACCTTGAAAGTACCACCTGTAAAAAGCTGTAAATAGACTGATGGAGTAGTTGTATAATCTCAGAGATGGAAGGTGTTTCTCATGGAAAGTATTCTAAATTATAAGGATGTATGCCAACTAACTGTGAGTTGGAAATAATAGTGGTAAGCATTCCACACACTAAGTGGTTCTTCTTTTGAGTATGAGAACTGCTCAGGTTACACCGAGCCCTTTTTAGAATTGCTTCCCATTGTGGGATGAGAATATACAGAACACTTCTGACAAGTCCTCCTAATCTTAGAGAAACATTTTATTCTTCTATTGAAATTCCTTGGATGTTTGTCCAAGCAAGAACCTCATAAAAGAGAGTGCTCTGTTTGAAGAGTTGTCTAGTCCAAAATCTTTTTTAAGGATAATGAATCCTCAGCAGTAAGACCAGAGATCAGAGGATATGAAGTTGCTCATCTACTCTTGACAGCACCTGGATGGCAGAAGGCACTTGGACCAGTGGCACACAGGTTATTTGCTCAGAGTCTTATTGTAGTGAGATATTCTGTATTTCTGTCTAAATGATAGCAATTATTTTTACATCTATACATATAAATTACCATACAAACATTTTATGTGAAACAATGCATCCTTTTGGCTGCTACTTGGCAATGTTTCATTTTTAAGGAATGTCTAAGTGGCCAGCATAGGAAGATAATACACTTGATGGCAACTCAGGGCCTAATTCTTTAGAAGTTAGGCACAGTGCTGCAACAACAGGAAATGCTACTTGTTCTCACATGGTAATAGCAACATGAAACATATATTGGACATGACATATTCCAGAAAGCATATAGAATGAAAAAGATACTGTATTTACCTACTATATATCCCATATTGCTCTTAGATCATGGGTTCTTCTTCCTAGTAGGAAAACAATGCTATCACATTTTGGTATAGCCTGCCAACATTAGTACCATTAAGTTCTTCTTTCCTGTCCCTAGGTAAGTCTTGGACCTTGGATGAAGGAAAGAAGGGTGGGTAGTGCTTTGCCTTGAATGTGTGATACGCCACTACATTGCAGTCTTTGATTTAAAGATCTCAGATCTGGAAGAAACCTTAACTATCTGGAAATCCATTGTCAATTAGATCACACAATGTTGGGTCTACATGCTTTAATTGTTCTTGTGTGCTTTCAAGTTCTTTCTGAATTATGGCAACCCTAAGGGGAACCTAAGGGTTTTCCGGGGCTGAGAATGTTTAATGCACCAAGCATCACCCAGTTGGTTACTATGGCCAACCCTGGTCTCCAGGGTTATAGTCCAATGCTCAAGTCACTACACCATGCTATCTCTCACATGCATTAATAGAATCCCCATAAGTTAGCATTAGTAAGCCACATGTCAAGGGACAGTCAATTTACCTCCTTTCAGCTTTGAAAATGGTTGTCATAATTTGTGTGCTAGACATTCTTTAAAGAGTTCAGCATAATGGTCTATACTACTCAGTAAACTTTATGAGCAATGTCAGGTCTCCAAGGTCTAAGTCAAAACATATTTGCCTGAATCCCATTGGTTAGTCCCAACTATATCAGTGGTTGAATGGATAGCCAAAATATAGGTAAATCCCATTGATTTAAGAGAACTACTCTATTTGGGGCTAGCAACAGGATTTGGATTATTGGCTTTGGGTATTTGTGTACATGCAAAGCTGCATAAGCACACATTTTTTGTCCTGCTAATATCTTATGGAATTCTGTAAATAGTAATCTGACTCTTGTCTCCTCCCTTTCTGAGTTATTAATCAGGCTTTGTCATTAGCTTTGCTCTCCACGCTCTATAGTCTAGGATCTAAAGCATATTCAGGACCCTGCTTCAGTAACATCCCCCAAAGCTACCTTTAAGCCTTTTTGCATTTTACACCAGCTAAAGTGCTCCAAATTAGCAGGAATCTGGAACACTACAAGAGATATATTCATACTTGAACTCAGTGACCCAATTTTGCTAGCATTCTCATTATTCAGTTGGATTTCTAATTAAAATACCTATGGAATGACATGAAAAATGACTAACGAAGAAAATTGAAAGCTGAAAAGGTTATCTTGATGTCAATATGCTATTTACTATTAAGTGGTTAAATAAGATTGCAAACAGACTCTTGAAGAAGCAGTTTCAGATAAAAAGCTGCCAAATTTGTCCTACCATGGTGAAGCAGCCTGACTGAGGATGTTAGGCAGAGGCTTACAGGAAGATCCCAGAGACTGATATTTGAGAGGCGCTCAGAGTCCTGTTTTATACTGTGGGCAAAAATGCAATGAGACTTCAGAATGTTGACTACATAATGTTTCATGTTATGTCTTCAAATAACATCTCTAAGCAAACAGCATTTAGAAACTGAATAAAAGCCTGCCATGGAAAAATACAGCTTGCTTTATTGTGATTTGATCTTGTTCTTTTGGAAGGCTCGCAAGGAAAAAAAACAAAAACAGCAAAGGTTGTTTAGGTTAAGGCTTTGCAGATGCTGATAAGAAGTGGAATGAAGGGCAGAGCTTTGATGCTTGCTGAGGTAGTAATTCAGAGAAAAGATCTTGCTTAGTAGCACATGTTTTGCACCTGTTATGATAAGGAGACTAAGAACATCCTTAATGACACATCTTGGTTTAGAAAGTCATAACAATGGTACAAATAATGTTTCGCAAGATGTCCAGATGACCTAGATAGGCTACGTCAATGCCTAGATGGAAGAATGTCTGAGAAGATTCAGAGAAGTTACAAAAGATCCCAAGAGAAACTATGGAAATTTTCAAGAGACTCCTCAGGAAGGCATTCCTAAAACATGTAACTGTAGTCATGAAAACACTGAGGACAGATGGGCACTTTACCTTTAACTGTAGATGATTGATTTCATCAAATTTGTAGCCCCACTTCTAACTAGAGGAAAAGCATAAAAGTCTGTGTAGTTAGAATATCAGGAAATCATTTTAGCTAAGATGAGAGGCACTTTTTTCCCCCTATGGTTTTTCTGCTCTTGCTCTATTCTTCACTGGACTTCCTGAACAGAAGGAGCTGAGGGCATGTGCTCGAGTCATACTACCTCCCCTCCACTTCTGTTACCCTGTTTACTGGGGGTCCCAGGAGGGACACCTAAATAACCTTACAATTACAAAAGATGGGGAAATTAATCAAGAGCACTGGTTGGCACTACGAGAGACAGGGTAATGCAGCAGGATCTTGTAATCCAATGTTTACAGGGTCAGGCCAAGTCAAGAAGCAAACCTTGTTGGAAATAATGAATGATCTTTATTAAATACAGGCACACAATGTAAGCAACACACGCACACAGGTAACTAAGGAAAATAAAGGTTTGAGTATGATAGTGGGATTTTTCACAGGGATAATTGATTCGGGTGATACGAAACCTGTTCCTGGAGCCTGGAAAGAAGATAGAGAGCGAAGCTGGGGTGTGATATATCTCAGCACGTGGAGCTGAGGGGAATTTTGCCAAGCAAAGTGGCAGCAAGGCGATCTGGAACTCGGGAGCGATCTGAGTATGGTCTCGGAATCAGGGGTTTTTATAGGGAGAAATGTAACTGCAGGCTATGCTGTACTTGGGGAAAACAATGCATTTTAGGAGCGGGAGAAAGCTTTGGAAAGATCAGAATTTATCATGATTGAGTTAAGTCCGAATTGACAAAGAGTTAGCCAGTATGCAAATACAGGGTGTTTGGCAGTTGATTATTCAACTTGCCAGGTTACTTACTCGGGGCAGGGAGTTCTTTGTGAACAGCGTGCATACATAATGAAGGTGTTTGCAGCGAGGTCTCCTAAAGCAAGGATCTGGCTATTTCTGGCCTGCCTGGGTAGAGAATGGAATGTCCAGCAATTAGTGGCTGTGCCTAGTCTGTGCTTGTTTGGGGGCCTCACAAACACGTGGAGAGGGGTGGTAGAAAAGAGCCAAATTATTGATATCAAAAAGATATCTAGGGGTATCTCCAAGGAGGTCTAACCTGCAGTAACACTCCCCCCCATGTTGTTGTGGGTGATTTGAAGAGAAGCTATAACAGCATTAGCTGTTTGAAGAGAATTTGAAGAGAATTTGAAGAGAATTTGAAATTAGCTGTTTGAAGAGATTTGAAGAGAAGCTTTAACAGCATAATTACAAAGTTCAGCATGAGTGGAGATGCTGATTAGTCTGGACCTCTAATAGCACAGAGCTCTGTAACTGTGTCCTCTTGAACTGGGTTATAACTCTTTCTCAGATCTTTCCCATGAAAATGGGGAGGGTGGGCATCAAAAATAGAAAATTGGAGTGTGGATCATGCATTTCTGTAAATCAATAAATGCCTGAAAAGGTCATGATTATTTACCGAATATAAGTCTCAGTTTATTTTCTGAAGTTAGGGCTTTTGTTTATAGATTTAAAGTTAACTAACATTTTGAAGATTTCTGCTTGGAATTTTTATAGAACTGCCCTGGAATGAAATTTAATTCCTTCTAAGTGACTTTACACTGTAGACCATTTAAAATCAAAACCTTCTGTAACAATTGTAGTACTGACTTATACAAAATTAACTTCTTAATAGGTTGTTGAGGGCTTTCCAGGCATTGAGGCCATGTTCTATTAGTATTTTCTCCTGATGTTTCACCTGCATCTGTGGGTGGCATCTTCAGAGGATCTGATCCTCTGAAGATGTCAGTCACAGATGCAGGTGAAACATCAAGAGAAAATACTAATAGAACATGGCCTCAACGCCTGGAAAACCCTCAACAACCTATGAATTCCAGCCATGAAAGCCTTCGAGTTAAAATCTAACCGCTTAATTTCTGAATATTTTAAAGTGAAGTCTTTAGAGTTAATTTTTTAAAAAAACAAAACTCTCTAATTTGTATGTTTAAATTAAGTCCCACATTTAGCTTTTCATATGCATAAAGAAACTTGAGAGTCTTTAGCTTACCTCTAATTAGAGTTCAGACGGAAGTCAAATAGATGTTAAATTTTTAAGCATCATTGAGTTTAAGTTTAAGTTAAATACAAGTAGAGTTCAGGAGAGAAGCGAGGAGGAGTTTGTTGACCAGCTGTTGATAAAGTGTGTAGTGCTTGCTTTGTCAATCATATGGTTACTAGTTAACCTCAAATACATGTTGTATCTATTTTGACTTTGGTTAGGAGATTCTAATGTTATACTCAATTAACCACCAAGCTGTCAGATTTGATAACTTTTCTTAAACTGTTTTGTAACCCATCTTTAATAAAAAAAAAGATTAATGTGTTTGAGTTACATTGTGAATTGTGATTCCTAACTATGATGATGTCTGTCTGTTTAAATCTGAATGGGTTACCAGTTCAAACATCATGGTTAAGTTTTATTAAAATGGATAAATTAGTACCTATACTGGCAAAGCAGGTAGGACAAAATTAACACTTGTTATGGGATGTTGCGGGGGGGGGCACTGGGTGATGAGTTCTAAGAATTCTGAGACAAAAGAATGATTGAATGGGGATGCACATGTTAACAGTTATTTTTACCACAGATGTTTCCCTTCCAAAATGGTGCTATAGCTGTTCGTTGAGCTCAGCATAGGTTTGTGAAAATTCACCAGTCTCACTTTTTGTCAGTTCCCCATTAATCTGCCCAGTTTTCTGTATCTAGTGAGAAGATCCTTCCTAACATAGAGATTTCTGTATTGTATAGACTTTTTTAAATGCATGTTCTATTTTCTAATATATGTATTTTATGTTTATTGGTAAATGTGTGTTTCCATACATTTTTCAAAAAAAATTGCATTTTTAGTTGTAATCACTTTTTAAAACAAAATAGGCATTATTTTGTGTTAATTTTTCTCTTCCAACTGTACCATAAGCCTCACAAATATGTACATTTCTAAGTTATAATAGATTTCATTCCAATGGCAATCTCAGATAGGAAATATATATTTCAGTATGGAAATATGAATCCAACAATATTCTTCTCCATTTGTAGCTCTGAGGGTGCAAAATGTTCCTTACACTTTTTTCCTCATCTGTTTTTCCTCTGGTTCTTCATTTTGAATTGTCAAAATAGAAATCCAGTCACGAAGTTGTGAAAATGCTTGCATTTTGAGAGGAAACCAGATAAACTTTGTAAATGACACAGAGATCGCCTGAACGACAACATTAGCAACTCATCTAGAACAGTTTGCATGCTCATTTCCTGAGTCAACAGAAAAAGGAGACTGGGCTGTATGTGCTTGTAGATGGTACAAATTTATTGTTTTAAAAAAGTCTAATGCATTTCAACCTGTACATATACTGATTTGTCTTCCTCAGGGTCTGTCTTAAAAATAAATACACACACATGCACGCACATGCATGCACACACACACACAAACTTATAATCTTGTACCAGAGACAACAAATAAATAAAAATATAATACTTATAAATTTCGATAGTAGAGTCTGCTGCTTTAATTGTATTTGATTGTATATATACCATTCCTCAAATCAACAACAGAACTTTCCAGTGTTGCAAATATAGTGTCTCCATAAGCTGGAGTGATAAGCAATAAAAGAAGACAGACTTTTTTTTTTCATCCCTAATGTGAAAACTATCAAAATTGAGACAGGTGTTGGCATCAGTGGGCTTTCTATGTAGTGAGATGATGAGATAATCTCCTTCTTTTTTAACTGTGAGATCCAAAAAACACAAATCTCTGTGTTGTTGAAATTAAAGTTAAATTGTATATTTATGTTGATTGAATGGACTGTGTTGTAGAATTGTGTGAGATCTATTTCTTTACCTTTCCAAATATAGAAAACATCTTCCAAGAATCTAGCCTAAAATATTAGCTTATCATTCTGTTCTCCATTAGGAATGGTGATTTCTTCTTCAAAATTCTCTATATGTAAATTGGCAACTTCTAGGGCCATAGGACATCCAATAAAATTTATTGTCAAACATGACATAATTTTTTGATAAGGCTATCTCTTCCAGGGAGAGTAAGAAATGAGAAGGAAGATGTTTCTCTCTCTTTTTTTTTTTTTAAAAAAAGATGAACTACAATTGGTTCCAAAACTGAGCCACAGTCTGACACTACTGGGAGACCTGGAGGAGGACACACTCCCTTACGTATTTGGGGGCATATATAGAAGAGAGGTGTCCTGGAATTAGATTTCGATAGGTTTTTTTTTTCCATAATAGAATGCATAGTACAAACATGGCAGTCTCTATGCAAAAGGATAAGTGGATAGCAAACTGAAATTTAAAAAACTGTATCTTACTTTTGTAAAATATAATTCCACCTTAAAGCTTATATTAATTAGGAAAATGTTTCCAAGTGTTTAATTTACTGCCCCTAGTTAGATTTAAAATAAATGACAGCATCCATTTTCTCCACATTCTCTTTAGTAGCTGGCTATTGCTCGTAACAAAGTACAATATAAACAGAAATAATTGACTGTTCTGGGACTGGAAAATGTGATTAAAGGGGGTGGGGGAAAGAAAACACAGACATGCCATAAGTTAATTAGGATTAAATCTGTATAGACTTCCATCCTTGGCACAGTTTATACTTTTAGCATAACCACTGAGAAACATTTGACTCAGCTTTCCAAAGAAGTTGCCTAGGAACTGAGAGGTTAAAAACTATGACATGAACCCCTCAGTCAGCAATCTAAGGACTTGTTTTCCTTCGTGTACACTCAGTATGTCTTCCCCTCACCTTTCTTGTGTTTGGTCAGCATTAGGGAACATATGCTAGCAAAATACGTGGAAGGAAGGTGTGGGCTATGGGAGCAATCCTCATTGCTCTGACCAGGATAAGATGATTATATTATGCTCTTGAGCCTTCTGTCTGCATCTGCTCCATTCTGACCTGAGACTGACTGGGCAGCCACTTTTGCAATGCAGCCAACTTGCCCAGATTTCTGTTTCCCTTCTTAATAAAGAACGTTTTGATCCATATGAATTTAGAAAGGGAAAAAATAGTTATCTTTCAATAAATAAATAAAAAATCCTTATCTAACATTTCCCTGCAGGTATTTAACACTATATTCCTCTTGATCCTGTTGCAATATGCACTGATGATGTATTTTGTCTCTACAACCATGTTGGCAGTAAGTTTCTCCTACCATAAAAATGGCTGCAGGAAGCTAATCTGGTTCAAGGACATGCCATTGGCCTTTTAACAAGGAAGCCTGTGGATGAGAGCCCTTCTCTGCCTGGTTAGAATTCAGAGATAGGGGGGATTCTTTCCTTCTACCATTGGTCAGAACAGTTAGCATGAGCAGAATACACAGGGTGGGGCCTATGTGTATCCTGGTATCACTCCAAACTCAGTGAAAAGTAATAGCAGATATTCCTCTGTCTGGCTCATAGTGGCATGGTTTACTTGAAAGCTTTTAAAATGTCTATTTTCCACCAAGGAAGGATTCTTCCCAGAATTCCAAATGATAAACACTGACTTTGGACAAGACTTCAGTTTCCAGAATCCCCAAGCCAGCATGGCCATTATTTATTCTGGATGGGAGATTTTGGAAGTTGTAGTTCAAGGATTAATTTATCAAAGCTTTGCAAGAAAGAACTCCCCTTCATATTTCACACCCTTGGAAGAATCCTGCAGGAGAGAATATGGGTACAAAAGAGCTCTGAAGACCCATGTTTATTGTCACACTTGACATTACCTGGCTCCTTACATACTAAGGTATAAGCGCTTGTAGGAGGGAACCTGTTTAAAATGTAAGCTTCTTGAACTATTTAGATCTCTAATTTTCACAGCTCTCAATCACGTAGGAAGCCTATATGAGCAGAAAAAGGTCCTTGTCGTGGAAATCATCTCTCAAGCTCTGGGAAAGTTTGTGTAATGTTGGAAGGAAGGCTAAACATGCAAGCCAGACTAGTCCCTTTGTGCTCATATGCCTTATAGCACAGAAGTGTATATTAACAATGTGAGAACTAAAGCCTAAAGTGATATAGGGGGATATTAGTTGACTATAAACAAAATGCTAACTAATAACAACTATATTTTAGATCAATAATAATTATGAAGTGACTGGTCTCTTTTTCTTTTCTTTTCTTTTCTTTTCCTCTCTTTCTCTCTCTCTCTCTTTTGAAAAGTAGAGAAACATATAGGGAAGGTCTTTCTTTTTGCCACCCCCAAAATCCATTCCATACATTTTATATGCAGTTTTTTTTTTTAAAGGAAGGTATCTGTTTTGTGTTTGCTTTTCAAATGAGTACATTGGCTAAAGTGAATGCATGTACAGTTTTGAAAGATACATAGTTGTTACCCTAAAAGGTGGGGTCCATTGGGGTCCATTCAAAATGCCAGCATCACCTTAGAAGTTGCAGAAATTATAGCTCAGAGAAGGCCTGTGAGAGAAGGGTGACAACAGGATCTTTTCATTTATGTATTACAGTACTAACTGTAGAGAGGACTTCAGTTGAAGTTGAACAAAGAATTGACAAACATACAAGGAATCAGACTCTCTTAAGAATGATGCAAGGTTATCAGACAGTGAGGAAAGAAAGGTTGGACAGACAGAGATTAGGACTGGTAAGGGTGATAGTTACCAGTCTTGAAGAAGGAGGTCACAGCGTAGGGGCTCAGAGAGCATCTGAGGATAGCATTGAGGAATGACAGTCTGGGGCACACTATGTAATATGTACCATGATCGGTTGGGTTTACAGCTGGGGTTTTTAAGCCCAGTTTACATTCTGAAGGGATGTGTTGAAAAAGCCATAATGGCTTTCCCATGAAACTGACAAAGGAGTCCAGAATGGGCTGATTGCTTAATTCTGGAGTGACAAAACATTGATGGGACTCATGACAATCTCTTAATGTTTGGCCATGTAGGGTGTATAGGGAAGATTTCCATAGGGTAAAATCCATGGATGGTCTCTGATTGCTCACTAATCTGGACAGTTGATTTTTCATTGTATTAAAAAATGCCAAGAGCCTAAATGGTGAAGGGATTAGCACAAACCCATCAATGTCAGAGTTTCCCACATAATTCATGACCTCAAACATGTTTCCAGTCAGTGCGACCCCAATCATGTTCTCTGACCTTTAATAAGTCATATTTATGAAAATCACATAACACATAGGAGGGGTGGTAGAGTATGATACCCATGTGCACGTTGCATAGTTTTCAAATATGTACATGCTGTTGAATGTTTTTTCCCCCTCTGTTTTTGTGAAATTTATGACAAGTCCAGAAGTGTGCAGACTTCTAATTATAAATTGTTTCCATTTCTGTATGCAGTCTAAAGGTTTGGGGAAATATGTGTGTGTATGTTTTAACTTGGTGGAACAAATTTCCCACATCTGTCAAACAGACAGAAGAATTGTGGAGAGTGTAGTAGTTGGCATCAACATGATCTTATCTGCAGTTTCTTTCAGCAAATGGCCATTATATCATGGCTGCAGGATCAGCATGTGTGCAAGTTCACCCTCACAATCATTTTTCTCTAAATTGCTGTGCTCCTTAAACAACAACAACAACAAACAGGACAATGTTCTGATCTCCCTAGTCAAAAAAGTGCTACCACAGGGGCAAGGATCATGTTGCTTTTCCTGTCATGTTGAACAACTAGTCCCATCAGCCTTAGCCAGCATAGCCAATGGTGAGGATGATGGTATCTACTTTCCAAAAATGCTGGGTTCCACCCCGGCCTGCTAAGATGTGGAAAACAGAAGACATTTAACATTGTCTCTTTTGACACCATTCATCTGAGGGTGTGAGGAAGATGGTCTTTTTTTTAAAAAAAGTTGATGCTGCTTTGGCTTCCTCCCCACAAAAAAATTATGTTAGAAAATTCCAATGAAATTCAGAATATAGCCATTTTCTTGTTCTTCCTCAGGCCAAACTGTGTTATACAATGCATTTTAAAACACATATGATATTGATTCGCATTTGAATGGATCAGCTGTCAAAGTTTTTATGGGTTTTGACATTAGTTTTCTGATTGCTATTGAGCTGGTTTTATATTTAAACCATTATATTTGTAATTTGGTTTTACCTTTTTGAAAATATCCTGCTTTAAATGAATATTTTGTCAGGATCTATTGCTAGAAAAGAACTCTCTACACATATACACACACATGCATGCACTTACACCCCTGCACTTACATACACAGACACAGACACACACAAACACACTCTTAGCACTAGAAAAAAGACTTTAAAAGTTCTTTATACACTGTACATTGGTATGTACAATTAATGGAAAAAATGCTTTTCTGCTATTATATAGCAACTCAGATTTTCCTTTCTTATAATTTTAAAATAAAGAGAAAAGCCTTTCTAATGGGAACTTCAGATATGTCAATTGATGTTACGTCCAAACTTCTAAAGTAAATTGCTACCTGCATCTCACTGGGGAAAATTAGCCTCTTTTGTTGGTTTCAGCTGAGAGAACTGGCACATAGAATGTGGATTTGTCTGTAGGGCTGAAGCAATAGGATACCAATATATTCTCTTCAGTGGCAGTAGCATTGCAACCATCTTCCCCAGCTTTCTTTCAAACACCAGTAATTATCTTTGTTCTTTGTTCTTACCAAGGGATAACCTGCCTTCTTCAGTCTCTCATGATTTTTTTCTTCTGCTACTGCTATTCCTAGGTGTTTGACAAACTGGGATGTGTGCCAAGGAAGGTGCTAGAGATGGTAAACACCAGGAGACCAAATCCTATGAAGAAAGATGGCAGGTGTTAAGTGTGGAGAGAAAATATGCTTGAGAGGCAATGTGATAGTTATTTTCAAACATTTCAAGGGATTTCATAGAAACAATTAATCAAATTTGGTGTGTGTGGGGGGTTAAATTCAGAGGGTAGAACCAAACCAAAATTGTTTTAATGTGCAATAAAAAAATTTGCTTGGCTAAATATTAGGAAGAATTTCCTGAGAAAGCTTCTTGACAGTAGAATAGACTGCTTCAGAAGATGGTGAATTGTCCTTTACAGATTTTGTTTTTAACCTGAACAAGGATATTGTAGTAGCGAATTTCCTACTGCATCCTAGAGTAAATAATAATAATAATAATAATAATAATAATAATAATAATAATAATAATAATAATATTTAAAATATTTTATTTTTCCGCCTCTCCCAGTGGATCGAGGCGGCATTACAGGAATATATAAATACATTAAAACATTAAAATGAAACCCCATCCTCCCCACCCACCAACCCTTCTATCCCCCTAAAACACATTAATTATTAAAACAGATTAAAAACAAAATTAAAAACAAAAGGACAATTGATGAGAGGTGGTGGAGCACTAGTCTGGGAAGGCCTGTTGGAAGAGAACAGTCTTGACTGCTTTTTTAAAGCATTCAAGACTGGTAATGTGCCGGGTCTCTTCTGGCAGGCCATTCCATAACTTGGGAGCGACAGAAGAAAAGGTCCTCTGGGTAACTGCAGCCAACCTAGTTCTGATTGGCTGCAGTAAATTCCTCCCAGAGGACCTTAGTGTGCGGGGCGGATTATATGGGAGAAGGCGATCCTGCAGGTAGGCTGGCCCCAAGCCATGAAGGGCTTTAAAGGTAAAAACCAACACCTTGTACTGTGCCTGGAAACTAATAGGCAGCCAGTGTAAAGACTTCAGAATAGGTGTTATGTAGTCAGTTTTAGATCTTCCGGTGACCAACCTGGCTGCCATGTTCTGAATTAATTAAAGTTTCCGGACTAAGCACATGGGTAGCCCTATGTAGAGCGCACTGCAGAAGTCAAGCCGTGAAGTTACCAGCGCATGTACCACTGTTTTTAGGTGTTCCAAGTCCAGGAAGGGGCACAGCTGGCGTATCAGCCGAAGCTGATAACAGGCACTCCTGGCTGCCACATCAATTTGAGCTGTCATCTGCGGCGAATCCAAGAGCACCCCCAAGCTGCGGACACAGTCTTTCAGGGGAAGTGTGACCCCGTCTAGAACTGGTTGACAAACCTCCATACCTGGGCTAGGGCCCTTAACAGCGAGTACCTCCGTCTTATCTGGATTCAGCTTCAGTCTGTTTTTCCTCATCCAGTCCATTACTGCTTCAAGGCATTCATTTAGAGGCAAGATGCCATCGTTAGTTGATGCTATTTTCCGAGGCATGGAGAGATATATCTGGGTGTCATCAGCATACTGATAGCACCTTGCTCCATGCCTCCTGATGATCTCTCCCAGCGGTTTCATGTAGATGTTAAATAGCATTGGGGACAGGACGGCGCCCTGAGGGACGCCAGATTTAAGCTCCTTTTTCAAGGAGCAGCTGTTCCCAAGCATCACCATCTGGTATCTACCTGAGAGATAGGACCGGAACCACTTAAGTGCAGTGCCCCCGATCCCCAGCCCTCTCAGGCGTTCCAGAAGGATACCATGGTCTATGGTATCGAAAGCTGCTGAGAGGTCCAAGAGTACCAGCAGGGTCACACTTCCCCTGTCGATACCTACGTGTAGATCATCCACTAAGGCGACCATGGCAGTCTCGACTCCATATCCTGCCCTGAAGCCAGTTTGAAATGGATCTAGATAATCTGTTTCATCCAAGACAGCTTGGAGCTGAAGGGCAACGGCCCTCTCGATCACCTTGCTTAAAAATGGAAGATGGGAAACTGGTCTGTAATTATTCATATCCAGGGGATCTAGGGAGGGCTTTTTTAGAAGCGGACGTATAATTGCTTCTTTTAAACAAGCTGGAAAATTTCCCTCTCTGAAGGATGCATTAATAATATGTCTTAAATGGGTCTTAATTGCAACTCCTCCCTGGACGACCAGCCATGAAGGGCAGGGATCAAGAGGGCAAGTTGTCCTTCTTACCTTTCCAAGGAGCTTGTCTACGTCCTCGGTACTCACTGACTGAAACTGATCCAGTATAATCCTGTTCACGGGGTCGCCGGACGCTCCATTTGTAACCTCTGCTATAACACCGGCATCCAAGTCGGCTCTTATCTGAGAGATTTTATCTGTGAAATGATTATTCAAGGCATCACAGCAAGCTACATTAGGTTCTAACAATGAGTTCAGGGGAGTGGGTAGCTGAGTCAGATCCCTTACCACCCTGAACAGCTCTGCTGGACGAGAAGTCGCAGACGCAATACGTGCAGAGAAGAAGGTCTTCTTCGCTGCATCCATTGCCACTCTATAGGAATGAAGGAATTCTCTATAGCGTGTCCTGTCAGACAAGAGTCGAGATTTCCGCCAGTTGTGCTCTAGTCGTTGTCCAGCCTGATTCATATTCCTAAGTTCTACTGTATACCAAGGATTGCGGTTTGCAGCAGGCTGGAAAGGACGCTTGGGAGCAATCGTGTCGATAGCCCTGGTAAGATCACAATTCCAGGTATTAACCAGGGCTTCGACAGGATCACCAGCGATACCAACCATAAGACCCTCGAGGGTTTTCTGGAATCCAATAGGTTCCATTAACCTTCGAGGGCAGACCATTCTAATAGGTCCACCATCCCTGCAGGGGCGGATAGCAACCATTAGTCTAACCCTGACCAGGAAATGATCCGTCCACGACAAGGTGGTAGCATTTGTTATCTCCACCCACGACTGTGCCTGTTCCGTACTAAAGACCGCATCAAGGGTATGACCTGCACAATGTGTTGGCCCAGAGGCTAATTGGGATAGGCCCATGTTTGTCATGGATGCCATGAACTCCCGAGCTGCACCTGTCAAACTGTCAAACTGATCTCAAATGGGATATTGAAGAACCAGAAGTCTGGGCGATTCCAACACCAACTCTGACACCAGCTCTGTCAGCTCGGCCAGGGAGTCTGATAGGCAGCAGGGTGGTCAGTACACTAACAGAATCCCTAGACTATCCCTTGCCTTCAGGCTCAGGTATATACACCCAAAGTGGTCTGTTTTCTGGACAGGTATCCTGGTCAGCATAAGATTGTCTTTGTAAACCAAGGCTACTCTGCCCCCCTGCCCACTTCCCCTTACCTGCTTACTGACAGAGTATCCAGCTGGCAAGGCCTGGATCCAGGTTGTGGCACTATCGTCTTCCAGCCAGGTCTCTGTAAAGCATGCCAGGTCAGCGTCTTCATCCTTGGATAATATGCGTTTTCTTTTTCATTGACCTGACATTGCACAGGAGCAAGGAAAGGTTCTGTGGGTGGTTTGGTTCACTCTGCAGACACCTTGGGGTAGCAGGGCGAACGGAAGGTGAGATAGGTATTAAGCATCTATCTCTCCTTCCCCTGTAATGACCTTTCGCCCTGCTATCACCATATCTCCCTTTGCCCCGCACAGTACTTATTGTCGCCATACAGATGGCTTTCAAGGTCCCACTGTAGGGGGTGCTTCCAGATGAATGATTGTTAGAACTATCAGTTAAAAGGCACCTTTCTCTCTTTTGCTGTCTTTCTGAATATCTAAGAAAACAAGTTGGAAGAAGGAACATTTCAGAGGGCTACAGGTGGAATGTGGTGTTGAACCTGTACATTTCTGTGAATGAGTGACCAAACAGCAAAAGCCCCATCTAGAAGTATCCTATGATTCTATTGTAGCACCCTCATCTCTGGCCACTTCTCCCTCATGAACTGAAAGCAAATGATCTTATTTGAGCAAATGATAGATACATTTCAAGGGATCTAATTTGGAAGTTTTGCTGTTTTGAACTGAACCAAAACCAATGATGATTTCTTATTAAAAATCCATTTTTTCTTACCAAAAAGAAAAAAGACAGAAATGCTAGAAAATAGTTCAGACTGAGATCAATGGCTTTACTAAATCCCTGTGTCTAGGTGGAAAGCAGAGTGCTGACTATTGTTGAAGTAGAAGCGAAAAAGTAATATGCTTGATACGATCATTAGAACCAATTGCATCTAGGAAGGCTCTATGAGGAGTACATGTTATACAGTGAGATGACTCATTGATTTACTCTTAAAGAGGGGTCAGCTTCTGATTTATGAAAGTGTCAAGAACCTGCTTATCTCTGTCTAAGATGCATCTTCTATTAGAGACATGTGTTTTAGTGCTTTATTCTGTGATGATAGGCTGTAGATTAAGCTGAGTTCTTTAAAAAAATAGTATTGAAAATATGAATTGTTCATTGATGTCACTCAGCATTAGAAGGGGTTTTAAACAACCAATAATTTTCAGGCCTTCACAGTTGTAGGTGGATGTTAGAATCAGCTCGAAAGGTTCCAATTATCAAAACTCTACTTCTTCATCAAGTACATTTTGAACTGTATGCACTTTGAAAAGGAAAACAAAAATAGACATCTTTCGACAAATAACAAGCTATCCTCACCTAAGATTTCCTTGCAGCAATTTAAGTCTGTATTCCTCTTGATCCTGCTGCAATATGCACTGTTGGTACAGTTTCTCTCTACAACCATGCCTGCAGTAAGTTTCTCCTACCATTAACATGGCTGCAGGAAGCTGAGCTGGTCCACTGAGATGCCATTGGCTTTTTGATAAGGAAGCCTGTGGATGAGAGCCCTTCTCTCCCTGGTTAGAATTCAAAGTCAGGGGGCTTCACCTTTATGACTAACTGGTTTTTATCTTCACTTATGAGCTTTCATGGATATAAATCCATTTCTTCAGACCTGCATTTGAAAAAAAAAAAGGGGTTATATCCACAAAATCCATGTGATGGGAGAAAAAAAAGTTTAAAGCTGTCACAACATTTCTCTTCCGCCCCCAATATTTTCCTCATTTTTATATTCTTCTAACAACATCTAGGAATAAGGATCCATGAACTCCTGAGAAATTTCACAAACCTTCCTGAAACTCTATGAAGGATAGTATATTGATTCCATAGATCAACATTCCTTAGATTCTTCAACAGTGGATGAAAGCCCCCATGTTCACTTTAAGCCAAGGCCTGAATCCTATTGGACAATCCCAGCTAGAGGAGATCTATTAAAGTAATAGGAGAATAGTGAGTGAACACATAAGCAATCCTATTGGTTCAATGGGTATATATTTGAACCTAACAGTAGGTTTTGGGTTACAGTGTAATCTGACAACAAGCCCCAAGTTCTTCAGATGTCTCCTGCCCCAAGTGTTAAACTGAGATGTTCTTTTATTTTGCTTCCTTCAATATGTTTGAGTTGTTTTAACTGAGGCGGAACCTTCAATGATGAGAAAAGGTGTCATGGCCAGAATGAAGACTAGGGCTAAGGAGAGTCAGGTTCAAAAACTCATGCAGCCATGATGCTCACTAACCTTGAGCCAATTACTTTCTTTCAACATAGTATACCTCACAGGGTTGTCGTATGACAGGATGTCAATACGCACTGCTTTAGGCTTCTCTGGGGAAAGGGAAGATACCTATGTAATAAATGAAAGTAAAACAATACTTTTAAAAAAATTCAGATTGAATTTCACCTTAGGCAAAATTCTAGAGACAACGCCATTTGAGACTTGCCCAGAATCTTAAAATATTATATGCTGTTTACTTGGGCTGTGCTGGAATTTTATTGTGTAAATACCTGAGATTCATTACCTTGCAGAAGACTTCATGATTAAATAGCCAGGAAATGATATGCTGTACACATGTCTGTTCCTATAATGTGCCTTCATTTATGAAGGCAGCACTAATCAAAGTATATAGCTCTCCTGTGCTGATAAATACAGGTGGCGAGTTAATGAGGAGAGCTAGCTAGGATAGAGCCAAGGGAGTCCCACATCATTTAATACATTATAGTCTTCGCGCCACCTCACTCCTTACTGGTAGCCTTTGTCAGTCCTTGAAGCTATTTTCCCTTCCTTATCTCTATAGAGGATTTTCTTTGCCTACAGCCTTACAGGAGCTTTCATCTTCTATTTTATGTCTGCTTTGAACACACCTACTGTTGGAAGAGAACTTTCTGAGGTGCAATTACTGTGTCAGTTTCTCTCCTTTTTTTATGTCAAAAAACACACTTCCTTTAGGTGTAGCAGGGGGTAGGGTACACAGAAACATTGCCGGGCAGACCTTTTGAGTTTAGCAAAGGTTTCCATTGCTAAAGCGAGCTTGGTTTGAGACCTTGAACTGGAGATGGTATGTCATGCATGGGAAACAGACAGAAAAATGAATGACCAAAACGCAGATTTGATGAACTTGTGCAGGAATTCAATGTACTCATCTGGTTGGAAGACAAGTTAAGGGACCCCTCCAATCCACATTAGCCAAAACCAAATTTTGAAAATTGAGCATATACTTTCTGTCCTCCATACACATTGAACAAGATTGCACTGTGATTCTTTTTATTCTTTTTAACATGAACAATTTGATTTACAATAAAAAATAAAGAAAAGAAAGAAGAATAAGAAAGGAAAAGAAAGAAAACTAAGACAAGAAGAAATAAGACAAAAGATATATAACTAATATAAGTTTCTGGTCCCCTAATCCTGACTGTATTGTAAACAAAAGTTGGAAAGAAAAAGAATATTATTCTGTTATCAGAGAGCCAAATAAATATTCTACTAAAATTACTAATAACCATAATAATTACATTGTCAGATTTCTTATTGCTCAAAAAATTCATAAATGTTTTGCAATATTTCAAAAAAAACAAAACAAAAAACACAACCCCTTTCTTTGGCTTGTTCTTTAGAACCCTTGTTAATTTGGCCATTTGGGCTAATTCAGCAATCTTATTATGCTTTTAATATGCTTATTAATAGTCTTTTGGTAAGCACAATAGTAACTACTTTTTTGGTTTTGACTGACAAAAGCAATTTATTATTTAAGAAACAAACTAGCAAACAAAACTTTGCAAATTCTTCTTGATGCACAGACCAAGGAAGATCAGGTTAAAATAAGACTGCTTCTGCAGTGAGGGGTAACTTTAAAAAAAAGAGAGAGAGAGAGATGGGGGGCAGATGTACTGTCTCTGTTCTTGAGTTCTTGCTGGAAACAATAAAAACATGCAAAATTGAAAATATTCTAATTATATTCTGTGATATTAAAAAATAATGCACATTTAACAAGGAAATGTATGTGTTATGAAATTTCTCATCCAAAATGATAATCCTGAAATTGAGAAATTCTGTTGTTCTGGTGCATATTTGTGTGCATTTTAATTCTCTTATCAGATTGTCCCAATTGCACAGGAAAAATGAAGGAGGAAGAAAACATTCATTGATTTTAGAACTTTTGCTGTGTGCATAGACATTCAGGAGGGGAGAATTCTTTAAAACTACAGCTCTTGGCTGAAGATACAATTTGTTATTTAAATTCATTAGTATCTGTGAGTTGCTGAAATAAAATTGTACATTGTATATGGCTCACAAAAGGACTGTTTTATTGCTTCTACTGTTTTGGAATTGCCTTCTGGGGATATTATGATTTCCATAGTATCACAAATCCATTGAAAAGACTAAGGCATCACAGCTTAATGTACTAAACTCTGTGCAAGCAGCATCATTTATATAACAGATAGTTAACTTAGCATGTAAATGTATGGATCACAGAACTCACTTTCCTAACTTTTATGTTCTTGACTGTTTGCTGCAGCTTACGATTATGTTCTTAAATTTCAAGATTGTAACACACTCCAATAACCTTACCATAAATCTAATTTAGGGGGAGCTGTTTTTATACCATATGTTGATTCAGCATGAAAAGTACCTACCCAATGCTTTAACAGTACACAAAGTATATCTCTCATGTATAAAGTATAAAGTTGTCCACTTATTCCATAAAAAAATATTTATCAGTCAAACCTTGTTCCTTTTCACTTTGGATAAGGTCATTCTGTATTTAGTTTAGGAGTGTAATTCTTTGCTATTTTTTCTCAAAGGAAGCAACAAGTAATATTGGTTTGTTTGTTTTTCCTCTGTAATAACAGCTTTGAAAAAGATGCAGTGTTCAAAAACTGTTCACAGTTCAGGACTTCTTCTGTGCAAGATTCACATGTGGTTGTTTTGTACATTTTCTGTGTAGAAAACAGTATTTCTGAAATATTCATTCTCTGAGCCAAAAAAGCTGTTTCCTCTCCAGAAAATGATTCTTTTTTTCAGTGCAAAACAGTCATATGCAAATTTAGTGCACTGGTGGCACGCTGGTTAAATGGCAGTACTGCAGCCATAAGGTTGTGAGTTTGATCCTGCCAAATTCCAGGTTGACTCAGCCTTCCATCCTTCTGTAGGTTGGTAAATGAGGTTGGGGGCAATTAGCTAACAGATTGTAAACCACTTAGAGAGCACTTAGCTGATGAGTGGTATAGAAATATACATGCTATTGCTAGTGTAGAATAAGTCCATAACCACAAAGTTTCTCATTAGACCAAAATTCTTCTTGTCAGGCTTTCTCAGCATTCGAGAAACAATTCTTTTTAACCATTTTTAGAAATATTTTCACATTTATGTACTTAGGATCCTTCTAATCTATATTGTCTCCCGGCCCACAAGGACTTTTGAGTGAATGAACAAATAGAAACAGTTAAAACAGAACAAATATGAAAAATATTTTAAAAACACATTGAAGTATTCTTTAAAAACTGTTTAAACCAGTCTAAAAATATCCTATAAAATACATTAAAAAAAAAAAAGCTAAAACAGAGAAATTTTGAACATGAAAAGCCATGTGAAAGAGCACTGTTTTAGCTGCTCACCAAAAATTCAAAAGAGATGGAAGCAGCCTAACTTCTTTGGGTACGGAGTTCCAGTCAGGTGCTGCCACATAGAAAGAGAATGACTATGTTGTGGGCAAGGGGCTGCAACAGACTAAAGATAAATTGAATGGGATTTTTGACATTGTGAAGGGAGTAGACAATCACAAATTCCATAACTAGAAAAGTCAGTTATGTAAATAGAAGTTGGATCTATGTCTTGGTAAATCACTGAAAAGATTCCAGCCAATATTCTTATTTAAGTATTGTTGGAGAAATAATGGACTTATCTCCTATCTTTCCACTGATCTTCTCTTCTTGCCCCATTTCTTCTTTCATCCTCCAATAAGAATTCAGAACAGTGGAGTTTCATTCAATCTTCTATAATCCCAAATTTCAGTTTTCTGAGAATGTTTTTCTTTGCTTCCAATCAGACTGTGGAAAGTTCCTAAACCCTTCCCCCTCATTTTGCTGTTTATAGATAACGTGGAGATGGAGATCTTTGAGAGCCTATTTTTCTTGATCCTAAAATACATCTAGAGTTACCACACTTTTTTTTTTGAAATAGCAAAGGTAGAAGTGACTTGGTTTAGCACTGAAATGTATACTATGTATACTATAATTTAAAGTGTTTATCTGTCTCTTTGTCTCTCTCTTATGCTATATCACATGATTGAACAGAGGGTCACCAGACATACTATTTTATTTAACAGGTCCAAAATAAAGACTGTTGATATGGTTCTTTGGGGCTCCATAAGTCTGGAGAAAGACATGGGACATCATCTTTCGAGTACTCAGGGCATATGCTGACCAAATACTTTTGGATTACTGTATGTGTTACTCTAGAATGCACACAGTTTCGATCAATTTTGATCACACTTGATATCCTACTGTCCTGAACATCCCATTTTTACTCTTTTCCTCATGCGAGACTAGAGTTAAGTTTGGCCTTGGCTTTGTGTTTAAAATGATCAAGACTACTGCCTTTTCAGAGAAATGAAAACCAAGCACTAGCAATAAGGCTGCAGTGTGGAGTATATATGTGCCTCCTCAAAATCTGGTCATGCAATCATGGCCACTATTAATTGTAAATACCTTAAAATCCCATGAACTTCATGAGGTCCTCATGAACATCATGAAGTCAAAAGGTAACTTGAAGGTATGTGTGCATGTGCAAACACTATGAAGTTAATACAGTTGGCTTTCAACATTTGCTGGAGTTAGGGACTAAGACCCCCAGAAAAGCAGGAAAAAAACTCCCACAAATATCAAAATGTGTGTTTGGGTCTGTGCGAAGGGGACCAAGGTGCAGTAGGGAAAGTGTACACCCAAGGTCCAAATCAGTTTAGGGAAAGGAAAGGGGGCGAGTTGACATGGTGGCCCTATGCATCTCCTTCCTTGAGTGTTGGGGGAGGTATCACAAGAAGGTTTGTGGTGCTGAGAAATTGAGCTGTGAGCTGTCCTTAGCTGGCCACACAACAGCTAGTTGAAGAGAAACAAGATCAGAGGTAGGTTTTTAAAGGGCTGTGTGGCATGATTAGAGGAGCCACAGAGCAGGAAGGTTATCTCTGAAAAGAAGCAGTTGAGGGAGAGGAGCAAGTGTTGGAGAAACTTACAAATAATCAAATCCCTGAAAATGAAACCTGCAAATGTGAAGGGCTGGCTGTGCATGGGTTAGGTTACCATGTTATTTCTGTACAAAAGTAATCTGCAGTTTTAGGGAACAAATAATTACAAGGTGCTGTATGGGTGATAAACAAAGTTGGAAGCAATAGATACTCCCTAAATATTCCTTACAATCTTCAGATATAACTTCAATTTGCATTTATAGTAAGCATGAGAAGCAGAACTCCTGCAAACCAGGAAGAGAGAGATAAAAGTAATTGCTTTTATCATTGCTGAATTTTAGACACAGTCACACAGGGATTTATCCAAGTAATCCTCTGGAACAGATGTGGAGGGAGAGGAAGGGAAGTCCTGTTCTGAGATCCCACATGAGGTTTAATTTTGCCATTATCTAGAATAAGGTTTGTCTTGTTTTTGTGAAATCATAAAGCTGATGAGAACAATATATTGAAAGTTGGTTTTAGCTTTTGAAATAGTTCTTGTCATAAGCCTAATTTTTCCATTATTTTTCTTTGAAATAAAATTAATTGATATAATTTCAGATTTATTTATTTTTTTGCATCTTCAGACTGAAGCAAGTAATTCTTCTATTTGCTGGTTAGATTCGCTTTTGTTACATGTAGATATTACCAATCTTTGATGTTTGTGAAACCTCCAAACAAATTTTTGCTAAGGCCATATTCAAGACCATATTGTCATGTAGCATGGCTGTGAGGGCAAAGTGTTGGTGTGTGTGTGTCATTCTTCCCCGTAGATCATTCATTGCTATACTGGAGTATAATGTGGAATGCATGATTGTATGAAATATCATGGACCAGTATTGGATAACCCTTCTGACAGCACTGGAGATGTGTGATGTAGCTCCTCTCCACTCATGTTCATTTTATTCTTATGATGTTAAAGAAACAAGGGCTGAGATTCATGATTGTAGTTACAAATGCATAACCTATGGTTAAACATTTGTGACTGGCTCATATTCATGATCCTTAAGTATTCAACAGAGTACGGAATACATAGGAATCGTAAAAATCCCCCAGTCCTAACTTATGAGGCAGCAAGCTCTTTGAGCAATGAGGGTCTGTTCTCCTGCCAATTGGGAAACTGCAGAATATTTACATGCACCTCACAATCAATCTCCAGCGCAACATTCAGAAGTAGGATCCCTATCACAATGTTCCCCCAACGTCAGTTTTCTGCCTCGCAATCAACAGGAGAATAAAATCCCATCACTTGCAGTGACTGCTGTCCAGTTAAGTCAGGATGAGAGACACTACTTAGCTGTGCAACTTAGTTATATAACTAAGTAGCTGATCTAGAATCTTGGCAAAGGTTTTTGCATTCTTGTGTGCAACAGGAATGTGAAAATGTTTCTACTGAGGTATTGCCTCTCTCTCATTCACCAGTACATATGCTATACACATTATGATCCCTATTCATAGAAGGATGATTCAAAACCTGTTGATTGTGAGGCAGAAAAATGACCTTGGGGGAACATTGTGATAGGGATCCTACTTCTGCTGGTGTTAAATGCTGTTATATTTTTGTTGTTACATAATATTTATTATATAGCAGACAACATATTAAAGAGATAAACTGTGCTCAGATGGGATAATAAAAAATCTGTAATTGATCCAGGCCTATCAAATAAAATAAACAGAAATGTCTGGCATCTTACTTCACAGAGAATAGCACAATACAACAATGTACTTTATCCTAATAGGTGCGGAAAAAATAGCACGAAATGAGCATTCTTCAATCAATTTATTTTCTTGAAGAACAAATTATATCTATTTCATATAAACTAAAAAAGGTGGTTATTCTTGAAGTATTTGCAATTCTTAAAGGGAGGCTGATGAAAACAAAACCTTCATAATTTGCTCTTCACAGAGAACATAATTGTGCACTTAAAGCTGGTAACCATATCCAATGAATACTTAATTTTCCTAATAAAAAACTTGTTTAAGCTAGTGAAGTGCACAATACTTATCTGCAAATGTAAATTTAAAAAAAAATCACTGGAATGGCAAGCAGGAGGAATAGTTGTCAGAAAGACAGACAGAAAGATTATACAACTATCCCAACAGTATTCAGACTGTCTCTTGCCTCCGGAAAAGTGGATCTATGCAGTACTCAAGTGCTCTTTATTTCAAATGAGTTTGACAAAAAAGGAGGTCTAATCTGCGTGTTGCTAACTAGGTTCCCTCATGTTTGAAAAATAATGCCTTGATGTGTGGTGTTTTTAGTGAACAGTATAAGTTTAAATGTATAGGCAGCCAAGGTAGAGTCAAATATATTTGCCAGAGCACTCTATTTCTACTATATAAAAGTCAAAGTTTGTGAGTGATCTTGTCTGTTTGTCTGTGTCAGGCAGGCACAGACCTCATATGATTGGCTGTGTGAGGTGAGAAGACCTCATGATTGGCTGGCTGTGAAGATTCGATGGAATCCTGGGGTTGTCAGTTCAGGGAGGGGCCTTTAGAATTCTCACCCAGAGAGCTCTCTATAGGCTGGTTGCTATGGATATGAGGTCTAGCAGCAAGTCCCCTCAGGAACCTAACCTCTGTGTGTTAACAACTCTGAATACAGACTGGATTGGGGAATATGGACAAAAGTTACAGATAGTGAATAACACAGTTTGGGAAATTAAATACACGGGATTTCAAATCTGTATCTTTCAATCGCTTCTAACTCCTAAGATAAGGTAAGGTAATTTCTCACAAGAGTTACCTATGAGAAAATAAAATCCCGGGCAGCGTCAGGTAAATACATTAGTGAAACTATGAAAAGAACTCAAAATATTCTACCCACAAGATGCATCCAAACCTGATTTACTGCATGGGTTGGGAAGAATAAATAGCAAATAATGACCCTCATCTATAACATGTTATGGGGGTGGTGGTGGAGTAACTAAGGCATAATGGCATTCCTGATATAGAACAACATGAGGGCAGATAATGTTTCTTCTACCACATTAGTAGCACTTACTAATTACTTTGAGAAGGCAAGTTTTTTTTCTTTAAGAAAAACTTTTCAAACTCTAGTTTGAAGGATGTGGGAAACATTCAGATGTCATAACACAGTGAGCTAGACCTAAAGATCTAATCTTGGTGGTTTCCAGACCACATTTTCTCTACACTCAGATCATGGGGAGAACCAATGGGGCTTGAGAGGGTAGAACCTCAGTGCTGTCAGAACATGACTGTTCTTCTCATATCTGTAGTAAGACTTACCACAGTGGAGAACAGAAGGTAGGTCAGAAGACTATTCTGGTTGATTCTGATTGTACATATGCAGCTAGAGAACCAGACATTTGAAATTTCCTTTCTGTGGCATTTTGTGGCAGGCTTTGTCATATAATATTTGAAGAATTGGGGTTGAAACAAGAGGCTTCTCAGGTATGGGGAAACCCTAAAGAGGAGAATCCCAGCCAAAGCCTAGGACCTGACACAAAGCCCAACTCCAAGATCTTGACTTGAGGAGGAGGAGGAGGAGGAATGTAACCCTATCATGCCTTCACTCCCCCACCCTCAGAAATTAAGAATTTTCTGCAAACCTTTACACAGTGATGTAGTGGCTAGGGAGGAGCAGAAGCAGTTGAGGAACATCCAGCTATGTTGTAATAGCCAGAGACACAATTATGACATCATCCTCCAACATCTCCAAGAATCCTAAGGAAGTTCCAGAGCAGTCCTGCATCATTGTACATTTTGCTATTAGGATATAGAGAGATGATCTCAGCTGTCCTTCCTCCTCCCCTGGCCACTATACGATGCAGGAAAATGGTGACTCTTGGAAGGGAAAATTTACACAATTGGTAAATCAAATTTTTCCCTTTTGTGAGAACATCTTTGAAAACTGTACAATCCAATTACACAATTTGCACAGTGGAAATAGGAATATATTGATTTGTTTGTTAATGGAAGGGATTTAGAAAGGGAACAGGTATATATAATAAACAAGGAAATGTAGAATTAATTTCATCTTGAAAACACCAAATTGTCTTTTTTGGGAAGAAAAATTATATCAGACCAATGGGTGCCAAGTTCTTTAACTATGTGTGAAAATAATTGCATTATTACTACTAATATTATTAGAGAGCATTCCTCTGTTTTATATAACTGATTATTAAAAACTAAATTTGGCATACCATAAAGGCCTAAGCTCACACCGAAAAGACTTTGTTGTTGTATGTCTTAAAATATTTTTTGACTTATGGTGACCCCAAAGCTGGGGTCATGGGGTTTCTTGGCAAAATGTCTTCAGAGATGGTTTGCTTTTGCCTTCCTCTGAGACTGAGAGAGTATGACTTGCCTAAGGCACTATGTGGGTTTCCATGCCTGAATGGGAATTTGAATTCAGTTTTCCAGAACTGTAGTCGAATGTTCAAACCACTACTACATGCTAATTCTCTAAAACAGACTTAGATACTGAAGTTTAAGAAGAAAACTGAAAAATATAGAACTCCTCTTTGTATATTTCTGTCTGCCTTGACATAAGAACATTTTTTGAAAATTACATATAGCTGGAATATATCCCCTGTCCAGCTTTCATATTTCTATGAAAATATATCTGTAGCTTGCTGGAGAGGATGTATGAAAGTGGTTCCCTTAAGCATATGCCCGGAAGTGAATTTTGGAGGGATTAAATATTTTCTTTCCTATCACACATGACAAAGGAAGTTATATACCGTCATGGAAATTATTGCTATTGATTTTTTTTTGACAAAATGAACAACTTAAACACAAAGATCTGATTGGATTTTAAAAATGCACTGTAGTTGATTTCTTGTGTGTCATATGAGAATAGAATGTATAGTCAGGCAAATGTATGGTGCTGTGCCAAAGCATGATTATTGTCTGTGTGGATGTTTCCTTTCTGATTTGTGATGAATAGCTTTGCCTGAGCTGCAAAACCAGTTTTGCTCAGAAAGAATGACCAGCACTCTTTTCCCTTTCTTGCTTCGTTCACAGAAGTACCAACAAAGTTTTGATTATAGAACATTCACCATCAAGAGCTGGGAGTGATAATGAATGAAGCTGAAAAAAAGACTGCATACACACATGCACAGAGAGAGAGAATGTCAGTGAGATGCAAGAGGAAAGATGCCAGCACAGAGGATGGAAAAATCAACTTCTATCTGACAAGACATAATATAGAGAACATATTTGTACCTATAAGGTGGCAATATATGCAGTGAAGAAAGCCTTTTCTCTGTATGTATTATGTCTGCCAATTCACAACCAAGGCATTGTTTCTCCTGAATGCAATTCTTTAGTAGCTTCCTGTGATGCTTTCAATGATCATTTAACAGATAAAATCTCTTGGATAAGAGCCAACTTAGACACCATCATTATAGCAGAAATTGACAATGGTGTGTCAAGTGTCTCTGTGAGTAGGGTTACACTGGATCAGTTTCAATCAGTACTACTAATGTGGACAGGCTGCTAGGACAAGTAAGGAAGACAATTTGTTCTTTCAATCCCTGTTCTTCTAGGCTGGTCATCCAGGGAGGGAATGCAATCAGATCTAAATTACTATATATTATTAATTCATCCCTCATGGACAGAAGTTTTCCATCTTGTTTAAAAGAAGCAGTGATGTGACCACTTTAAACAAAGCAAAACTCTGGATCCCCTTGGACCTTAACAACTATAGACCAGTATCAAATCTTCCTTTTCTGAGCAAGGTGGTTGAGTGGCCAGTAGCCTTCCAACTCCAGGCAGTCTTGGATGATACATAATTCTTAGACTTTTTCAACCTGACTTCAGAGCAGGATGCAGAGTTGAGACTGCTATGGTCTCCTCAGTGGATGGTCTTTGCCTAATCATTGACGGGGGAGTGGGTCCCTGCTGGCCCTTTTGACCTCTCAGCAGCATTAGATCAACCATAATATCCTTCTGAAATGCCGGTGGGTGTGGGGGTTGGGAATCAGAGGCATTGTGTGTGAAAGATCCTTATTTCTCACTAGATTAATTTTGCAGTTCTGACCTAATGAAGAACCCTGACACTATCACTTAGCCTTCACTCCACCTTTAAATATCACCTTTGTTTAAAAGGGCTAGGATCTTAAGAGTTCCCTCAGAACCAAATAGTCTATCTATCTATTTATTTATTTATTTATTTATTTATTTATTTATTTATGGTAGTGTCTTCTTCTTTGTTACCAGTTACTTTAATATCCTTTAGTATTACCTTTAACTATGGTCCTTTCTGCATGAGGAAGTTAAGACAGGCCAAGGCATCCTGTCACAGAGGTCGTCCACACCTTGGATCGGACGAGGTTCAGACTATTTACCTTAGTTCCACACCTAAGTCCGATCCAAAACACCCCCCAGTGGTCCTCCAGCATGCTAAGTGAAGACCAGAAAACAATGATCTTTCAATTTTCCAGAGCATGCCATTTCATTCCTGCTCAGTTGTGCAGATAAGCAGATTCGCACCAATGCGAGCCTGCGATCAGTGGAGGGCGGGCTGTGGGTGTGGCCAGCTTCAGCGGTTGGTCCGGACCCACAAACAACTGGAAGCCACCATTTTGTAAGCCTCACCGGTATGGATCTAAAGACCTCGCACTGCTCTGCATCACCCTGGGACAGAGAGAGGAATCCTGCGGAAGGGTTTAAGGGACAGTCCGCGTTGCTTTGAGCCAAGAAGAACCAGTAAGTAACAGCATGGAGTTCACTCACCTCGTGCGGAAAGGGCCTATGTTATAGCATCCTTTACTGTAGTAACATTAGAAGTAAAGTATTTTGTTAAAGTACATATCAAGTACAGTGTTGTTACAATAAACCAGTTCAGACTCCCAGTTTTAGGCACTAGTTTTCTGTGTCTTTTCCTCAGCTGCCTAAACATAACTCAGCCACCATCTCTGGCCAAGATCTCACTGAAAGTTCTTTTTCAAACCAACTCTCTGCCTCATATACAGTTCTTCTCATCCATAAGCCCCTCCTATGCACACCACTGTGCTGGATTTCACCCTTAAGGTAGTACTCCTGTTGCCTAGCAACCCACCATCAAGTTGCACTTGTATTCCAAATAGTTGAGTCCCAATGCAGCTTCATCACAGTGTGGTTCAGTGGTTCCAGTCTCACCTTTCAGGCAGCTTCCAGATGTGGGTGTTTGTGGATAGATGCTCCTTCAAAAAGGATCTATTATATGGCATACCACAATGTGTCATTCTATCCCAATACTTTTTAACCTTTACAGGAAACCATTGGGAGAGATCATCAGAAGGCATGAGGGTCCAATCAGTATGCTGATGACATGCAATATACTTCATTATGCTTTCAGTAATAGTATCAGCTAAAGATAGTGCATGTCTTCTGAATGAATGACTGGAGCAGGTGATATGCTGGATAATGAAAAACAAACTGAAACTAAAGCCAGGCCTCAAGATCACCCACTGATGTGAGCAAAGATTCCTGTTTGGGTCTACATAGTCCTAATCTGATGCTCTAGCCACTGTGTTGCACTGTGCTCCACTGTCTCTAAGCAAAGGTCACCATTCCTCCACAGAAATGCTGACAGATAGAAATGGTTCTAAGAGGCCTAGTGCTCAAATAACATTTTTCACAAAGATCCACATCTGCTTACAGAATCCATTTTTAACTGGGAAGATCAGGTAGTGATGCAAGGTCACACAGATCAGTCAATGTAGAAAGTGTTCCCTAAAGGTATAAAGTTGGAACACTATTGTGGTAAACTGTTCAGCAAGCTGTTGCAAGCACACAGAGGGCTGAAGAAAATATAAATATCATGGCAGTGCACAAACATAAAACAAATACAATTGTTCAAACAGATTAATTGCTTTGAATTATGCATTGATCTTTAATAAATATTATTGACAGGGGAGCAGCTAACTCTGCAAACAAGGTCTTGCAGTATTCTCTAAGATAGAATTCTCAGTTCCAAGGGGACTTCCTTAATGCCTCTAAAATTTTAACTACATTACATAGCACCAGCTTGTTTTAACCAATAATTAGAACAAGATACCTGGGGAATAGATATCCTTGCAAGAGGTGGCTGGAGAAGAAGTGAAAACAGAAGCAGACAATTATATGCACATCAGGTGTTTGTCCAAGGAAATATTTCCCTTTTCAGGGCTAGTTTTCAAATACTATGCAATACTTTTACTTATTAGCTGTGATCTTCTTGCTAAGTAAAGCTTATGCTGCTTCACCATTTACAGCCTCCCCTTGCTCTGGCAGGGTACAATATGGTGCTATCATCCTCCATTTTAAAATCATCTTTTGTTGAATCCCAAACTTGGAGTAAAGACTTGGGGCCACAATATTTAATAATTAACCACAACTCTGAAGAGGATGCTTTCCCTAGCGTGGAATATCAAGAAGAGGCAGAAGTCACAGCCAGACCACTTCCTCTGCCTATTAAGAGTGCTATACACTGTGACAATGCACAGCTATATGCTTATCTCAAAAATACATAACATATTAAAAATTTGCCAGACTTTACTTCCTAGGAGACCAGTCCAGCTTATATACTCATGACTTTAAGGTGTGTGTGTTTGCAATCCATACCAAGTTCAATGGGCTTTCCTTCAAACTATCCTCCAAGTCCTCAGACAGAGCTTCTAAACAGTAGAATTCCTTCCCATGTATTCTAGAGGGCTCACAAACTGTGCTGTGATCTTGTTCCACACTACCCTCCAGACTCTGTGACCCACTATTTAAACATTGCCACATCTTCTCATTTAAACAAAAAACAGACAAACAAACAAACAAAAAATTTCTGGCCACTTTTTGTTCAGAACACTAATCCAGTGAATACAGGTCCAAAACTCCAATCTGGTCACACATTCATTCATTCATTCATTCATTCATTCATTCATTGCATTTTTACCCATCTTTCTGCTAAGATGGGATCCAAGCAGCAATTTAACCAGCCAAATCTTGACTCCAATATCCAAGCCAACTGGAGAATCATAGAATCATAGAGTTGGAAGAGACCACAGGAGCCATCTAGTCCAACCCCTTGCTATGCAGGAACCCACATCAAAGCACTCCCAACAGATGGCCATCCAGCCTCTGCTTAAAAACCTCCAAAGAAGGAGACTCCGCCACACTCTGAGGCAGCATATTCCACTGCCAAATAGCTCTGACCATCAGGAAGTTCTTTCTGAGGTTTAGCTGGAATCTCTTTTCCTGTAGTTAACACGAAGTAGAAAGAACATTATCAGTCTCCAGTCATCGTCAACAGTTTAGCCAACTGTAGTTAGACTTAGTGCTGAATGGGTAATAAGGATATGGGTATGCATATTAGCTCTACTCTCTGAACATCCACAGGCACTTGGCAACATCTCAGATCTCCTCACAATGAAAAGGTTGCCAAATGCCCATGGATGTTCAGCACTCCTTGGATTCAGGAGAATGGCTGATCAAGGCCTTCTTATGTGGAACATCTAAATTAGCTGTAAACAGCAGTCCTTCAAAGACTTAAGAAGACCTGTGAGGGATACGACATGTAAACTCCTCACTATCACTAAAACTTGGTGCAGGTGTCCTGTGAGCTCCTGAGCAATTGAGTAACTCATAAGGAAGTATTTCCTTCAGAGATTGTGAAGCTAAGATGAATTGGAAATGCCATTCAAATGTGCAGAAACCAGAGGTTTGTGAAAATGAGCAATTACATTTCCTTTTGATAATACTTATTTAGCTTCATTGATTTGATTTGGAAATGAACCCAGTTCCTTCAGCCTCATGCAGAATATTTCATTTGTTGAGGGTGAAAAATCCTGGAAACCTTGAAACACTGGTTTACTCTGCAGGGAATGTTAGCATTTCCTAATCTCAACCAAGCAGAAACCACCTGGAAGAAGACCTTTTCTTCCTACATATTCAAAATGCATCTGGCATTCTACAGCCTCATAAAAATGATAATTAATTATCATAAACATGTGGCCAAATTTATCCAAACCTCCAGAAGACAGCAAAGATTATATGAGGCAATATTTCAAATTGCTTCTGCTATTCAATCCTTGCCATGTTTTATTTTATAAGTTTTTAAATTTTTTGATGAAGTCATCTGCTTTCATTTCCCAAACTATTACTTTTTTACACTTGTTTATGATGAAAAGGGCAAATATCTTTCAGTGTATTACAATTAATGTTGACATTACCTAAAGGCCAGGTAGATGTTTCCTTGATGTAACTGCAAGAACCATACCAAAACTGCAAGGGACATCCAAGCTTTTTATTTTCAAGGCAAATAACCTATTTTCATAGTAATGGATAAATATTCCAAAGAAAACACATTGACCAAGATTCTTCATAAAAGCAAATTTCTTTAGCATGAAGATACAACATATTACCCAGTGATAGCCCGCCAACTCACTTTCAGTGTGACAGCGCCTCCTAATTTCTGTGTTGATGGAGACTGAGAATGGGAGGGGCAGCAGGGATACATACAGATATTTTAGCTGGATGTACTGAAATAGGCAGTATCAGGGATGCCTATTGGGAGGTCTTTGATGTGCGTTGAATGTCCAGCTAAAGGAAAATAGCTGGAAATGTTGCTGTAGTGCCCTCCCATCCTCCACAGAGATGGAAATGGGTACCTTGGTGAGGCTATCAAACTGAAAAAGTGTGTTTTGGAGGGGAGAAATGTTGGTCATTGTATAGTCAGAACAGAATTCCATTGACCATGACTGAAAAAAAAAAGTGGGTTACAGTAGCAAAAATTGGAATTGAGCCATCATAACTCACTAGCAGGACACCAGCCATTCATTTCTGAACAATTGTCACAAAATTGTGACCAAAAAGAGAGAGGAAAGAGTAATAATTGAGGATGGGCTTTTTTCCTATTTTTTTTAATCTTAAAGAAATTAAAATTTTCTGTCAAATTTATGAACAAATTTGCTAATTTGGTAAATTCTTTGGCATGTCCATAACATGGAGTGGATTATGTATTCACTGTCTGTTACTTAGCTGTTAACACTGAGAAGCCCCTTAGAAGAAAAATGAAATGACAGACCTAATTCTTTTTCCTCTTCTTCTTTTCTTCATTATTATTATCATATAATAAAAATAAAGATACAAGTTAAAAAAATAAAATGAGCCAAATTAAATTATCAGCCATTTCTGATGTATATGCTGATTATATAGAATGGAGAAGGACAATGAAGAATATATTCATTTTCTTAATAGCCAGTAGCCACACCTAGCTATGGAAGACTGTTTTGCTGGTGATCAGGGCTCTGCAGAATGATATCTCCAGCCCTTCCCATCAATGATCTATAAATGAATGATGAAAAGCAGGCCCCCTGTCACAAATCTTTATGTTACTGTAAGTCTCTGCTGGGAAGGGGCTGGAAAAAATCATCCTGCAGAGCCCTAATGACTACCAGAACAGACCTCTATCACTTGGTGCAGCTTCTGTCTGCTAAAGTGGGCTTCAAGGGGTATTTATGATTGTGGCACAATCATAAATATGGATACTGAACAACTATGAATATGTAAATTTAGCTCGTGCATTTGTAACTGTTCAATGGAATGCCAGAAAATGTCTTCTCTAATTCATTTTGGAGTTATATTGGATGTTCAGTCTTGCATAGTTGTTCATTAAGAAGTGTTGTACATGAATGCTGAACAATTCTGTTACAAGAAATATGACAACACATTGAAGTAATAATTGCAATAAAATAAGGCTAGACTTTGTACAGGAGTTATTATAAACTTTTGCTAATTTGTACAGTACTTCCCAAGCTATCTGAGGTGAGAAACCAGCAGTTTTATCCCCCCTGTGTCAGATTAGTACCATCTTTGTACCCACTGGTTCTTTCCATCTTTTCTGGAAATTTTCCAGGGACCAGATGCCAATGGCTGATGGGTCAACACTAGTACATGGACCACTACTTTGAGTAGCACTGATCTGGCATACACTAAAATGAAAGAAAATGCTTTCAAAATAATTTTTATTGTCAAAATTTCATGCTGGTATTTACTGATAAGTGTCAATGGAAATAACTGTGAATGATTTACACATCTCAAATAAATTTAAAAGAAATCATTTAGTCCTCATTATAATATTAGTATTTCTTTTAATACAAGATGCTGGAACAGACAACATGGGGAATCAGCATATCCATGCCATTTTCTAAGCCTTTTTGATGTCGGTCTATCTACCTATCTATCTGTGGCGAGAAGGCCTGATTTTTCTCCCCACAGAATGGAATGGCAACTTAGTCTACTAAAGGACCTAACAACTTTACACATAGCTCTGGCCTTCCTTAAAACACCACCTTTGTGTAAAAAAGGGTATAGACTTTCAATTGTTATTTAGAACCCATTTAATGATTTATGGTAGTGTGGTTCTGTTTGTTATAACTACTGAGAATCATTCAACTAAGTCAAGATTTATAAAAAAAAAATACTATAATCTTTATTAAAACAACAACCAGAATCAAGTATTGGTTTTGTAAGTATGTCCAAGTTCAAACAGATCTTCAAAATGCAATTAAACAGTTTATCTCTTTACATCAGCACAAAAGCACATGTCTGTTTCACACAGAGAGCTCTGGCTACCCTTTATACCAAAAGCTCTGTTCTCAAATCTAGGTCATTCTCTCTAAACAAATTCAAAAGTGGGTTGATGTCTCTTCAGCCTTTTCTATCCAGGCTTTCTTTGAGAAAACACGCCCCTTTCATTCAACCCGCCCCTCAGTTGAATGAAAACTCTCTCTGGCTGAAGAACTGATTCCTAGCCTTTTCTTCTTAAGTCTCTCTCAATTCAGTGCCCACTATTTATACCTTTTCTTCCTGAGGCCTTCAACCCCTCCTTCACACTAAAGGGGCTGGGTTTCTCTCTGGAGTGGCCATTCTGGTTGCCTAGCAAACTGTTGCCAGGTATCTTTCTACTACTCAAGATACCACTCCCCCTATACTCTGTCACACTATCTATCTCATAAAATACAAAATGAAACTGTATTCTGATGTATTGGGGTAAGATTTCATGTTTGAATAAATGTGGGTATCTGCCAAGGCTGGGCCAATGGCAGCAGACCGGGAACCAGGAGCCATAAGACAAGCCATGGGATGTGTTAGGTTTTGTCTTTAAACTCAGATTATCAAGTATGATAGATAAGTGTCTTCTGGGTCCACTCTGCTGTTTTTCAAAATTACTTTCCCCACTTTGGCTTACTTCTAAGGAAAAAAAAGAAAGAAAATAATTCTGAAATACTTTTCCATTCTATCATTAGGTATACACTTCAATATAAAAAGAAAAGGGATTCTGGACTTGGCTTCTGACATGTAAGAATCACTAATTATCTGTATGTACACATACCCCTTGTAAACCCTTTCTATGGTCAGACATATAACTTTTCCAATAAAAATATTTGCACAGAACCATTTGCTATTTCCTATTTATGTTATAAATCTGTTACCTATAGTAGTGTATAGATAAATTTTGATGTTATTGTTATTATATTTTTCAATAAAAAAAGATTTGAACGGTCAAAAAATAGTCCATATCTTCCAAATATATAATCACTATCTTATGGTAGATGATCAGCTGATGAGACAAAGACAGGATAATCCAAGAAAATTTAAAGAGTACCAATATGTTCATTTATGCAATTTATATATGCTCCTACTTCACAAAATATTAATAATAAATAATAAATTAGAATAATAATAAAATAGAACAGGTAGGATATGTAATTCCATCATATATTCAGAACTACTTGTAGTACTGTGAGACTTGCTTTGAAACATCTGGTGAGTTTGGAAAGAAACAGAAAAGGATTGCACTAATTTTCTTCTGATATACTCTCATAAGCAGTTCATGCAAACATGTGTTGTTATCAGTAGACTACCTCTTCCTGTTCAAGGAAATTTTTCATGAACAGGTATATTTACATGAACAGATACATTAATGAAGATATTCTCCAAGAGTATAGATATGTTTTCTTATCTTGTGTGTGGTTAGTCTTATTTTAGAATGGCAGATCTGTTAGTAATACTCCCATCTGTTGCAGGCATCAAATTGGGAAACTGAGAAGTGGGGAGTAAAAAAGAAAACATTGTTTATGAGTCTATCCCATTTCTCACAGCATAAACCAGGTATGGGAATGATGCAGTTCTCCAGATGTTGTTGAACTGCAATGTCTATTCTTCCTTACTTCGGGATGGAAAGAACATTCAGAAGGATTTGAGGAAAAGGTCAAAAACGTTTAATGGGTGTTAGCAATCAATGATGGGAAATGTGGAACTGATAAGTCTCTGTACACTTCAGAACCTATTCTGCACAAA
Organism: Ctenosaura bakeri; assembly: GCA_948474755.1. NCBI lineage: Eukaryota > Metazoa > Chordata > Lepidosauria > Squamata > Iguanidae > Ctenosaura > Ctenosaura bakeri. Next base: position 252,407 of record CAOLHI010001674.1, read on the forward strand.
ATTTTGAACCCAGGATTTTTTCTATGGAAAATATTTCTTCATAGAATCACCCTTTTATGTGCAGAAAATGCTGTGTTTTGCACAGAAAATATTATTTTCTATACAAAAATCCGTGTGCAAATTTTGTGCATAATAAGTCTCTTACAGGGAAAAAAAATACACCTGCAAATTTTCGCAGAATAAGTCATGAACTGTCAATAATTTTTGAATATTGAATAGTCTTTGAAAATTACACAGTCTGCAGACACTTTCTTCCAGTGAGAAAAGAATTGCTAATACCAAAGGTTGCTTTCTCTAAGAATGAAAGTAGTCAAGAATTACATCTCTATCTTCCTCACTGGTCAGGGATGGTGGAAGGCTGAAGTCCAACCACATTGGACAACTGCATAATTCTACCTCACCCTCCGAAAAAAAAATCCTGGAAAATGGGGAATTCATGTACAACAGTGCTAATAGCATTTTAGCTTTTTGTACACTGAGAAAGGTCTTGGATGAATTAATCACAATATTGATTAGCTATATATTTTTTTCTCCAGAAAGGATTTTGCATCTCTGCAGCCAAACACACATCAAATACTTTAGTTTTATGAATCAGTTCAAAAGAGTTTAAAATAGTTTAAAGAGAAGAGATCTAATAAATTAAGAAAATTCCACACTTTGTGAGATAAGCTTAAACACTTTGGTTTTTAATCCAAATGACTGTTTGATAAGGGTACTGCTGGCCATAAAAGGAACTGCTGACAATGAAGGACCAGGTATACCTTATTCTCCATCGTTCTGTTAATTGATGTCAGTACACTTTTGGACAAGATTTTCATATTCTCCTGTATTCTAATCCCATTATTCTTCTATGAGTTTCATTTCTGATGTAGCCAAACTGAAAACAGCCCCTCTCAAAAAAGGGAGTATCAGTCTACTCAGAGTAAACTATAATGATAAGTACGAAAATCTGTAAGGAGAAAAGGTTAAGGGGGACATCCAGAAAAAAAATATATACTAAAAACTGATCATGTCCAATGGCCACAGAATGCTGACTGGCTTGTGAAAAGGAAAACATTAAAAACTGTGTGGGAGGGGTAGCAGAATAGAGTAGCTGAGAAAGTAAGATGAAAGAAGAGAGACATGGATATAAAGGCACCTGTCCATGCCCTCATGTGCTTGCCAGCTGGTGCTAGCCATCTGTTTTTCATTTTCTTGCTGGCTTAACTCAGGACAAATTCCTGCCTAAGAACTGAAAGTTTTGATGATACATTCTTTCTTCCTTGGACACATACCACATACACATGTTATGGGGACACACCTGTACAGCTTGGTTGTTGGTGTACTGAGTATTATTGCACAGATGATTTCCCAGTGAACTGAGGTGACTGAGACCATTCTCTTTTAAAACCAATAATCTCTTAAAATATCTCTGTAGATTCAAAGTCACTTAGACATTTTAGATCGCAATCTGCTTTTACTATACCAGTTCATAAGCAAAGGAATTTGGGCTCTCATAGCCTGAGACCTGTTACCCTTAAGACATAGCAGAATTAAGTATGTGCAGAACAGATAGTAACACCCTAGATGAGGGAAGGTGGGGGGAAAATATCACAATATCTATGTTTAGTCAGAAGTAAATCATCGCTGTGTTCCATGCTTTGTATTTAGGACTGCAGCTTTAGCAAACCTGGCATTAAAATGAAAAACATCTCTCATCTCATTCCCAGACTTACCCGTCTTCAGTCTTTATAGCCCAAACTAATTTCTAGACCCATCTGCGATATGTGGAACATCCATTCTTTTATCTACAGTTCAAGGAACAGGTTTTAACTTTCTGGATCTCAAAACTTACAATAATACTTCCATGATTTTAACAATCTGGCAACAAGAGGTTCCTTGCACTCCACAAATGTGAAACTAGTCTATCCTTGGAAAGGTCATACTGGAATCACTGGGCTAGTCACACTCCCTGGGCTCCAAGTACTAGATTCCATAGACATTACTGCTCAATTTCAGGAGCTCTTTGCTATTAAGGAGTCCAGAAAATTTGGCTCAGATGGATTAAAGAGTTCACTGTTAAGTAGTGACAAATAAACTGTTCCATATCAACCGTCTTTTGAATCTAACTTAAGGCTGACCTACCTTCACCCCATCCCACTCCCATCTTCAATTTGTTTTTAACAAATATCCATCAGCAGTGTTGATGGTAGCATTAGACTAAAGTAAAGTCGTCACCCCAAGTAGTAGATGCCAAGAGGACCACAGTAATGACCTCCTAGTTGTTCCCCTGTGCTATGACACCATCTATCCTGGAACTGTTAAACTTGGGATGGAAGGGCAGACTATGGGAAAAGTCACCATTTGGATTATAACTCCCTGGACAGCAAACTAATATACTGGCTAATGGCCATGCTGGCTGAGAGATTCTGGTAGTCTTGGAAAAGGAACTTTTACAAGGTCTGAAGAACACACTACCTAGAAAGTATCAAAATAAGTTTCACCTGAGAGTCCACACAACAACATCGTCTTCATTTCAGGCAGTAAAATGGATTGTGCATGCCCTGTCTATCTGGAATATTTTGTGTCAAAACACAATTCATAGCAGAATTGCACTTAAAACCCACTCAGTACGATGGATTCAAGACATTTCCGCAAAGCTCTCTGGTCTCTTTCTTCAGTAAAATCACTAGATATGTGGACAGAGAAACAAAAATGCAAAAATATCTTGTTGCTCTGAAAAAGCGTAATGCTCTACTTCAAAGTCACATTTGAGAATGCAGCCTTCAGTTTCTGAGAGATGAGTTTTATACTGGCAACGCAACGTGGCTGATCCGATGCAAAACCCTCCTCTGGTTATCAGGAGTGTTTTATTTATTTTCTGTAGCAACATGAATGCACGTGTTAGAAGCCTCATTTTTCACATGTGACTTCAATGCAAAGGGACATCTGATCATCCTATTCAATCTGAAAAGCACCATCTGTTCAGAGAAAGGTGAGGAAAGGATGCTTTTAGTGACAGTTAATGCACAAATTATTTGCAAACAAGATGCATACATAATGAGGACAATTCAGAGTGAAAAGCATGCAAAATGGAAATGTTCACCTTCAAGCGTCCTCTAGAAATAAGTTAAATCTTTTTGGGAAGAAAGTTTGAAATAATGTTGAAAGCTCAGAAATGCTCTGTTCATTGTGCCTGTGGGCTACCGTATGCCAGTCCTGGCTCCCATTCAGCCAAGGCAGGTTGAAACAAAGACAAGAAAACATCAAGACTGATGCTGTTAATAAAGAAGCTAGTATAAGGATTCACGTCCTATGTCAGCTACTCATCTAAGCTAGTACTTTCAGTCTTGATTGTGGAGTACCTCCTGATCAGCTCTAGTATATTATGTCTAAGTACTCAGTTGGATACAGCTTGGCTGATGAGTTTGGTCTTTCTGTGGTTTCCTTAAACCTGAGCCTTTGGTAGCACTGAGGTAACTAGATGCATTGATGGAGCTTTAATACATTAAGACTTAATCAACAAACGTACTCACCTTGATGCTCCTTCAAATGAAACAAATGTGCCTTATGCCTACACTGATTTTTGTTAGTGCAGTGCAACATGATCACTACACATGACAACTTGTATAAAATTCCATCTCACATGCAAAGATCAGAAACCTACACTTCCTGCTTGAAAAACACTAAAACAATGGAGTATCTCCCTCTCAATGTGAATATGATTCAGTATAAAGTATAAACTAAATACAAGGCCAGTCCTACTATTAGGCAAACTGTGAAACAGATTCAAGGCAGCAGGTTGTTAATAATTTAATTCTGCTATTGCATTTTTAACTGCTGGGGATGGGGAAAGGTCCTTGTGAGATTTGGCTGGATACAGGTACTAAATAATTTGATTTGGGTGGCCAGATACTGAACCAATTCTCTCTTTTGCCTCAGGCAGCAAAATATTTAAGGCCACCAGGTAAATTCTAGTGGTCACCTGTTCAATATTTGTTGCAAACTCACATGCTGACACTGTAGACTAGAGCTGTACTTTTACCTTTACCCTTTTTGTCCCCTTAAAAGCTGAAGGCAAGGAGCAAAACTGAAATCCTATGAGCAAAGATGCCATTGCATTCACTAGCATTTCCTCTCCTGTTCTCAGTTTAAACCTGAGCTGCAAAGCAAGAATTGTCACCCACATTTCACTTCATTTGGGGCAGATGTGGGGTTTCCTTCTCAGCTATGAAATGGTAACTCTGAGGGAAGTAAAAAGGTTATTTTGGGAAAACTAACATAATTACTTGGGATAATTTATCATGTTGGCATTGGTCTGTGTGAGAAATAGCATCTTTTCCTACAGAAGAAAATCCTGAACTGAAGGAGATAGCAGAAGCAGAAGCAGTCTCAAATAATGCTATGGAAACATTGCCCCAAAATGTGTTTAATATATTAACCAGTGAAGATCTGGACATACCATGTGGTTACTTTTTTAAAAAGAGAAGTATTAAAGTGACATAAAATAAAGAACCAACACAGAGCCAAGACATTTATCATTCCATATGGTGCTAATGAAATCCTGAAAGAACTAAAGTTGCTCTTGATAAATGAAATACAGAATTCTCATCTACTCCACTAGACCACAACTGGATCAAAATCAATGCAACTCAAAGTTATAATGAGCTCCCACATTCCAAGAACCTTTGCAGCTGGTAATAATCCTTAGCTGACTTGAAGTGGACATATTTTTAAAGCTATTAATACATTGCAAAGTTCTGAAGTATTCAAAACTAGAAAAAAAATCCATGGAAGTTCAATGGAACTTCCTCAGCTGTATCAGTTTTTCTTAATCATGAGTTAATCAATCTGATAGTACTGAAACCCTAAAATTTAAAAACTTTGTAAATAAAGATTTATTTATTCCAAGCCTTGGTGCTATTCATTCATTGAAAATGTAAACCAGGTATTAAGTCTTTAAGAAGCATGATTTGTTTCTATGAAATGTATAAAGGCTGTCAGTTTAAGTTTGTCTGAAAAGCATTCGGATACATCAACCCACACCATGGATCTATGAAATAGGTTGTGTCATTTTAATAAGCAGTTTTCAATTCCATTTTTATTTCATCATATTCTGAGTTTCCTTTTTCATTGATGCATTTTAGCTACCTTGTTGGGAGTGTACATTTCTAAATCTTTAAATCTGTATTTCTGTAAATTAACAATGAGATCAGATCTTCAGGCTTTTACACATATGTTGCCAAGAAGATATAACTTTTTCACAAGAGGGAATTATCAGAAGGCTTGAGGTAAACCCAACACTCACTGAAGTACAAAAATCTTTTAAGAATTCATTATAACAGAGGAATCCCAAAGAAAAGACAGTGGGGCTTCACTTTGGGGTCACAAGATGCTGACTGACCAGGGATATGTTTGGAAAATTAAGTGAGAATGTAATGATTGTATTGAAGTATTTGGGAAAAAAGTCTGAAGGAAGATTGACTTAGAAGTAGGAAGAGCTGAAGGAAAGGTCTCATCCAGTCATTATTCACTGCATGGCTCATACTGAAAAATTATTTTTACATGCCCCCAGGAATATGAAATGAGGGCTGTTCATATAAATGTGAGTAAATCCAACATTTTATTTTAATATACTGGGGACTGAATACCAGGATCCCCGATAATGTGGGAATGCACAAAGGAAGTATCCTATTCAGGTGTGTCACTCTACACATAGAGATGGAAAGTACAGAGCAAACTCCCTCTTCTCTTCACTTATGGATTTAACATTATCACTGATTTCTAGGTTGAGTCAGTAGGGGTTGTGATGCCACATTTTGTTGAAAAGATGTATCTGTCTACATATATCAGGTCTTCACAGTGTGAGTAATCTAAGGCAGAAAGCATCCACAAGTGGTCAGCCATCTGCATATGAACCCAACCTGACCAAGATGATCAAATGCTTCAAGACAAGCTTGCTGCTGCAGCATGGAGCAATATAAGAATGTAGGTGGAGTAATATAGCAAGCAGAACAACCATCTGCTCTGAATCATGACTAGTCTTCATGCATACATACCTTCAGGAAACAAGGATGTAAAAATTCCTCAGCCTTGTCTTGCTCCTTATTAGATTCTGAGATATTATCACGACATCATCAACCCCCCTCAGTCACACTTTGCTCTTGGTCTAGGAGCCATCCTACCACATGACATCATCGCTAGCCAGCTGCTATCCCATCCCCAAGTATGTCTAACCAGTTCTTTTTCGTTGATGGGGAGAAACCATAATTGACCTCCCTTTCATACAACAATTGCATCAGCTGGGCGAGTATGGTTCCTCCATGGCAGCTTTCTCTCATCACTGATCCAGCAGTGGATGGGTCGTAGGTATTCCCAGCCTGTCCCTCCCTCAGTAACTCCAAGGGCAATCTCTGCCTGGCAGCTGGCTGGTTGTTTCTGTTGCGTCAGCACTGAACACAGAAGAAGAAGGGGAAAGGAGCACATATTGTGTGGTCATTTTGATACCCACCACCACCACATGATCATTTTGTATGTCCCCTTTGAATTTGAATTTTTTTAAAAAATCCCTTTATTATTGTTAGCGTGATCGCACGGTATAGCTGGCTGAAATGATCCAGTTAGCCCAGTCCACCACGCTTGTGTTAGCCCAGCTTCCAAGAAAATATTTTTTAAAAAGAACAATCAGGAGCTGTGGGGCAGGGAGAGGGTGGAGAGAGGTGTTGAAGGGGAGTGGCTGGGAATGCTGTACTGTGGAAGACACACTGGTTTCAATGCCAGTGCTCAACCACTGATGCCAGAGGCCTGTGAAAAACAGTGTTTTCATACCCTTTCCAGTCCAGAAATGGAAATGCTGTGCTACCCTGTGTTCTGGGGGTCCCAGGAGGGACACCTATAAGCACTCTCAATTAACTAAGTTTGGGGAAATTAGCCAAGACCACAAGTTAGCAATGCGAGAGGCAGGGCCACACAGTGGAATCTTTTACCCAATGTCTACGGGGTCAGGCCAAGCCAAGGAGCACACTAAGTTTAAGAACAATTGAGACTTTTATTAAATACAGACAAACAGTGTGTGGAACACACGCACTCAGATAACTATAGAAAATAAAGGTTGGAGTGGTATAGAGGGATTTTGAGAGGGATTGTTGAATTGGGTGATACGACACTTGTCCTGAAGCCTGGAGAGGTCACTGTGAAGGTTAGAAGTTGTGCAGTCTCAGCTACTGGAACTGAGGGGAAGACTCACCAAGCAAAGCGGCAGCAAGGCAGGATGGAACTCATTAGTGATCCGAGGAAGGTTTTATAGGGAGAAATGTAACTGCAGGCTATTCCATACTTGGGGAAAACAATGAGTTTCGGGCATGAGACAAAGCTTTGGAAAGGTCAAAATTTAACATGGTTGAGTTAGGTCCGAATTGACAAAGGGGTAGACAGTATGCAAATGTGCGACGCTTGACAGTTGAGTATTCAGCTTGCCAGGTTGCCTGCTCGGGGCAGGGAGTTCTTTGTAAGTAGCATGCATACATGATGAGGGCGTTTGCAGAGAGGTCTCCTAAAGCGGCAATCTGGCTATTTCTGGTCTGCCTGTATTGTGTTGGGATATTGCAGCGTTTAGTGGCCGAGCCTAGTTCTGTGCTTGTCCAGGGGCCTCACAAACACGTGGAGGGGGTGGTGGAAGAGAGATAAATTATTGATAGCAAAATGATATCTAGCATCCCCAAATCCAGGCTAGCAAATGCAGTAACAGTTGTGATGAACATGGAACTATCCAATATTGAGGTATGCTATAGAAAGGGTTTATTTCTTCTGCTTCCCATACTGGAATTTTCATAATTTTAATGCATTTTTCTTAATTTGTGCATTAATGGCTCCATTGACTAAACAGTGTTTCTGTCCCCTGTTACTATGGTAGACTAGCCCGAGCTAGAGGTCTACAATTTAATAGTAATAAAATCAACTATAAAGATATACTTACATCTCCATGTGGTTAATATTAAAAATCATTCCAAATGTCTGACAGGGTCGCCGAGCGAGCATGTAGGCAGGCATGGCCAAATGGCCGCAATTAGAAAAATCCAGGTGTGGTCAGTAAATTAATCTGTCACGTAGCCCCAAGAAGCCCTCCAGACACACCTAGTCATCAAACTCATAAAGAGTCCTCAGCCCTAAGATGCCTGCTTGACAGGATTAGCATTCTTGACAATCAGCCTGTCAAGCAATGACAATCTACATGCTGCTGGAGCCTTTGTCCAACCCCGGCAGAGTCAAAATCAAGCGAAACCCATCAAGCTGGAGATGTTTGTCATTAAGGGCTTTGTCTTAGCCCTTCTCTCTATTGTTCTCCCCAGGAAAGGGTTAGCCTCCAGGTACGTTTTCCCCTATAAAAACCCCTGATTTTGAGCACTTCCTCGTATCGCTCTTGGCTTCCTCCCTGCCTTGCTGCCACTCCGTTCACTGAGCCTTCCCCTCAGCCTCCACATGCTGAGCATCACTGCTCCTGACTCTCTGGCTCTTTTTTGGATTCCTGGACTTCTGGATCAGGTGTAGTATTCCCCCGATGCTCCTCTTCAAATCTCCTATCAATTTTCCTCCCTTTATTTTCTTAGGTCTGCATGAGTGAGTGTGTATGTGCATAGTGACTTAGGTTTAAATGAAGAAAATAATTATACCTTCTCATTTTGTCTGGGTTTTGACTCGGCCTGACCCCATAGAAGTTGGGTACAAGGTCTCGCAAGGTTACCCTACCTCTCATGTGTGCTGGGTGTGTGTTTGGTGCAACTTTGAAATCCCCTTAAAATCAGGATCAGACTAGGTGTTCTTTGAGGTATCTCTGGGAACTCGGGCAACCTACCCAGTGATCGGGACCCCTGGAAACTCGGGCAGCATACCTGGTGACTGGGACCCCCCTGACTCAAAATAACTGATTCAGTGACCAGGACTTCCCTGAACTCAAAATAACTGATTCAGTGACCGGGACCCCCAGGACCCCCAGAAAATTAGGGTAACACCCCCCCATTATATGTATTTCAACCGTTTCTATCTTAAAATATGGTGAACAGTTTGTTCTCAGAAATGGCTTGTAAGCCTCAGAAATATGTGAACACTTGAAACAAGGTGCACATTTTCTCAGTCTGAGGTTCAATAATGCTATGTTTCCTCAAGACTACTGACTTCCAAAAATTCCTTTCCTTCTCAACTATGTGAGCAGCAAAACAGATTGGTTTATTGGACCCCTGTGGGCCACTACCTATACTCTAAATAGAATGCAACATTACAGTTGGTGGGATAGTATAGGGAATTGTTCCGGGCCCAAGGGCTGCATTATCTTCTTGGCTAGCCTTGCTCCCTGCAAAGGCCAGGTAATAGCAGGGGTAGATACTTCCTTCATCAAGCCAGATTGGGAAGACTTGGAAGCTGTATTTCACCTATTTCAGAGGATCCCTATCTATGGTATATATGAATGATTTTATATATCAAACAGATTAAACTGCATTATAATCTTAGGGGCTATCCTATTTTAGAGGCCTGAAAGTAACTAAATGTAAATAACTAGTTTCTTGCAACCAGTTCCTTTTTGCAATACCTAGGATACAGCTTAGTTACATTAAAGTTGTAGCTTCATAGGGTAACATCATCCTTTTGTGATGTAACTGTAACAGTTTCACGTGATTTTTACTGTTATGGGTGGTGGCCTCATTACTTAAAAAGATTTTATTATTTGTACCATAGTTCAGCAGTATTTAGCATTTGGGAGTTTTTTTTTCAGTTAGTTTTGCATAATGAGAAAGTAAAGGTTAATTCAAAATTTTAGCATTTCAGTCACTAAATATTTTGGAGGAGCTTGGAAGTGTAATTAATTATATTTAGAGCTAACTTTACAAACTCTGGGATATTCTCTTATTGACTCTGTACATTAGGCATGGGCAACTGGACAATGGGTATTTTTCTACCCTTTGCCCATACACAGGTCCCACTGATGTGTTTCAGCATGCCTAAAGTGGCACACCATCACTTCCAGCTGACATTCTGGCTGTTTCTTGACTGATTTTTAAATTTTCTTTTGTATTTTTGGGAGGTTTGGGGAAGCTTATGAGGGTCAGAGGAAGCAAACCACTGTGGTTTGGACCCATATGGGGTTGTTTGAGGGCAAAAAATTGCCCAAAATTGGTCCCCAAATTATTATTTTTTGAGTATGGGACCATTGGTGGGGGGGCTTCAGGAGGTATGGGCTGCACTATGCATCTCTCTCTGGGTATATAAATATGGAGGAAATAAGGAGAATATTTCCAAGCTTAACTTCCAAAGACACATCATATGCCACTGACACCTGAGTATCAGCTTAGCCATATGTAGTTTCCCCTTTCCAACATATCACTGAATGCATAGACATTAAGGGGACAGCACAAATCAAGGATGTGTCAGCTACAAGTCTCAAGGACCTTGCTGGTTGGGGTATTTTGGGAGTTGCAGTCCAAAAAAGTAACTACTGTAGATTGCATAAATCAGCCTGAAAAGCTGAAGAGAGCAGCAGAGAGGCTTCTGCTTCCACTTTACATATTTACTATATATATGGATGAGTAAGAGTGACTGGAATTTCAAACAGATACTGTTACATCATACAGGCATCTAATTTTTAATCAGACAACTAATTTTCTGACGAGAAAAAAGGCTAACAGAATATGAAAATCACTTTGCTAGATGTGATTATCATCTTCAATTTATCCTCTTGAAGGTATGAAGTCTTGCTGTTCTAAACGCAAGCCCCAAATTTTGCAAAATATAAAGCATTTTTTCTCCCCATGTTAAAAATGTTAATTTTTATTTCTGTTCCCCATGTTAAATATGCTAATTTTTATTTCTGTTCCCCATGTTAAATATGCTAATTTTATTTCTGTTTGCCCACTCCCCACCCCAGCTGTTAACACAGCTCCATGTGGGTTGAAAAAAAAACCAAACAGACAAACATAACATTTGTAAGGAAGGTAGCTGTTTCATTTACCTAAATACTTAGGGTAATCCAATAAACTTGACCAGTGCATTGGGGATCTGTTTATATTAATCTTGATTAATTTCACTGTTGTTCTTTCCATCTTGAATGCTCCCATGACACTGATTGTCAAATGTGTCAGTATTGTATAAAGTAATTCATACCAGCCTGTAGAATCATAGAATCTTAAAGATGGAAGGAACCACAAGGGTCATCTAGTCCTACCCCCACTATGCTGGAATATACCATTAAATCACTCCTGCAAGATGACCATCCGATCTCTGTTTAAAGACCCCCCAGAATTGGAGGATCCTCCACTGCCTTTTGGGACAATCTATTTCCTTTTAAACACCTCTTACAATTAAAAAAAAAGTTCCAAATTTTAGATGGAAACTCTTTGTTACTAATCTGAATCCATTGGCTCATGTTCTAGCCTCTGCAGCAGCAGAAAACAAGCTTGTTCCATCTTCTATATGGTGTGCCTTCAGATATTTAAACATAGCTAACGTATCACCTATTGGTCTTCCCTTTGCCAACATAAATATGCCCAATTACCTAAGTCAAGCCTCATAATGGATGTATTTTGTGTTTAATGTGCATGAGAATATGTACATGTTTTCACACATACTGGGGAAAAAACTTTGAGAAACCAAGATAGCACAAATTAAGCGGTGGAAAAATGAATGAGTGAAACTGCACTGCATAGAGCCATTCATCGCTCACCCTCAGCAATTCAGTGGGCACGCTTAGCTGAATTCCAGGTGCAGAGAGGCTTGATCCATGTGCTTTCTGTTCATGATTAATTTCAATTTCTGGCTTCCATAGCCTTGATTACTTACTGATTTTGTTGCTGTCAGTCTGTGTTTCATCATCTGGTATATTTTGACTGTTTTCTAAGCCAGCCTGAGAATCTAAAGTGAATGGCAGGATAAAACATCTGTGTTATTAATTATTTAAGTAATAGTATGTGACTCAGTTACTCTGAATAGCTTTACTTCCCAGACTCACTTACAGGACTGTGAAAATCAGTTTGCTTTGTTACCCTAAAAAGAAGATGCTGGCATTGAGGGTGGACCCAAAGTTGGGGACTTTGGGTCCACCCTCAATGCCAGCATCTTCTTAGAATTTGGGGAAATTATAGCTCAAAGGAGGCCTGTGAGAGGAGGGTAATGGCAAGAGCTTTTCACTGTGTATACCAATACTAACTGTAGGAAGGACTCCAGTTAAAAGTTAAACAGAGTATTTTATTTGGAATTAACAAACACACAACCATACAAGGCTATCAGAAAGTGAGGCAAAAAAGGTTGGATAGAGAGAGATTGGGTGGGAAAGGTGATAGCTACTAGTCCTGAAGCAGAAGATCGAAGTGGAGTGGCTCAGACAGCTGTCTGAGTATAGAATGGAGGAATAGGAATCTGGAATATCATGTGCAACATAACATGCCCAACATACTGCAATGTCCTACAAGTTTCTGGGGCTAGAGCTGAGGATTTTATACCCTATTTCCTACCCCGAATGAAGGTGTGTGGACAAAGTGATAATTGCTTTCTCATGAGATTGAGAAAGGAGTCAAGAAAGGGCTGATTTTCTTAACTCTAGGTAACAAAACATAGATGGGAGTCATGACAATCTCTTAATGTCTGGTCAGGCAGGGGGTCTCGGAAAGATTTCCACAGGATAAAATCACAGAAGGGCCTCTGATAACTTGAAGGAGGATTAAATCACCAGAAGCAGCCTCATCTCCTTCTCCAAAATGCATCCCTTTTTCCTTGGTTTGTGTAGGTATGGGAACAGTATTTTAGACAAAAGTGAGTCAAAGAGATGGGACATCAACATGAAATATCTGGAAAGAGATGAATGTGCAGGAAACCTATTCAAATCCACAGGTCTAATGCCTGGCATCAACAGCAATCCACATTCAGAGAGGTCAAGGAAGGAAATGGACTTCCATTCTTAGTTCCTTTATTCACAACCTCTCCTGTGGAGACAGTAGTTGCTGTCATCACTTTCAGTTTGACTGCTTTGGGTGGATGCTAAGAGAGACTGCATAATGCCACCCTTCTTAAGATATTCCTGCACACATTACTGCCACAGAAGAAGGAAGAACAAACAAACTTAGTTTGTTTCCAGGCCCATTTCAAAGTGCTGGTAATGACTTAATGACCCTATATGGTTCACATGCAGGCTATTTGGCAGACTGTGTCTCCCTGTATGAGCCGTCCAGCCTCTGTGGTCATAATTCTCTCAGTCCCACAACCATCACAAGCACAGTTGGTGGGGACACAAGAGAGGCCCTTGTCAGGGCTACCTCTAAACTCTGGAGCTCCCTTCGCAAGGTGGGTCAGAATGTCCCCCTCTGTGTTGTCCTTCTGGTGGCAGGCTAAAACCTTTTTATTCAAGCAGGCTTTTAATACAGAAAATTTTCAAATAACAGGTTGGGGGTGGTTTTAATTTTGCCATTTCTTTTATACCGTTTTAAGCTGTTGTTATAATTCTGTAATAGTTTATTTCTATTTTAATATGCACTTTTTGTATATTTTCTCCAATATCATTTTTCTATAGTATGAGCTGAATTTAAGATATTATAGGGTGAAGGTCCTCACTAGAGCCATGAGCCTTGAGTTCCTGGAACAAAGGATATTGGTGATCTACATAGTGGCCAGTTTATCACAGGAGAAGTACATGAAAGTGTTGGCAAAAGATTGGTCCAAAGGCAGACCTTGACATAAATGAGAGGTAAACAAACCCAGAAATGTAAGGTCCCTAGTGAGGCCAGCATCTGCCCAAAAAGAATTACTACTCATCAGGAAAAAAAAAAGTAACCTACTCACTTGACGCAGTGTGTCAAGTACATTACCTAGAAAGATAAAAGTTGACAAAGGTACCTCAGGTTTTTGGGACTTCTAACCTTCTTGTGCATTAAACTTATGTAGCAGGCAAGAACATGGGCCATCATTACCACTCCTTCCACAAAATAAGAAAGTCATCTAAATAACGCACTATGTTTGGTAAACCTTTTGTTTCTTTAACAGCCCAATCTAGAAAGTAGCTGAAACAAAACAGCAAATCAAAATCCAAAGAGTGAACTGAAAGAAGGCAAAAGGCCAACTTAATGTTATATTTCTCCATCAAGGATCTGCGACGGCACCTACGTGCCATGGTTCTAAGAGCACTGAAGGACATATAATGCACAGTATAGAGATCAGCTGGAATTTACCAGCTGTCCTGCTGGGTGGGAAAGATTTTGTATAAGGTGAAACTTCACAAAGCCTTTCTTAAAAATAATAACACAAGAAGGGACACTTTAAAGTATGAAAAAGAACAGGAAGGAAAAAGACACTTAACTCTACCTGCTTGGGCTTCTGTAGCAATCTTCCCATGTGCAAATTGCTCCTTGTCCAGGACAGATTTTTTTTTTTTGAAAAAAAAAATGAAATCCTCAGGCCCTGGCAGTGCAACATGAAAATTGAATGTAAAGCTATTAACAGAAAAGTTGCTCCCTTCGTGCCAGATAGCTATGCCTGTTGAAAATATAACTTATCCAGTCTTTCTTCTGAATGAGTCTAGGTCCCCCACTTCTGAAGGTGTCTTTCTCATTGGGGGTAATTACAAAGGGGTAATTTCCTGAGTAAATGAAACAATAATGCCTGTACACCCAACAGAGCAGGTAAAATTGAACCTCCTGCTCTACAGAGTCACAGGCTGGAGTACCTGGGGCAGACTTTTGATCAATACATGTTTAGTGGTGGACTTGTCACCCAGGAAGGTGTGGGCCATAAAAAATAAATTGTAACCATAGCTCAGTGTTCCCTCTCATCCTATTGGCAAGAGAATCAAAGGCAGCTCTTAAACACAATGCTTCATAATGACACCAAGTCAGTCTGCAGTATTCAAACGGAATGTGGAAAATTATATCTAAATATTTAGGGCAGTTCCAGGCTGCTTTCTTACACCTGTTTGTCTCCCTACTGTTTCCTTCCTCTTTATCTTTATCTTTTTTTATTAATGTTTCCTGAACAACATGGAGCAAATATCAGTAAGTTCCTACCTCCACATTTTTCCATACTGGCAGGCAGTAGGTGGCAATGTTGTGGAGTGGACATCTTAGTGACAGGCATAGTGGAGGATTTAGTTCCTGTAAAGGAGTTGGGTGACTCCATGTGGACCCCAGTAGATAGGGCTGAGGGGAATCCAGGCCAAAGATGATGAATCACTCCTTTCTCCAGCAGAACCACTGGACAAAGGAGTTGTTGCAGGAGAAGCACAGGCTTTAAAAGGTTAAATCCATCCCCGGTTGATGTGAAGGTGCACTGAAAAGTTGGAAGCAATCATTCTTACTTCCACTACAACTGCAAAATTTGTTCCCCTGCTTACTTTTTTTGGATGGTGTGGTATGGTTGTCTGAATATTGGACTATGTCTCCGGAGACTAGAGTTCAAAAGTCCACTCAGCCATGGAGATCTGCTGAGTGATCTTAAACCTTACTCTCACAGCCTCAGAGGAAGGCAAAGGCAGACCCCCTGAACAAATCTTGTGAAGAAATTCTCATGATCAGTTTAGGATTGCCGTATGTCAGAAAGAACTTGAAGGCACATAAAGGCATTCCTTGTGTTTCTCAGAATAGCACCAGCATCTTCATGTGCTCTAAGTTCCATATTAGGTTATTCCCCCCCCCACATATCAAATTCATGTCTATTTTGGTACACACTTTTTCCAAACATATGCATTTGACACTAGTTATTCTTAAGGTACATATTTTTTAATGTTTTCACATTGACTAAAATGTGTTTTTGTGCATTTCCCCCTCAAAAATATATATTTTTAGCCTTGTGTATTTGTTGTTGTTGTGTGCCTTCAAGTCATTTCTGATTTATGGTGATCCTAAGGGGAATCTACCACTGGGTTTTCTGGGGATGAAAGTGTGTGACATACCCAAGATTACCCAGTGAGTTTCCATACTGAGCAGAGAATTAAACCCTGGTCTCCAGCGTCACACTCCAACACTCAAACCACTATAATATGAAGCCTCTGCATTTATTTACCTATGAAGAATTTGAAGGGAGAGAATACTGTGGTATCCTTCTGGTGATGGGAAACCTAAATAAATAAAATAAAATATAAAATAAAAAGTGAGTGTGGTTTTTCAAATAGTCTCACATATTATGAATTGGGTAAATTCCTTTTTTAAAAATGTCTTGCTTAATATGAATGTCTTTTCCATTGTTATTCCCAGGAATCTGGGTTGCTGCAGTATCTGTATTCTAGGCATTAAGGAAGAACGATTCATAAAATGTCATAAAGACTTCCCCATTGCTGCTATTATCTCATTCTCACCCCCCTCTCACTCCCCAGTGGCAGATAGTAGCTTCCACATCAATGAGGTGGTGAATATTCTTGAGCGTTTCATCCAAACTTTAAACAAGCTATCCAAGGTGTTACACATTACTTTGCTTCCAAAATGGTTTCAGAATCTTGGATAGCTCCTTTAAACTTTGGATGAAAAAACCAGAGAAGATTCACTGTCCAACTGACATGGAACTGATGAGCCTCCCTTGCTCTTCCCTCCAGTAGACTGTGACAAAGGTGACAGGCCACAGGGCAGATTGCATCAGCTCTCAATGATCTGGGAAGAGGCACAGGGCCCTGCCATGTAGGTTTTTGGAAAATAGGCTGTAGTAGCAGTGGATAGTAAGCAAGTCATTGTTTGGTGTAGCTTTAGTCTGAAAGACTGACCTACTGGCCTGCTATCTAAGCCATCATCCATAACAGCTTGCTAGCAATGCCTTGCTAGAGATGTTTGCTTTTTTTGATCTGCATCATCTGATGTTTACCTGTGTTGTGTCCACTGAGCTGAATGATGCTGTTTCATGTTGACTGTCTACAGCTTTGAGTGTCACTGTGTTTGGCTTTATCTTGTAGGTTTTCAGCAGTGAATTATTAATGAATCAACATCTGCTAAAGAATGAAAAAAAGTGCAGGAAGAAATATAAGCAAACAAACCCAACGCTGGATGAAATATGAGACCAAACTTATCTGATGTGCATACACCATTAAGCATGGAAGAAAACAATTTATTGATTTGACTCCCTGGAGCATCATTTTTATGCGTCTTTTGGTTGGCTTTGCAGAAAATATTCATATGATGTCACATAATGCAGACCCAATTTATAATGAAACCATCCAAACTGATTGCTTTTTTGATTTCAGTGAAATAACCCATACATGTGTATGCGCTTAAGTGAACACAGCACTCAAAATTACTGTAATCTTTGTTCTAAAGCTTATGAGTGTTGGTGCTTCAGGAGTTTCCTGTGCATGGCTCTATTTGAAAATCCCATGGAGTCATTGAATATCAATGCTTCAATCCCTGAGTGTGTTTACAGTTATAACTGAACCCAAAGCTGAGTAAAATTCGTAACTTTCATATTAATCTCCCTTTCATTCTCTAATTTGCTGTTCACTCTCTGTTCTATCACTTCTTCCATTTTTTTTTTCCTATTTCCAGTCTGAAGGTTTCACCAAAAGTACACTGAGATCAGACTGAATTACAGTGAACAAAGGAAAGTTAAACACTATGGCCAACTCTCCTTTTGACACTGGCGAAATATAAGGTTTCACTAGCATTCTTTTCCAAGAAGTCTGAAAGCTGACATCTGAGTGATAGTGTCAGGGAGCTCTTTCGGTGTCCAAGGCATCCCTCCATCAATCAGCAGCCATTTGGATTGGAAATCAGAGCTGCACTAGAATGTCATCTGGCACTTGTGGTGGTGGTGGGGAACTGCTGAGATACTATATTCCTCCTTCTACAACACCGTAAGACACCAAGCAGATTCTGCCCCAAATATCCCATGTACTGTATATGTTGTTGCTGTGTGCCTTAAAGTTGTTTCCAACTTATGGTGACCCTAAGGCAGGCCTGTCACAAGGTCTTCTGAGGCTCTGTATGTGTGATGCACCCAAGGTCATCCAGAAAGTTTCCATGGCCATGTGAGGCATTCAACCCTGGTCTCCAGGCTCATATTCCAGTGCCCACACCACTACACCAAGTCAGCTATTCACTGGAAAACTCTGTGATGCATTACACTGAGGAAACTCCCACCTATAATATCCTCTCATACTGTCTACTGATTACCAAAACTCCAGCCTGATTCTTACTTAAGATCTAATATGTTACAGTTTGGAGCAAAGCAGAGCTGATAAGGCAGCATATCTCTGGTGAAAAGGAAATCTCTGATTTCTTGAAAACTGCCCAGGGTGCTCTGCTTCTTAAAAAGCCAGACCTGGGCTTTGTCTTCTGAGGATTTCTTTTGAGTGTAGTCCAAGTCCACACACCTGTGGGTGAACTGTGGGGCAGCAATTTATTAGGAAGAATTTGGATTTTGAGTCCCTGATCAACTGTGAAGTTCACTAAGTCACCCCAGATGTGCCACTTCTGTCTTTACCTTAAGCATACTTCATGATAAGTGATGACAGTCATCATTTCCACACAGCAAAAATGTTACCTTAATGAATGTCAGCAGTTGAAGAATTTTGTTTTTGTCACTTCTCAATACAACATCAACAACAATTTTAAGATTTTATTTGCCAACTCCTACAGAAAACTAATTAATACGTACTTTGTTAAACCAACCATTTTAAATCACCTGTAGTCTTTGTATCTCTATTCTCTTTCCATATTTATTCTCTCTAGCACCTAGTAGTTGACCTTAACAAGCAATCATCATAAGGACAGCTGTTTAGTTTATTATTAATATTGCCGCTGTTCTGTCTGATTGGCAGTCTATTAAAGTATTTTGTTGGCTGCATCACTAGATGGGGCTCTAAACTGTATCATCATCCCAATACATATCATCAAATCTCATATCACCTAGCTTCTTTGTCTTCTATTATAAAGCAAATTCCCAGGCAACAAGTTATACATTTTTTATTTCCATGTTTTTGTAACTCTTCCAAATTCTGGATGCCCAACTCTTAAAAGGAGTCCACTCTTAATTCACCCTATTGTTTTAAGTATTAATATAATATCTCAGTCCAGATGCTTCTCCCTTCCCATAAGCTATTTCTAGAGAAATCTATTAGGCCTGTGTGAATCTATCTGTAATACTTCTGTAGATCTGTCTGGTACCATAAATGTGAAGTTAAGGAATTCTTGCAAAATTTGAAGACTGAAGATTCCGACCAAAGAAAACCACTCAAAGTGAAATAGTCCAGGTAGGTGTGGTGAAATAGGTGTTGGAAGCTTCCCTAGTATTTTCATGTTATTTTATGCTGCCCAATGCTTAAACTCTGGAACAATTTTTCCCAGCCTTTGGCTCCTGAATGCTCTGTGATTTCCAACATGAAGTTACACAAAGGAAAAATCTGATCATCATTTCACCAGATTCATCTGCAAAGATGTTAGTGAGTATTCAGCCATGGGAGTAAATGACACGCATTGTACAATAGCTGCAAGTTTGTTAATTTCATTCCATTAACAAATAAACTTACTTATACATATCCTCAAGTGTTCTGTGACCCTGACTGATTATTATCCATGCAATAATTGTGGCTACCCATTAATAGAAGGAATCCAGTCAGTTAAATTCCACTGACAGTATCAGAAGGGAACCAGCCCACCTCTAAAATCTTACTGATACTTGCTTGGCATCATGCCCCATTAGTAAGACCAATGCCTGTGTCAAAGTTATTTGATGTAGGCTCTTGTGATCAAGAATTTAATAAAGGAGAAAGGGGTTATCTTAAGATTCTTTTAGTCTCCTCCACCATTATTCTAAGGGGATAGATTCCCTGTTGTGTTTCTCATTGTTTGGTCTAACAAAACTGAGAGAATTAGTTGTTTTCTTCATAATGGAGATTTGATTACATAATATAAGTATTAGGCGAGAGACAGCCTGCAGGTGTTTTTTAGTCAAAAGAATACTGATAGCGTTATGTAGTGATAGGCTATGTTATGAACATGAAATCCCCAAAGTGGTGTGCATTTAGTGAGAAAGAAAGAATTCAAAAGTCTGCTTCTAAATACATGTATAGTCTTGCTTTGATCTTCATCCTGGCCTTTGAGGATAAAGTTTAAGAGATATTATGTGGAGATTTCTTTATTTCTAAAGATTCTCATCAGATTGTATATGTATGTACATATGCACATATGCATGAATGCTCATGTACCTGGGTGTATACATAATGACATATTTTCCAAAATTTTTACCAAGATAGCTATTAGATAGCTTCCTTTGCTATAAAACAAGATGTTACTTAATACAGATAAGCAGGTCAGACTGAGTCAGCCTTGTGGAAGATGCTTTTGAAGACTGCTGTGACTCTGCCTCACATCTGGCAGATCTTTTTGCTTGATAAGAATTAAGGCTTTCTATGCACCCAACTTGTGGAATACTGCCTCCATGAAGTTTGTCTGAAGTTACTTAACACACCTCCTGCTAGGAATGGTGAGAGGTTTATTTTTTTTCCCCAGAATTTGCCCATATCCCCAGATTTTTTTCATATTTCAGATGGAAACAATATGAGGTTCAATATATTTAATTTTAACAAGTGCATATTGTTGCATAGACTGCTATTTTGTAGACCGAAATTTCACCTCACTAGTCCTACTGGTTCCAGGGAGAACATACATTGTAATCCTTGATGTGTGTGTGTGTGTGTGTAGAGAGAGAGAGAGAGAGAGAGAGAGAAATGCTATCTACTTCAGTAACCTTAGTACCTCAAAGGAATTGGATAGCTATCAGGAATCACTAAGAATTTGGCTTCAGATCATTTTTTATAAGAATTTACCAACACTTATCTTTTCCCAAATTTGTGATGCAAAGACCAGAAGCTCTATTTATTTTTTAAAAAATGTGGATGAGAATGAAAAAGAAACTAAAAGATTTTTCCATCCCCTCCCTGCCCTGATAGTAAAAGTTAGGCAGTAGACAATTGCACACAACATATAAATGCATATAGGCTCTCCATCATATGTGATACCTCAGAAACAGTGCATTTGGAGACACACATTTTCCTTGAGAATGCAAAGCTGATTAAATGGAAAGATACATAAACAAGTATGAGCTATATTCTACCTTGAATCAAACTCTAGTGCATATTGCATTTTCACTTCTTTTAGTATATGTAAAAGAGTACTTATGGAACTTACAAGTCAATCCAAAGCAGTCTAGAAATGGAATACAAGGTAAAGGAGGCACCGGGTCCAAAGTCTCTACTAGGCTTATGCCAGAGGAGCAATAAAAGAATCTGTATAAAGTGGATTCTCCACATAAATGACCTCCACATCTGCAACTTCCAGCTATTGTGAAGCATTGTGTGCTATACCTAAAATGGCAGTGATATGAACATGGGTATTTTGAAGTGTCCTCACACATATTGCCACTACTTAATAACATGAGGCATGCACATTCACTTTTCTGATATTCATTGTGGAGGGGGGGTGGAAGTGTATCTTTGCAGATACAGAGGATCCACTGTATTGCTTCTAATGCTAATGTGCATTTTCTTTGTGATAGAAATTGAAATGTAAGGGCTTTGGATGCAAAGAAATTGAAGCTTCTTCCAGTACTATCTCCAAATCCCCCCACTTTTCCCAAGCAGTATATGAAGAAGGGCAAGGACACTGGAAGATTTGTGGGTACAGAAGTGGTAACTTACAGGGTGGACTTTTTTTACATGGAGACTTCCCTCTTTCCACCTCCAGAAAGGAAGTTCTGTTAAATCCTGCAGCCACATGACACCCTCTGAGGGACCATAGGATTGTGGTCATAGAACTAAGAAATTTCTGGAAAGGGGATTGGAAATTCCACTCTCCATAGGTGACATATGCCAGTTTAACCAGGTGGCTCTTCCAGCAGAAACACAGCTGATTGTGCCAAGGAATGCTTTCATGGTCAATTAGTTGGTGGGAGATGCTGGGAGATGCACAGGCTGGGCCCAACTGCAATTGTGCATCTGGGAGAAAGGAACTGTTATCACTTCCTTAGGTACTCAGTGTATGCTAATGTACCTCCAGCCTTCTTGCTTGGGATCCATGTGAGAAGCAACTCTTCCTTTCTCCCAATTCCACAATATAGCTAGACATTGCTCAGGTAACCCTCATGGCCTTTCCCTGACCACTAATTTGTTATCACACCATACACTTCCACTCTTTGAGTTGTGCTGTTTTCATAATTGGACATATTTATGGCTGAAAAACATGTTTGAAAGCATGCTGGCTGTAAGCATGTTGCCAGGTGAAGATGACCTCAGACAAGGTCAGGTCATAAGTGCAGAGAGGATTAGGCAGAAAAGCATGATCCTAATGAGCTTGTGATAATCCGTTCAAGCCTGCAGGCTACAAGCACTTTTGAGAATGATGGGAAGTGAAACTGAACAGGTAACGCAATCAGAGACCATCTTGAGATGCTGCTCTAAGGAAATCTTTCCTAGACCCCCTGCTAGGCCCATCATTAATAAATTGTCATGATTCCCATCAATGTTTTGTTATCTGGAGTTAAAACAATCAGCCCATTCTGGACTCCTTTGTCAGCCCTATGAGAAAGCAATTACTGCACTGTCCACACATCTTCCTTCAAGAGAGGAAATAGGCTATAGAAAAAAAATCTCCCAAATGTCCATGTTGGGGTCAGATACACTGTTTACAAGGTGGGGTTTGGGAGATATCACTGGAAGGCCTAGCTACAGAGACATGGTTCCAGCCAAGATGTGAATAGAGATACAGAAGTAAACCTTATGTGTTAGGTTTGCTCTGATACATATCAAAGCATGAAATGAAAATGAAAATTGATATATATCAAAGTACATTCATGTGACACCCGAGAACAGAAAATAATTTAAAACGTGAGTACATTGCTACATTAAGCTTTAATTTTGTTCCTTGAACCTTGAGATGTCAATATTAATATGAGTCTGCTTGCAGGAAAATCAATACATTTCAATTAGAATAACAACATCTTTCAAAGTAAGCAACAAATCTGTAAATGTGATATGCAATCCTGTTATCTGGGTGATCATTTTAATATGAAATAGCAACATGTAAAATCAGGACCAGTTTACCTGATCTTTCTTAGAGCAGCTTACAGGAAAAGGACACACTCCACCAAGTTTAACCACTTTAAGGTTGAAAAGGGGGTTTGATCATTATTTAAGATAATGGAACTTGCTTGGGGTAAACTTGTAGAGTGAGAGCCAGCAGGGTATAGTAGTTTGAGCATGGACTGTTACTCTGGAGACCAGGATTCAAATCTCTGTTCAGCCATGAAAAACTTCTGGGTGACTTTGGGAAAGTCACACACCCTCAGCTCCAGAGGAAGGCAATAATATAATAAATATGAATAAATATTGCCAAGAAAGCCTTGCAATAGTTTTGTCTTAGAGTTCCCATTAGTTGGAAATGACTTAAAGGCACAGAACAACAACAAAACATCTAGAATAATAGGCTCTATGCATCATTCATCCAAGAACATTGTTTGTTTATAATTATCTGGACTTTCCCAGAAGTAGCACTCAAAGCAGCTTACAAAAATTATTTATTCTGTCAGAGAACCATTAACATCTTAGCCCTCTAGGCACAAAAAGAGTATTTATACCCCAATCTGGCCAACTTGCAGTACACAGGTTGCTGGTCATCACTCTGCTACTCTGATTTCCATTTTTGTGCTGTCCTTGGACTCCTATTCTAAGCCACATCACTCTTTGCTTCTCTCCTGGATTGATAAATATCACCCACTTCACCCTGAACTCTTGCTATCCAAAACTTTCCTCCCTTTTCCTTCAGTTAGCCTTGTGATGACCAGCTACCTGTGTATTGTGTGTGTCTGTGTGATTGCAATTACAATTAATTACAATTAAGTTTACTTTTGGATCTGGAACTGGTTTTTCCTTGCATTAGTACTGGTAGACATAGGTATAAAAGATCTTAAAAGGTTACCCTGCCTCACAGACCTGCTCTTTGAGCTAACATTCCCCACCATTTTGTGGAGGCACTAGCGTCGTCAGTGGACTCCTGAGTCACCTACATTGTCATAATGTCATTTGATACTTCTGCTAACCTGCATCTTGAAATAGTACAATTCATGAAAAGTGTTTCCCTTTACTTATGTAAAACATTTCTTTTAAAAGGTAACCTAAATGACTGATAATGCCCTTACGTGTTTCTATTGTAATGAGTACCATCTACTGTTTCTGTTAAAATGTTACATGGGATAGGGGCCATAGATTGACAGAACAACATTTTGGGTTGCAGTAGCAGTATTTATATTTAACTCTGTCTTGAGAGGATTTAAGAGCATCAAAATGCTCTTAAATCATCTCAAGACAGAGTTAAATATAAATACTGCTACTGCAACCCGAAATGTTGTTCTGTCAATCTAGATTCCATTCCATTGCATTGCATCTAGCTAAACTTAGTCATTTCTAATTTCATCATATTCTTTATTTCCCCACCCTCCCACAGTGGCAGTCTTTAATGTGAAGCCAAAGTAGGAAATTTTGTGGCATCCAAACTTTGGTTCATCATCATCAAATCTTTATTGAATCAGTCTACAGACTATATCAAACAATTAAAAAGAAGGAACAAAACCCAAAACATGGGAAAGAGAACAAAAGCAGCAGCAGCAGCAGCAGCAGCAGCAGCAGCAGCAGCAGCAAGGAAACAGATTGACAAGTAATAAAAATATAAAATATAAAATACAAAACAATATATGCAGATAAAATAGCAATTTTCAGATTAAAAAGACCAACCCCTCTGAATCACAAGAACACCCCTAAGTAATTTAAAAAGAGCCGGCAAGGTGGACTCTTTATCTACTACTTTCTTCCTCAATTTAGCTGCATAATACACAAAGAGGGCCACTCTTTGAGTCACAAAAGGGTTAACCCCTTCCAAAAGGAAAGTCAGCTTGGACTCGTCATCCCACTCCCTCCAACTAACTAGAAATGGGTTGAAGTAGTGGTCTCTAATATTAACATATAGCTGACAGTGCAGTAAGTAGTGGGCAAGATCTTCAATGGCAGATACCCCACATATGCAAATTCTATCTTGAACAGGAATACCCTGATAGCGAACTTGCAACATCCTAGTTTCCATTTGCTCAAATCGGAGTTGCATAAAGGCGATGCACAAGTCCCTTTTCATTGCAAAGGACCAATATTTTTCTTCCTGAAAAAGAGATTTGGCCTTTGCTAACCATTTCAGGGATCTTACAGAGGACAGCACAGCTAGATCTAATTGCGTTTTAATGTCCATCACTCTTTGTTGACATACATTGCCACAGAAAGCTCTGTCTGTTTCAGTGAGTAAGGGTTAACTGTCTTGTTGTCTGCGCTATCATAGCAACCAGTTGTAAAATTCCTAGCTGTTTCCCAGCTGCAGCAAGTCAAGATAAGGCGCTCGCTGGGAGCCTTTCCAGCTTGCGTTCTCATAACATGCTTCCTGCTTCTAATAATAAGTATTGCTATGTCTTGTAAACATGTACTGCTATTTCTGGAAAGAACTATGTTCCCACCATGTGTAATTTGTTGACAAACCTATACAAAAGGGGCTGCCTAGAACGGGCAGACTCCACTTTCTTTTCCATTCTGCATTCTCTTTGTTTTGCTGTATGCTGTTTGTTCGTTTGCTGTTGTATCAATGGATTTTACTTAGAGGTTTTTGCTAAACATGTTCTTTCAAGCTTTTGCTCTACAATAAACTGAGTAGTAATTAGACTTCACTGTGTGGCCTCATTTACTGGTAGGTTATGGGCCTTACCAAGTTTTTTCCTTGCTTTTAAGCACAGCCTGACTGTGGGTCATGCTCACGTTTATAGCATGCTACCCCATCCTTTCCTGACAATTTAAACATGTTTCTGGTATTGGTCTTACACAGACTAACGGCCTCAATGCTCAAACCCTGCTTTGAAAGCATTTTTGAAAAATTGGAAAGCCAGGAGTTACTTATAGGCTTAAGTGCTTGTTCATTTAAACAGATCTTGGGAAATCTGTCATCATTCATTTGGGATAGTTTAATCTAGAAATTAAATAACCTAAGAAGACATAGATCTGAAATGGCTGCCATACCCAATTCAGCTCTGACTGCCTGGGCTGAGGAAGTTTTTTGCACTCTCAGTATCAGTCTTAAAAATTTATTCTGGATTCTCTCAATATTCTTGATTGAAGCAAATCCCCAAATTTCTGCTACAAAGATTAATACTGGCAACGCCTTGGACTTGTACACTTTTATAATTGGGAGAAGTGCAGGGTATTTATAATTAAATAATTTATTCAATGTATGGACACTGGCTGATGCTTTTAATGCATTCCTCTTTATCTGAGGAGACCAGGAACCTGAGGCTGAGAAGACAATACCTAAATAATTATAGGCTCTTACCTGTTCTATTTCTTTAGAATCGATAAACCATTTATGACAGGTCCTCTTTTTGCCAAAAAATTACAATTTTAGATTTGTTGTTATTAGTTACCAAATCATTTGGCTGACAGAAAACACTGAATTTTCTCAACTGTCTGTGCAGACCTACAGAGTTGTAGAAAGTAGAATCATGTCATCTGCATACAGGAGCACATTAACTGGTCTGTCCAGGACCTTGGGCATATGGAAATCAGAATTGTGCATAGTGGAAACTGCATCATTGATATAAAAATTACAGAAATACCTGAGAAAAGATGTCTCTTATGTTTTGAGACACATATATAATCAATAGCGCTCCCAGCCTTGTGGGTAAAATAGGTAAATGGATAAGGTGCTCTGTAATCACTAGGGCCAAGGATCTGAAGATCAAATGAAAGCAAAAGCCCTAGAAATTTTTGCCCAGCTTTATTTGATTTTTTATCACTAGAAAGCCAACAAAACACATCTTGTAATTCCTCCTGGAGGCCTCCCAAAATCTGCGAATTTTGGGGGTGAGGTACCTATTTGGGCATTAAAGTCTCCCAACAAAATTATTAAAGCAGTTGGGAATCCCGTACTTAACTCATCCAACAGTTGCTCCAGGAGATCCCACACTTCCTTAGAATAATAAGGGGAATTTACTGGAGGGATATAGATGTTAACCAGGATGATGGTTGTACTAGGAGAACTCGACTATTAAGCAGTTTTGCGGTAAAATAGAGAAGGAAATCAACTCTCCCTTTCAGCCTAAATCTTCTTTGACTGCAATTAATAGTCCTCCAGAGGCTCTACCCTTATTTTAAATTTTCTGTGCAGGTTCATACCAGGTTTTGTACCCTAACAATGCATTCCTGTCTCCAGTTTGGAACCAGGTCCCCTGGAGGGCAATCAAATCAAAATTGGATAAAAATCCAAAAAATCCTCCCCATAAAGGGAAGCCTTCCAGCGTGCTATATTCCAGGAGACCATATTAACTGGGGTGATGGAGCAATTACATTCATTTTTCAGGGTTAAGCCTAAAGTCTCACTATGCGCTGAGTAACAAGGGACCGGATAGACTGACAAAGGGGCCTGAGACTGAACCTGATAATCCGCATTTGGTCAGTCAGTTTTAACTGACCTGGCTGACTGAATAAGGGGCTGTACCTCTTCGCAAACAAGGTGAATAAGCTCATCTTCCAAAGGACTCAATTTGCTGACATTGGATCTTATTGGGTGAGTAACAACTGAGTCAGAGGGCTTTGACCCCATGAACCTGGTACTCTGCCCCACTCATCATCATCCAGGTACCTCATTTTAACCCAATTATTGTTGTTCTGTTGACTGTTGGCAATAAGTTTAGGTAGAACAGAAACTTCTCCCTCTACTTGGTTCATGGGCAGTGAAGATGCCCTGTGATTTATCTCTACTGAGACAACCTGAGTTCTCCCATTTTTGACTGTATCTATACTTGCTACATCCCCCGGCTCAACTACTATCTGGCAGATCTCCTGGACATCGCTTTCTATATTGGCATCTATCTGTTGCAAACAAGTAACTTGGCTCTCTTTAGGGACAACTGACATCTTTGAAGAGATAGATGGTTTATGCTCTAAACAATTTCTCAACAGATCTAGTCTGTCCAGAATCTCTTTTTGAACAGGAGATGGCCAAGATCAAAATGTATTTATGAGAGCTTTCTCCTCTAGATTAAATGGCTCCATTCTTTTCTTAAGAGTCTGACAAGTAACCAGGTTAGCTTCGCAAAATTCATTAGCACAGGAGTCCAAACCTCTAGAAACTAAATGGCTATCATTATGAAGATGCACCTGAGGTTCATTCAGATCAATCAAATTAACAGTGTTATGAGCAGATATAATATCCTTACCCAACCTCATATTATAAGAACAGTAAATTAGGGGAGATGGGGGGCTTGGTTTTCAAAAAATCTTACAATTTTGATTCCCAAGTTTGAAAAAACATCCTTAGCCTTATATATTGCATTGGCAATAGCACTATTTCTAAATGTAATTGAAGCATGAGCTTTAAAACCATCATAGTAAAAATATTCCACTAAAACTACATCCTTAAATTTCAAAACACCTGGTAAAACTTCATTATTAACATCTAAAAAATGTAAAATACGGTTATGTAATGTAAGAAACCCAAATGGCTTAGGGTAATTTAAAAAAAAAAAACAGCTTTTGAGGAATCAAGACCAAATTCCAGCCAGAGTCCATGACTTTATGTCTTGTCACTGCATCCTTCTGGTGAGCTTTTGTATATGCATCTGATTTCACTGCTGGAAATTGAGCATTGTCTGTATTAGATCTCCAGTTAGAGCAGAGGACTTCTTCCCACTAGTCCAACAACTCTCCTGCCATGGAAACCTTATCTGCTAGGAGATCCAATCAGGTGATTGTGCTTTCTCCACAAAGATGCAACTTTGCTCTGCAAAGCACAACTCAGATGCAAGGTTGGAAAGAACTAGCTCTGCAGTAGGGCTCTGTGGCACTTGTGATTGTCCTTTAAGATCCAGAGTCCAGTTCAATGCTGAATTTGCAGGAAGTACTGCTTCAGCTTCCACCACTTTATCAGCTTCCTTGGGAGCAAAAAACTGTGTGATTTTCATCTGGTCTTTTCTAGGATTCAAGGGGATACTCTCAAAAGCTGCCAAAATGCCTAAAGTTTTTGTAGGCCTTTCTAGTAAGCATGGCTCATTCTCTCAAGAACTCTTGAATTATCCACAATTCACCCCAACAGCTTTAAGATCATTAAGTTTTGTAGACTCTTTCAATCAACAACAGCCTCCTTTCACCAGAATCAGCTCCAGCACAATAGCGAAATAGCAAACAAAAAAAAATATCCTTCAAAGTTAGTTCCTTGGCCAAAAACAACAACTGTGGCCAACAGCTGACTGAAATTCACCGAAGATACAACAACTTGAAGAGACTTAGCATGTGTAGATAAGCATTAGATAGCAAAACAGGGAGTCAGAATACAAGGCAAATAGTAAAAATTATAACAGAAAGTAAATATAAAAAGTAGAAACTGAAGAGAGGACAACATGAGAACAGCAAAGCAACAAAAAAAACCAAAACAAAACAATGAAGATATTAAACCAAAGAAAAACAAACAAACTGCAACAGAGACTCTGATGGAGCTACGGACCCTGACGCCATCTTTCCTGCCTCTCCGTCCCAATATCCAAACTTTGGTTACTGGATGTTATCAGAGGGATATGTGAGATTGATGGTCACATGCCATTTGGGAGAGAGGTTTGATGTTTGTCCCTATGATGAAGGACAAGTTGAATTTTAAAATGTTTAAAGCAAAATTTGAGACCTAGGCCATTTTTGCACTAGGCTATTATAGCGCTATGATTCCACTTTCAACATCCTATGGAATCCTGGGGTTTGCAGTTTCGGGAGGAGCCGGTCCCTCCTGAAACTGCAAACCCCAGGATTCCATAGGATGTTGAAAGTGGAATCATAGTGCTATAACAGCCTAGTGCAGAAATGACCCTAAACTGTGTTAGGCCAGTTTTATTAAATCTTTAAATAGACTTCTAAAAGGAACATTTTTATCCCTGAAGAACATTTTAAGAACCTTGAATTATAATATGCCCTCTTTCACATATCCCTAATTGCTGGTTACTGCAGTCTATCATATCAATTGGAAAAACATTCACTTTGTCCTTTAGAGACTATTGTGCTTTCCTCTAGTGACTCCTATCCATTTATTTTGATGAATGAATCCAAAGCCTAATTGTTACTCATTGATTGAAATGCCTATGCAACCTGTTATTTCTACAACTGAACAATTCAGAGGGGCGAAAAATATAGAAAAGCCTAATCCACAAATGGACTGCTTTTTTCCCCCTTTCCTGCAGATTGTTTACTCTTTGTGTATTTATTGCCTATAATGCCATCATCAGCTACAGTTGGCCATTGACATGTGGGTTCTACAAACTGCATCTTTTAATACCAGCACAGTACCATTGTTTTACTAGGTACTATCTTCCAGGCTTCCTAATGAAAGACAAGGAGATCAGACCTCTATCAGAGATCAAGTTGAAATTTGAATTTGAGAAACTAGATTGTATCCTGAACATGTGCACTACCTTTCACTGTGATATCTCAGACAAAAATAGGTAACAGACTAAAACAATGCCAAAAAATTCATTTACAAAGTTTTGGCATACTAGAAGAACAATCCTGAATTTTTTTATTTATAAGGAAGTCCCACTGTCAACACAGCTCAGTATCTGCTAACTGCTCATTGATATGCTGTTACAGACCTGGATCTTATTGGAAATCTCAACAAGAACACTATATCATTATTGAAGGATGAGCCAACATTTATATAAACCCCATTCATTCCATGGATCTGGTCTATTTGTAACCATCAAATAAGATTCAGGTCTTGGTCCCAAGGCTATCATAGCATAATGGTTCCACCACACAGTAAGCACAAGGCAATAAATATTTTGTAACAAAATGCACAGGCATAACTGTTACAGAAGGTATGGGGAATACCATGCTACTTATATCTGCTTCTGCTCTTTCTCACAAACTGAGGAAACTCACAGCTGTTGGACTGACCAGTAAAATGGAGAAGGCATGCAGCTCCATTGAAGGGCTATTAATAAGCACCAGGGAAATAGTAAAAGTTCAGCAAGCAAGGGGATGGAACCAATGTGGGCTTTGAAAGCTGATATTGTGCAAAGGAATGAAGACAGATAAGTTCATTTTCTTGTTAAGTGGCAGGGGCAACCATGTAGTTAGTTTGTACTTCTCCAGTTTTCAATGTCAGTTTCTGGTTTCCAGGTCAGGTGTATTGTCCATCAAAAATCTCATCTCTATTAGTGAATGATCACTTCAAGAATATTTAAAAAACTCTCAGCATGTTGATTATTTTTAAAAAAGAAAAATAAGTATATCTACATCAGATTTTTCATTTCACTATTCCATTCATATTACTCCAGTGTTACTCTGTTCATTTCCCATTATTTTCAGTGGGAAATTCAAGCTGCTAGTCTTCTGCATGTAACTTTTGTGTGTTTTATCCAATTGGTTTGAAATATTCGTTCCTGTTATTTTGCCTACAAAATTCAAACAAATTGGGGATAGTGCCTCCATTTACAGAATATATATATTTTTTAAAAAGTACAGACAGACTCACAGACTAGTTATTTGATGACATATTCTCTAATTTAATAAACATGCAAAACTGGGGAAAGAGTGTGTAATAAACTGAAAATTCTTTAAAACAGTTTGAAGCTCTTTTTGCACAAAGAAAAAAACTGAACAGATGAACCAGCTAATATTCTGACTCAAGAGAAAGAACTCATGCGTGAAATCACACAAACAGTCCTGCATCTTTTATGTTTTTCTACTAACTCCCTTCCTTGTCATTGTGATTGGAGAGCTTTGCATAGAAAAAAAAACTTAGAATACTGGATACATTTTTTAATTGACACATGTTTGAATTGACACTGCTGCATTGAGGTGGGACTGTAATCTGTTGCAGCATCATTCTCTATACAACCTTCATCTGACTTATTCTAGCTGTTAGAGAAAATGAAAATGAATAAACTCCAGAAGAAATGAATGAGTACAAATAAATATGACATTCAGAACTCACTGGTGACTTTGACATTCAATTTACTAGTAGAGAATGTAACAAATGAGCCCCGTTCATTTCAATGTTTCATTTGGAATACAACAAATGTTCTCTTGTTTTTTCTTTCAGAACTCCACCTTGCTCACTTTAATCTCTTGCATTTTGCTTCTTTAAGTATCCAGGTCATTAAAAAATATTCATTCTTTAAACCAGTGGTTCTCAACTTTTCTGTCCAGATGTAATGGGCTACTATTCCCATCATATCAGCTACCAAGGCCAGAGAATAAGGAATGGCCATACATTATGAAATTGTGGTCCAGCAATTCCTAGGGTTTCAAGGTAAGGATCCATTGCTTTTGACCTTAATCAGGTCTCTGCTTCCCTTCTTCTAAGCCATCTCCATTTTTCTCTCAAAATTTCACAAACCCTTACTGCAGTGTTTAGTCCTCTACTCTCTTATTCATTTTTTATTCTTTTCTTCCAGTTGTCTCTGCCAACATATCTGTCATTTCATTTCTCCTCAGTCTTGCTTACCTCTTTCCTTCTGCTATTTTCATTCTTCTCTCAGAAACAATAAATGTACATTCTCAGGTACAAATCTTATGCTTGGTCTGTCTTCATTAGTGATAAATCCACAATTCATTTCTATTTATATACTTTATGTTCTCCTCAGCAACATTATTTTTTTCTAGAGTAGAATGACCAATTTACTCTCACTGTTTTTTCTGAGCTCCAGTCCTTCAACAAAGAGTGGGTGAAGTGCAGCCTTTGATCCTCATCCAACTCTTCTTAACCCCACCACACCCCACTGACTTCTCAAAAAATCCCTGGAAAATCACTCTTTATCACTCCAACACCTCATCAAAATGAACAGAACAAAACAGGAAAAAGTCCAAAATGAAAACCAGAAGTGATTTCCAGACATTTCCTGGTCAGAACTTCAGTCAGTTTTCAGGGCACTGTGGCCTACCAAAGGGTGTAGCAAGGCATATTTTGGCCTCTGATTCTGCTACAGTTGTCCTCACCTTACATAAATTCTCATTGCTAGTACCTTACACCTCATTCTTAGTCCTATCATTCTACGCAGCTATAGAACTATGATGACATTGTAACTGCCATGGCAACATTCTATGGAATCCTCAGTTAAAATAGAGAGACTTGGGATTCTTAGAGAACTGTGGTATTTCACCAAACTACAAATCCCATAATTCCATTGGACATAGTCATGGCAGTGAAATCATAGTGTTGTAACTATGTAGTAAGAGATGTTCCTCAGTCTCCAAGGAGAACACCCTTATCTTGTGAAAGTAAGGGGAAGACATTAGAAGGCAGACCAGTGGAGGAAGTCAGCAAATGCCTGGGCTATCAGTTGTGATGGGTAATCATTGCTTTTAAAAGCTATGCAATCCCTGGCTGCAAAGGACAGGTCCACCTAGATTTATGGGAGGCTTCAATAGCTTCAGTTTGGGGGACAGACACATTACCCTTTACAAACACTCCAGAGGTACAACATCATGTACAGCATGAGGTGATGTGAACTACGGAATTGCAGATGACAATTTGGTTTGATTGTTTCAGCCAGACATTGTTAGAATGTCTGTCGATAAAGAGTAGAGGCAGGGTGTAAATCCTAATTCTACACAGAACCACAGATACGGAATAGAAATAAACAATCATGGTAGCTTGTGACTGGTGTTTAACCAGTCCTCAAATGCTCTTGGGTTATTCAGTGGCCTGAGAAAGCTATTCCATGTGACTATCTTGGAACTGATCCTTTAAAGTATTTTATGACTATATAGGGGATTATGTGTTTTGTGGATCTAATCAAAATCATAGCAAGCTGTAACTTTTCCTTCAGCTTTGACAGCATGTTCTGTTGCTACATCAAAAGGGGCACATTTTGACTTTTTCACAGAAAGCAAACATACCACCTTTAAAAAGGCAACAAGGCTGTACAAAATTGCAAGGGTGGATAGGTGTTAGTTCTAAACTGCATCAAAAACTGTATCAACTACTTTACTTTCTATGGATTGTACTACTAAAACAGAAATAAATAATGCAGGTTATCTTTCTATTGGCTGCTTCATGTACATCACAAGCCAGACTTCAGTTTCACAAGTTATGGCAGTGAGGCAAGACTCCCCCCCCCTTTTTAAAGATTATCATTGGTAAGCATATCAGCCATGTTTATCTTTCACATCCCTTGCTTCAGGAGCATGTGCACTTTGATCACTCAATAGACAATGCTAGACAATGCTGAAATTCCAGTTTCAGAATAGAATGTTCTGAATTTTTAAACAAGGAAAAAGTGTATACATGTAAGGCCCTTAAGGCCCCTCCTTCAACTGCAAACTCTAGGATCCCATAGGATGTTGAAAGTGGAATAATAGCATTATAACACTCTAGTGCGGAAATGGCTTTAGAATTTTATGTATTTTGAATCCTGCTCTCTCTCTCTCTCTCTCTCTCTCTCTCTCTCTCTCTGTGGATAGTTCTGTCTGCTTTTATTGGAATTGTTAACAGAAGCAGTACTGCAGTACTAAGGGCTGTATAAATGATCTTAGCAATCAGCTAAACAGCCACCATACTGCACTAAACTCAGGGTTGCTACAACTACCTCATTTCCGTTCCAGATAGGTAAAGATGCTTGGTTTAGGCAGCAGTAAAAACTGGAGCGGCTAGAACTAGTCTTAATTCTTTATAACCCCCTTTGGGTTCGATATAGAGACTTTTTGCACTCATCATCTGCAGTAAGCTATTAAAGAACAGAAACAAAGGTAAAACAAGAATTATTTATCTGGAATAAATAGCTAGTGACTAGTGGCGTTTGAAGAGTGGTGGTTGGTGATTTCTATGTCAGTGAGGCAGGGAAATCCCAGAGGCGTATATGGGAGGGAGGGGGTAAGTAGTGCATGTTCCCTGGGCGCCAATGCCAAGGGGACAAAAAAACCCTGTGCACCTGTGCATCTCCCAGCCCCATGCTTTGGGACAGCCCGCCCAGCATGCACCCTGAAAGCAGCAGCGTTCCCTGCCATTGTCACCGCTGAACTCAGTGCGGTCTTCCTCAGCCCAGAACAGAAGGGGGAGAAGCATCCCTTCCACCTAGACCTGGCCCACCGCTGCTGCCCTCACCAGGGTCATCCTTGGTCCAGGGTGGTGGCAGCAGGAGAAGCAGCACTTGAGACACAACTTCCACACTTGCCCTAGGTACTCTTGAAGCTAGATACATCACTGGGGAATCCATTCCAGGTTTTAATATGAATTCTAAAAGAATTATCCAAAGTCCTGAATCTATTCCAGTAGGCACCACAGGTCTTAGATCAAAACTTCTGAACTAATGCCCAACAAACAAACAAAGGAAATATGAAATAGCACAAAGACACATAAGGAACTGGGGAAAATGTTTAAACTGATCAGCTGGAATTCAGTATGGGACTAACATCTATGTAAATGTAGTTACATCTGAGAGAAATAGGACTGAGCAGTTTTGCAGCATACACATTCAACAAGGAGGTGCTGTGATGCTACTGTATAGGGGAGCCAGCAAAGTGATTGTTGTAAATTGAGACTGCTGTGCATTGGGACGCCAGGTAGGGAGTGCTGATGTGCATGAGTAGAACACAGTGGCCATTGGGACACTCTTGCTAGTGCCCTGATATTCATCTTTGAAATTCACTAGGAGAGCACTATAGCACCTCTGCTAAGTAGCTAGGTATGCAAAAAAATTACACAAAATAGACTGTGATACACCTCCACGCCATATTATAGTTTAATTGGCAAATATCAATTGACATGAAATATAAATTATATCCTGATATGGCTGGGAAGCCTACTGGCAAAGAGAAACTGACTGCATATGTGTGTTCCAAAAACTAGGTCAGATTGGGACCCTAGGGCATGGCTAGGTCATAGTCAAGGAAGCTCCAGTGATAATGGACTCGTAGATGCCCCTCAATGACTCATCCTTTAGAAACAAAAGGACCAAAAACTGTTTCCATGGAATGGCTGATAGTCTTTGACCCTCTCCCTTTGTCCACCAAAACTCTCTTTTTGTCCTCTCACCTATCCCAACACTAAGGAACCATCACAATTCCCATTAACCTTTTGGCACCTAATGCTAAGGCCATTAGCTCATTCCAGAACCCATTGTTTATTTTGCCAGACAGCCATTAACACCTTCCCTCTCAGGGCAGAAAAGAGTATTTAAAGCCTTCTCTCAGACTGATAGCTCATAGTACTTTGGCATACTGGCTGTCACTCTGCTGCTCTGATTCCCATTTTGTATTACTATTAGACCCTTGGTCTGAGCCACGTCACTTCATCTCTTCACTTCTGGATAGGTAAATATTACCCACTTTACCGTTAACTCTCACTACCCAAACTTTTTCTCCCTTTTCCTCCAGATAATCTTGTATGACTATAAGACTACTTGGATGTGTCCGTGTGATTGTCAATTCCTCCAATAAAACAAATATAATTTGGATCTCTGGCTGGCGTTCCTGCATTAGTACCTGTATACACTGGTATAAAAGATCCTGTTAGGTTACCCCCCCCCACAGGCCTTTTGAGTTATTTTCCCCACTTTTTCGTAGAGGCACTGGCCTCATGGTAGATTCCTAAGTTACCCACATTTTGGGGTAACACAGCCATTATATTTATTCAGAAGAAATGCTTCCCACCTTGACCAGAGTCTGTCAGTTTTCTAAATACAATATCCAATACAGAAAACACACACTTCCTTGTGTCCCAAAGTTGTTGTTTGCCATAAGTGCAAATAACAACCAGAAGAAGACATTTTCAATTGGCTCAAACCGAGTGCTTGTCAAGTCACTGAAGGAGACAAAACAAGACTCTTTACATGTTTACTGCTAGAATAGAAGTTATTTGTCCTGTTTTGAGTGGTCACTGTTCTATCTGTCAGAGAACAAAATCAACCTGAGTCTAGTTTCAGATAAATGGTAGGAGTATCGTGTGGTGGCGTGAATATTGGGCTAGGACTCTGGAGACCAGAGTTTAATTCCCAACTCAGCCATGGAAACCCACTGGGTGGCCTTGGGCACATCATACACTCTCAACCTCCAGAAAACCCCATGATAGATTTGTCTTAGGGTCACCATAAGTCAGAAATGACGTGAAGGTACAGAACAACAACAATTGTCTTGACATGCAGGCTACAACTTTTATAAGAAAAAAAATCATTTCCATGAGAATTTTCATGTGTGAGTATGATTAAAAACTTGAGGTAGAAACTGTGGAACTGTGTCAGTGAACAGGAAGTATTTTAATTAATTAGAACTTAGCAGCATGGATGGTCCAAAACATCAGACACTGAGAATCGTGTAGGAATGAATATTACTGTTCCAGCCCCAATGCCTCTGATTTCTCCCATTTGATCATAGCCGTCCTAGACCATCAGAGAAAGATGGAAAAGGGGTGCAAACAGTGGAGAAGGTCTTGCATGTTGTATGTTGGGATTGTCTGGATGAGCTATCATAAGCAATTTTCAGGCTGCATTTATGGTAGAGAAAGTTTGGCCCTCCAGATGTTTTGAAATACAACTCTCACAGTTCCTTACCAGTGGCCAGGGAATGGTAGCCATAATATTTGGATATTTGAAGCCTACCTTCCTCGGTCTATGCTGTGTTCATTATAACAATTGGCCAAGGTAAATGTCCTCATTTTCATAGTATCATAGGGCAGTTTGGCTTTTAAGGCACTTTTTTTTTGAGGTAGCAGTAAGAAAAACACATGAGTCTGCAACTGGAGATGGAAAGAGTGTTCTATTATTCATTTCCCAATTAAAAACTATATTTCCCAATAATCAGGAAATTATATCAGGAAGAATAACAGCAATGAGACATGAAACAATTTACTCACAACGTTTGAATGCCTAGAATGGTTGTGGAGTATTTTTTTTTTTTTTACACTGAAAGGTTTTTGCTCAATGATCTGTTTTCCAAGAATTTCTGCACAGAAAAATCTTCTGCAACACTTTGAGACACTAAAATACAAGGAGCATACTGCACAGAAATATTTGTCTTCTCTCACAAACAGGGGACAAAACTACAGCCGTTATTCTTCTTTGCATGTGAGGCTGATATAATTGAGGCTTACATTCCAATGTGCAATCATATGTAAGAAATACACATACATGGGATGAACATCCTAGCAAAGGTTTGAGAAAAAATTCCTGAGTGGGTCAGGGTGACTTTGAATCCACAGGATAAAAAAACATTGGACTTTCCCCAATCCATTCCCCTGACAGAAGAATCGGGGAGAAACTGCACCAACCATAGAAGTACTAAAGCTAAACTGTCTCCCATTAAGAGCAAAAACAAGAGAAAAGAATGCTTTTAATAACCGTAATGTCTCTCCTTTCAGAAAAAAAAAATGCGGGCAAACATATCCTCTCAAAGACTTGTCCCGTATTTTCTGCATGTTTGAAATGGGCACATTTCAGAGTAGGAGAATGTTTGGGGACACCTGGAAAC
Source organism: Ctenosaura bakeri (assembly GCA_948474755.1). Classification (NCBI taxonomy): domain Eukaryota; kingdom Metazoa; phylum Chordata; class Lepidosauria; order Squamata; family Iguanidae; genus Ctenosaura; species Ctenosaura bakeri. The sequence continues at coordinate 290,856 of CAOLHI010001674.1, forward strand.
ATGAGGGTTCCAGAGTACTAATTATATCCAGCCTGCGACCAGCCTAAAATGGTTCGTGTGGGAAATCTCCTTAGCAACTGACCAATTTGTCCATTTCTATTGATGAGCTTTTGTTGCTACTATTATTTGCCTCCATGTCAACTCTGGCTTACGAAGACCTATCATTAAGTTTTCTTGGCAAGATTTGTTCAAAGGTGGTTTGGCATTTCCTTCCTCTGAAACACAACCTGCCGCACCTGGATTCCTTGAGAGTCCCCCATCTAAGTATTATCCAGGCCCAGCCCTGCTTTGTTGCTAAGATCATACAGGATCTTGTCCCTAAAGGAAATTTAGGCAGCCTACTAGGAAGATTATCATTCTATATACATCAAATTCTGAGAAGCATGCCCCACTGAATTGTATAAGCCTGTATAGGTGTCCATATTAAATATGGTTAAGAAGGCACCTTGACTTTTCTAAGAGCTGCTGCACATGCCTAGAACAATTAGAGCAGTGGTTCAGTGCCAGTACTGCAGCCATAAGGTTGTGAGTTCAATCCTGCTGGGCTCCAGGTTGACTCAGCCTTCTGTCCTCCCATAGTTGGTAAAATGAGTACACAGCTTGCTGGGGGCAATTAGCCAACACATTCTAAATTGCTTAGAGAGCACTTAGCTGATAAGCAGTATAGAAATACACATGCTATTGCTATTGCTACTAGTGGTGCTGATCACTGAACACCGTTATATACCTGAAGCAGCAAGTATCTTTTTGAAAACCTTTCAGGAGGGAAACTGAACACTCAATTCTGCTGCTGAAGTGCTCATATAGACTTTCCTAAAAGATAAACTGGATCCACTTTTATTCAATTTAACACTCTTGCTGCTTGTCCTGTCTTAAGTTGATATGGTGAACCTCTCTCTCTCATTTTAAACCTTTACATTCAAAACTACCTTTGTTCTTTTCATGCCCCACACTAATATGAGGTTAAAAAAGAATAATGAGCCTTTTATCAAAATCAAGGTGTAGAATAAACTAGAAATGCACATTAATGCAGGACAGTCTGTATAATCTATCATTGTTCCAAGAGGTCCTGGAATCAAATAATATATCCAGAATTTCTTTTTTTTTCCTTTTGTTTGTTTGGGCTTTTCAGAGGACCAGAACAATTTGATAATCAATAACTGTTTCAGAGAAAATCCTGATAAAATGCAAGCTATTGGTTTCCATTTTTCACTGGCTTCTGCAGTTACAATCTCAATAGATTAATTTGTTATTGTAGACAGAGGCAGGCAAAGTATGGCCCAGGAGACACATATGGACCCTGGGCCCCATTTCTGTGGTTTCTGAAGCCCCTCATATCCCTGAAATTCCTCAACCCCACAATTTTTTAGGAAAATGGTACAATATTTAGCATCCTCAAATTATTCAGAAAGCCCACCAAATGTGTGAAAATATGTGTGAACAAGCACTCCAGGAGACTAGCCAGCATGTAGCTACCTCTGTTATCTGTTATCTGTCAAAATAGCAAAAGGAAGCAATGCCACTATTTTGAAAGGGGCTGCAGAGGAAAATGGAGGCTTGCTGTTGTGGTGGTAGGCCCATGGGACTGTCTTTTTGTAAGTCCTGAGGTACTCAAAGCATATAGATTTTAATACAAATGGCCCTTGGTGTCTGCCAGAGTTTGGTTCCAGCTTTCCCTTCATGGATATCAAAATTCATGGATAGTCAAGTGCCATTAAGTAAAATGATGTAGTAAAATAGTGGCTCTCATACAAAATGGCAAAATAAAAGCTTGCTTTTTGGAATTTTGTTTTATTTTATTTTAGTTTTGGAATATTTTCAAGCCCTGTTTGGTTGAATCCATGGATACAGAATCTGTGGATATGGAGAGCCAACTGCAGTTTGTGTGTGTATGCTGTGAACTCAGTATATTCCATGCCATTTGTTTCAATTTGCATTTTAATTTTATTTCCGTAACATAGTTCTAGTCATAATTACATAGTTTTTCAGCATTTCTCCATACATTTTTTTCCCCACAGTACAAGTTGAAAGTAAGTGGAGTTTCAGCCTTGGTAGCAAAACATGTGTGGAAGCTTAAAGGCTCCCACAGGACTGTTGATAAAAGTTGAGCATTTTGTTTAAGAGAAAGTGAGTTCTGAAAAGCCAAGTTTTTACTCACTTATTTCATTTTGAAACCACGTAATGACTCAAGTTGTTCAGGCAATGTACACATGGGGACAAAACCATAAAATGCAAGACAACAAAACTGTGGTGATAAACAAGATTAAGGTCAAGGGAAGATGAGACCAGCAATGGCACATAATAAAAGAAATAATAAAAGCAGTAGCAGGGAACAAAACAGTGAGGAGATCTAAAAGGAGATCCACCTGAAATGGTTGGACTATTTAAACCACCTGAAATGATTGGAATATTTGAAGGTTCTTCCTCTGACACCAAGAAAATCATAACATAGGTGCTGAGGGAGTCTCTCCATGGAAAGCATTCAAAGATGGGAAACCATCATAGAAAAGGCCTTTACTCGTACAGCCACTCTCCTTGTGTTACTTGATGAGAAAGCCTGGGGGAAATTATAAAATCTTTCCTGTCCCTTCATTGTAAAAAACATGCACACGCATTGCCAAACCTGAGAAGCTGATTTCTAAAAGCAATTCACTCCTGTTATATGTTGTTGTGATTTCTTTCCTCTTCTTTTTAAAGGTAAGGTTCTATTACAAGTTGGATTATACTGTTTGTTTGTTGCTTTACTTTTTTTTTAAAAAAAATCAAATTGGTCAGAAAATGGCATACATATTGAAAAATTAATGTCAAAATGCTTTTAAAATAAGGATTTAAATCTTTGTATAACATCTTTTCAAGCAAGAACACATAATTTTACATTTTCTCCTCCTCACTATGAGAAAAATCCTCAAAAACTGTATTATCTGAGGGCATTTTATAGATCTGGAATTATTTTCTCCAAAAACCACACATGATTTTCTGCACAAGAAACGGCAAGAAATCTAGTTACCTATACAGAAACTGTGATCTTCTTTTTAGAAAGAACATTTCCGCATAGAAAAGAACATTTCTGTGCAGAAAACAATGTTTTCTGTGTGAAAAAAAAATGTTGTTTTTTTTTTTAACAAAACTGAGTTCTGATTTGTAAAGATTCACATCTATGCAGTATTCTTCTGAATAGCATTTCCTCAGGAAATCCATTTTCATCTGTCATTCAAATATTTTCGTATATTCTTTTTATCCCTTCTCTAAAACTGCCTTAAAATGTACTTAAAAGAAACTTGAAAAATTACTAGAAAAAATTAGTTCTTACTCCAATAAAGTAATTTCCCTCCCACTCATTACATTATATTTGACATGTAACTTCATTATGCTCTCATTGTGAAACTCTGTAATTTGCTATATGCAAATGTTTTGGTTCGAACTCATTGGGGGAAGATTACCTTCAACACATTTTGTAATGAGAGTGATTCAGAATAGAAGCCAAAGTGTTCCATTCAGAGTTGTACTTAGGAAGCTGTTCTAGGGAGATCACTCTAAAGAAAAATAAGATTTTATTATAGTTAAGAGCTGTGCTGCATTTCAGTAAAGTGCCTTTCTTACACACTCCTGTGTCCTATCTACAACATTTATGAAGTCCATCATAGAAAATATCCAAGAAAAAATCTGCATTGAGAGTCTATACAAAATGTTCAGTGCCACTGTGAAGGAAAACCTCATGGCCTCATTTTAGGGTTGCCAGTTCATGGTTGTGACATTGTTTTACAAAAATTAGAGACCTAGGGACAGCCCATGGTAATGTCATTAAGTATTATGCATATAATATTAATCACATTTATTCACAGCTTCTTATTCAGACACACAAATATACATACACACAGAGAGTCAATGACTGAACATATTTACTGGTTTGGAGAATAAGACAGAAATTTTAGTTAAAGGGGCTGTTCCCTGATCAAACTAAAATCAGAGAGATTATTCTGTTACTGCAGGTTAGGCCTCTTTGGAGATAGCACAAAGATATCATTTTGATATCAATAATTTGGTTCTCTTCCACCACCCCTCTCTGCATGTTTGAGAGGCCCCCAGACAAGCACAGAGCTAGGCTCGGCCATCAAACGCTGCAATATCCCAACACAATACAGGCAGGCCAGAAATAGCCAGATCACCGCTTTAGGAGACCTCTCTGCAAACACCCTCATTATGTATACATGCTGCTTACAAAGAACTCCCTGCCCAGAGCAGGCAACTTGGCAAGCTGAATACTCAACTGCCAAGCACTGGGTATTTGCATACTATCTACCTCTTTGTTAATTCAGACCTAACTCAATCATGCTAAATTTTGACCTTTCCAAAGCTTTATCTCGCTCCTGAAACTCATTGTTTTCCTCAAGTACGGAAGAGCCTGCAGTTACATTTCTCTCTATAAAAACCCCTGATTCCGAGACCATCCTCGGATTGCTTCCGAGTTCCAGACAGCCTTGATGCCGCTTTGTTTGGCGAGCTTCCCCTCAGCTCCATGTGCTGAGCCACATCGAACCCCAGCATCACTCTCTTTTCTTCCAGGCTTCAGGACAGGTTTTATATCACCCAATTCAACAATCCCTCTCAAAATCACTCTATACCACTCCAACATTTATTTTCCTTAGTTACTTGTGTGATTGTGTGTTGCATACACTGCGTGTCTGTATTTAATAAAAATCTCAATTATTCTTATAACTTGGTTTGCTTCTTGACTGGGCCTGACCCTGTAGACATTGGGTAAAAGATTCCACTGCATTGCCCTGCCTCTTGCACTGCTAACTTGTGCTCTGGCTAATTTCCTCAAATTTAGTTAATTGTGAGAGCATTTAGGTGTCCCTCCGGGGACACCCAGTAAACAGAGTAACAATTCCTTCTTATTTCCTTAAGAAGAGAAGATAAGGAACACTTAAGCTAACCTACTTGCTTGTTGTTTCTAACCAGAAGGTGGATGCAGAGCAGAGCAGAGCAGAGCAGAGGGTGATCCCTGGCACCACAGCAACTAGGAAGAAAGGAGGAAGCTAGGTATGTAAATACATGGACAACATAGGACATTTCAGCATTATGTTGTTATAGTGCTATTATTCCACTTTCAATATCCTGTGGAATGCTGGGGTTTGTATTTTACTGAGGACTCCTTTGGAGCCCCCCCCCCAAACTGCAAACCTCAGGATTCCATAAGATGTTGAAAGGGGAATAATAGCACTTTAACAGTGTAATGTGGAAATGGCCTTGGAGAGTCTTTGTAAGTTGCTCAATTAGGCCTTGCAAATTGTAACAAACTGCAAATCTACTAAATGAAATTGAAGTTTGTGCCCCTCTCTTTCCTCTTGCCTGGAACTGAACAATGGAAAATTTGTACCCTTGTTTCCTATCTGGAGGTGACCCATGAAAACTGGACTTGGGACCATGCCCTGAGATCTGATAACATAAAATGCCTAAACACACACATACATACGCACTTTTTTCACAGCCAGAAGTGTCTTTCCTGGAGAAACAAATTGGCCCTTAGACTTCCTGTAGTTGTCCACCTCTGGTGTATAACCTAAGATGATTTTTCAGCATGAGAAAGGCAAGGGAAGGGTAAGTTACACCATTAAACTGTCAACCAAATCTAAAAATCAAGGCCCCTTTCCAGGAAAGTCACTTGCGGGTGAAGCAATGAGTGAGGAGAACATTTTCAGAGAAAATTTTGGTTGAGTATTACCTAGAGGGTAGGAAGGAGTGGTTCATACCAACCTCATGTTGCCAGTGCTTTTCATCAACAATAACATTTGAGATGAATTTGGAAACTCTAGGTCACCAATTAAAGACATTTAGGAAATCTGAAGGAAATTAACTGCATTTTAATAATGTTAGTGGGATTTCCCTACAAATGCACATCTATATTGATTCCTGAACTGCACAACCATGACTACCACATTACCTTTCCTAGAAATGCTTCATTTGTCTTGAAGAGGATTTCTTAGTTCATTTTGAAATTAGGTAGAATTTAGAAATTATCTAGAGATGTATTGAAATCTCTCTTCTTCCCCAAGAAATATGGTACTCTTATCAAAATATTTCTGGCTTTCTTAACAGTTCCTATCCTATAATTTAGTCAAATTTGCCAAAATTCTCCAACTGTTTCTGGCTTTCCAACCAGTGGCAAGAAGGTTTTAAAGAGGACCAGAAAAATAAAACCATGTCCCTTCCAATTCACAAGATAAGATATTGCTTTGGAGGAAGAACCTACAGTGGATTCATGGAATTGGCTGCCTTGCTGGAAGCATTTTTATAGCAGAATTACTTGCAAATCTGCAAGCCAGATAACTAACTTAAATGCAATGTTACACTAACATTTGAGTGCTAGTACAACAAGATTTTGTCCCTCCACTTGCCTCTTCCTTTCAGCTCTTCATAACATCCTGAACAGATTTTGAGAGTACATGAGAACCGGAGAGAGTAAAGGAGAATGTTTTCTTCTATTTCTTCTTAGGGAAGCAATTCCATTAGTCAAACAACCCTGTGGGATCTCTGTCGTTGCTGGAAAGCACATACAAATTGTTGTTATTGGTTCAAAGTGGGGAAAACCATTAAATGTGAGTGTATTGAATTCAGGTGAATCAAGCTAAAAACAAGAGCAATGATTTATATAACTCTCTTAAGGTGACAGCTCTATGGCGGTGGGAAATAATTTCCATAGTTTTGAGATTCTTGCTGAAATTATCTATTTTGTGCCTCCCAAGGCTTGAGATGAGAAAAAAGCATATCTTTCCGCAGAAGTGCTGACATTTGAGATGCTACTTTCAGTATGCCCAAAATTCTACATACATTTAAAAGATGCAAACAAGTAAGAATGAGTATAATTGGTAAAAAAATATATGGAGAAATGCACTTTGAACAGTGCAAAAAATGTGAGCAAAAATCCATTCAAACCATCCATGACTTTATTTATATTTCACCTTTCTCCCAGGCTGAGACTCAAGGCAGTTTACAAAAGGACAGAAAATGCAATACAACACATATAGTTAAAAGGTATACAAAAGCAAGATTAAAACACTATTAAATAACATTGTAATTAAAACCAATCAAAATCTTAATATATTAAGAGAAGTATTCAAATAAATGCATGTGTTATGGGAAATACGTATGACTTTTCATGAGAAAAGGAAAAAAATAAGTTTTACAATGTAATATGAACAAATGATGAGGAAGAACTTAAGATGGGACTGGGTGAAATGCAATGATATTGAGACTAGCTATTTTTAATATCTCTAAGTAAGTAAACTACTTCTCAGCAACTATCCATTAATCATCATCATCATCATCACCATCATCATTCATACCCTGTACCCCCCCCAGGTTGGGACTCAACGTGGCTTATAACAATTAAAAACACACAGTTAAAACCCATAGAATACAAAACTTAAAACATAATTAAAAATAAAAAAGAATTAAAACAATGTTAAAATACACAATTAAAAACTCACTCATCAGCAATACAATATCCAGCACATTTTATCATACAGGCCACATATAATCATACATCAAACACCTGCCAGAATAAAAAAAATGTTTCTACTTGATTATAGAAAGTTGGGAGGGTGCCAGTCCAACTTCTTTGGGAAAGGAGTTCCTGGGGACAGTCACTGAGAAAGTCTTCCCAGCAGATGTATCTATAACGGTGGTGGGAGAGAGAGAAGACCTTCCCCAGCAGATTTCAAAGTCCATGCTGATTTGAAGTCACTATAGAACAAAGCCCCCAAGTCCCATCCCCCAAGGCAACCTGGAGGGATACCATAATTAACAAACTGCCCTTGCCCTTGAGTTCCCCAGAAGTGACTCCCCCAAAGGGGCAACATCTCTTTGGTGCTGCTTCCTTTGGCAGCAGCCCCACTGGCAGGGGACACATGCCTGCTAGATTCCTGCTTTTTATCTTCCAGCTCCCTCACTCTAGATCTGGGGCAGGTGGGACAGGATGGCAGACTCTGCTGTATCACTGCTGGTGGTAAGCCTGAATCTGTAAAGACAGAGGAAGGATGGTTCCTCCCACCCCAGTTTCACAGATGGAGCACAGTCAGGTAGTAACGGCCACAGCAGCAGTAGCTGGATGGAGAAATGCTTGCCTTTAGTGGACACTCCAGGGCAGGCCTTCCTAGGACTTCTTCTCCTGGCAGAAAGTTTAGGAACTATTCATGCAAATATTGATTTACTTGTTTGTTTTATTTATTTTGTCAGGATTTTGAAGGTGGTCATGAAGGAAAAGTAGAAATGAGGAAATGCAGAATTCATCTGCAATGCAGATGGAGTGAGATCACTCAGGCTACAAAGTGAACAGCAAAACACAATGACAAACAAGAGAGCCATTTTCAGTTGGGTTCCTTCTCAAATCCTATAAAAGCTGTTTGTGTTTTACTGCACACAGAAAACTCTATTTTGGTCTCAAAGAAATCCTGAAATGAAAGGCTCCAAAAGGACCACATGGTAACAAAAGCACAGTGGTCACTGTTTGACCCTTCCAATCAACTTTTCTCTTGTCACTCAAGGAAGAAAGGAAAATACTGGTTAAACATTCAAGAGAGCATAAGAATCTTTCATTGCCTGGTGTCTTTCAACTTAAGGATTGACAAAGAAAAGTCAGTTTCAATTCTGCATGAAGAAAAATGTTTACTGATACCTATAAAACTTACATATATAAGATAAAAAAAAATTGCTGGGAAACTATTTGAGAGCAAATCTCCAGGTATCAGCACAATTCTGAAAGACAACTACTTTGTGTTTGAGATTATGTTGTTAGTGAAGAATCTACTCTTTTTAAGCTGTTTGTGAAAGAAAGTTGCTCATTATTTTTAAAATCCTGGCATTATCTTTAGAAATATGACCATACAAATGCACACATATTAGAAGATGTGGCAGTGCAGCAACTTCCCCTGGTAGAAATAGCTTGTAGTGGCACACTTCTGATTCTGAAATGTGCTTCCCAGGGGAAAACCTTTGAGTAGTACGTGAACATACTATAGGAGGATCCTTTACAAGTCAGCTCCACACATGCACATTAATGTAGTATTTGATAACTAAACATGGAATAACAGGACCAGACACAGAAGACTGGCTTAAATAAGGGACATTTTATTTTGCCTAAACTATGTAAATTGTGTTGGCTTGGAAATGAAGTTGGGGGTGGGGGAGAAATCAGATGAGCATCCAGCTGAAGCCAAGTGTCAGCCTCTTGATGACCTCCTCAGCCTTCCCTTTGTAGAAACATCTCAAGTCTAAGGACAAACCAAATACTTGGGTTGCTCTCCAGTTGGCTGAAATTGGAAGGTAACCCAGGGGACTCCCCCCAAGCCCTAGAATTCAATAGATGAGGGCCCAGATCCCAGGTTAACCCCAAGAGTAGCCTCCTTCTCTCACCCTCCAGGAAGGCAACCAGACAAATCTCATACTGGAGTGAAGGTGGTAGGTGGGAATTACTGCAAAGATCCAAAGAGTCATGTTAAGGGGTGGTCAGACCTTAAATAGCCTTTGACTCCACCCCCATCACATGCAGCATTCTGGAACCCAGCGCCATGTACAATGCACTGTGGTCTCTTCCATGGAGGGTATGAAAGTCCTGCCCTCCTCTGCAGTGCTCTTTGGCATGCAGATTGAGGTAAAGTATTCTCTTTGCAAGTTCCCCAAACTCTTCAGATAGCTGAGAGAGAGGATGCTGCTGTCTTATAAGATTTCACCTCTCCACTGCAAAAGTTTTTTTTTTTTCCTGTGGGGAATGCAGAACCTCCTAGACCACACGGCAACAAGGATCAGACCTCCCTACTCACTCACCCAGAAGATCCTGAACCTTTAGAGAGAAGGTGGTAGAATCTCAGACTCAAGAAGTAGGTGCCCAACTTCAAAGTCAGAGGACAAAGTAAGGCTTCAGCTGCAAGGAAAGGCTTCAAAGAAATAATGGCCTTCCAGAAACAAGGAAGGAGGAGGAGAAGAAGGGTGGCAGCTCCTAGAAAAGTGCCTGCAACTGAGGCCAGATTTGGGCTCAGGGACTTCAGCTTCAGCTTTATGAACCTAATGCCAGTCACTTCCTGGATGTTTTGAGGTCTTCTCTGATAGATGCCACTGATGCTTAAACTGGAAAATGTTTGTTTCTAAATTGTTCTCTTCTGACATAATGGATGCAAATGAAAATAGAAAGAATATAATTTCAGTTTGTTTTTGAAGCATTGTCCAAAATTCTCACAGTTCTTATTTGTGATGCATTTTTTAAAAATGGAAATGCTTATGGAAACAAAACTGCCAGAATTCTCTATATCTACTTTGAATGTCATCTGCAGAAAAACATGATGGATAATCTAACCCTGGCCTCACAAATATAAATGTCCACTTGTTGTTGTTTTCCTAAGGCAACTTTTACACACAAGCATTAATTTAACGCCTAAATTTCTCCATGTGAATTTCTTTCAGAATGTGTATTTGCAACAAGAGGATTCAACCAAAGATATATACTGATTTAATTTTTTTTTTTTCATAACTGATATTTTCAATATTGTGTGGCAGGACAGGGTCTTCCCCCATCCCCCAATCTGTTATGTACAGATGGTGTGATCCTAATGTCTCAAATGGTACTAGGCCTCAGGGCATTGAGCACGTCACACTAAACAGATTCATTGTAAACAGGTTCATTTTTGTAATCAACGATACCAACACAAAGCTAATTAGTTTTGGGCATAGAGTCAATAACCACACATGCAATGCTGATGGTTGCAACGTATTGACCAGTGAAATAATTTACTAATTTGCCTTTTGTTTTCTCTGCTTCTGGATTGTAGAACTCTTCAGATAAATTTCATGTAGCTAAGACATCTCTGGCAAAGCTTGGAAACACTACTCAAAAACGGTAACACTTAGCTGCAATCCTGTGTACAGTACAGCATGAGGCTGTACTGTACTGCTTTCTGTGATGCGGTCTTTGTCATTCTCTGACTCCTCGCTCTTAGCCCTGTAATAAAACCAGAGACTGGGTGGTGACGAAGCCAGACACTTATTTGATTCTGCCTGCTCCATACAGGGCATGGAAAAGCTGTGCGAGAGGCTTGGTGGTAGGCTTCACAGGTTGTGTGATAGATCAAGGGGAGTTATAGCCATATAACACCCCTTGATCTATCACACAACCTGTGAAGCCTACCACCAAGCCTCTCGCACAGCTTTTCCATGCCCTGTATGGAGCAGGCAGAATCAAATAAGCTTTGTCACCACCCTGTCTCTGGATTTATTGCAGGGCTAAGAGCAAGGGGTCAGAGAATGACAAGGACTGCATCACAGAAAGCAGTACAGTTCTCTCTCCACATTCATGGGTTTGCCCTTTGCAAATTTGATCATTTAAAGGAGACTGCTTGCCTTCCCTCCATTCTCCCCCTCCCTTTCCCTTGCCTTTTGCCCAGGTGCACTGTGCCTTCTTTCTCCACACCCAGGCAAAGGGCAAATAAATGGAAGGGGGGAGACATACATGCAGAGAAGGAGGGCATGTGTGAGCATTCCCCCACTTCCCCCTCCCATTTGCTAGTCTGTTGCCCGAGTGCATGGAAGGAAGGCACCTGCACCCAGGGAAAAAGCAGGAGAATGGGAGGGGGAGAGTGAGGGAGGCTCTACGTGCCTCCTCAGAGCATGAGGCTGCCACATTCCATTTGCTTGCCTTTTCCCTAGGCACATGGAAGGAAGGCACACATATCCAGGAGAAAGGCAAGAGAATGGGGAGCAAGGCATGTGTGCACCATCTCCACACATGAGGCTGCCCTCTTTCATTCCCTTGCCCTTTGCCCAGACATGGAGAAGGAGGGCAGCACACTTGAGCAAAAGGCAAGAGAATAGGAGGGGAAGAATGGGGGAAGGCACACTCAAATTGGAGGGATAACCCCAGAAAGGGAATGGGAGGGGGAGTGCTCACTTGAGTGAGGGAAGTTATTTGCATTTTATTTTTACTTTTGCTAGGGTTCTGCATCCCGAACCCTTGCAAAAGTCAAGGGGCCACTATATATTAACTGTCATCTCGAATGATCCCAGAGTCTGGTTCCTGTGTGATAAGGCAAGTCATAAAGCATTGTCCAAGGGATGGAAGAGTAACTGTGCCATCTAATCCCCCAGGTACATAATCTACAGAGCTTTGCCCCCTGCCAGGCCAGAGGCTTAATGTGCTCAGTCCCTTGATAGAAAGGAACAGTAAGTTCCACTCCACTCTGAGAACAATGCTCCTGGAGTCCTAATTCAATGAAATAATGAAAGGATATGAATATGTTTGGATATGAACATAAGTGTGTGTGTGTGTGTGTGTGTGTGTGTGTAAACATATATAACAAATCAGTAAAATAATCAATTATTCAAATTAGTGCTATGCAGTCCACATTGTAAACAGCAGTATGAGAGAAGGTCCGTAGAACATAAATCGTTGGTTGAAGGAAAAGGGATGGCCCAAGGTCTCATTTGATTCTTAATTTAAACAGAAGACAAACCCATTTCAAACTGCAGTCTTCATTGGTGGCCAATGTAAATCTTTTTTTTAATAGATTTTTTTTATTAATATAGATAAATTTTTATTAAGCAAACTCTGGTTTCTCTTCAGATCGTATAAATCTTTCGCCTTTTAGTAAATCTTATGTTGTTCAATATTTTCTCCAGACAAAAGGCAACACTAGAATACAGATTTATACAAAATAAAAATACCTCTATTACTTCACTCTCCACACTGAAGACTTTTTTGTCATTAAATGATTCATGTTCTATTAATTTTCTCCCATCACGCTATTTATAGTATGGGCTATGTAGTGTTAATTTGAATAATTGATTATTTTGTGGATTTATTATATACACAGACAAATGTGTATTTTATATTCAAATCCTAATGCTGGCCATTTCCACACTAGCCTGTTACAGTGCTACTATTCCACTTTCAAAATCCTATGGAATCCTGGGGTTTGCAGTTTACGGAGGAGCCTTTGAGGATTCCATAGGATGTTGAAAGTGGAATGATAGCACTATAACAGACTAGTGCAGAAATGGCCATTGTCTTCATGGATCTGTTACCCTGTAGGTTGGGGGTCCCGGGAGGGGCGCCCAAATAACCAAATAAAAGCACAAGTTGGGGGAATTCAACTCGAGTACTCTCTCAGCTAAATGAGAGGCAGGATAACTTTAGCAAGGATCTTCAACCCTATGTATACAGCGTCAGGTCAGACAGTGGCTAGACAAGGTTTTAAAGTAACAAACATTATTTTATTAAAGACCAGAAACACGAAAGACAAGACACAAACTAACTAACTGAGAAATAGAAGCAGAGAGCTTTTCGGGAAGGGTAATACGACACCTGGTCTCGTAGTCCTGGAGAGAAAGAAGGGGTTCTGGGAGAGAAATCTCAACGAGGTTCGCTGAGGGGAGTTCCTTCAGACTACTGGCAGCAAGGTGGGATTGGAAATCCAAAGTAGTCCAAAGACGTCCCAAAAGTGGGGACTTTTTATAGGGTGGATTTTACCTACAGGTTATGCTATGCTTGGTGAGAACAAAGGAAATTTGGAGCTGGACAAAGGAGTTGGAAAAGGTCAAATTTTGCATGATTAGCTTAGCTCTTAATGACAATAGCGTGGCCAATACGTTGATGGCCCGACATAAAGGAATGGCTTGGCTCTTGACTGAGTGGCTTTGTGTGTATATGCGCCGAGCAAAGCCAGTTTGCAATGAGGTTTTTCCCTAAAGCAACAGAGAGGCTTAAGTTGCCTGCCTGAAAGAGGTTTGGAATGTTTACCCATTAACGGCCACGCCCCAGACATGCTTGTCTGGAGGACCTCTGCAAACACATGGAGTAGGGTGGCAGATAAAGGTCAAGCCAAGGCCAAATTATTTGATCTCAAAAGGATATCTAGTGCTCTCAGCAGACATATCATAACTGGAGTAACAAATCCAGCTGCAAAAACACACCATGCCACTGCCTGCCTTCTCCTCTAGCACTCTCTTGGTCATCGCATGGCAATGGGGGGGACCTCAAGCAGGAAGAGGTAAGTGGAGAACACAGGGAGCTGGGAGGGAGCAGAGGTACATTAGATCTTGGTCAATGAAAGTAAAGTTGTTTCAAATAGTGAATGTTGCTTGTACAAAACTTGTAACTTTACATAATTTCTGTTAAAACATGATGACATAATGATTTAAGGCTTCTTTGCCCCTCATTACTAAAAAAACGCACAGTACAAGTAACAACAATTCAACACAATATTCCCAAGCTCAGAAATTTCAAGTAAGAAGATTGCTGGCATCTCTGCCACTCTATGAGAAAGGCCTGCTTGCTCCTTGCAAAAAACTTTACTGGGAGACTGCGGCCTGCATTGGGGATTGCACTGGTGGCAGAACCAGGCCCCAGGATCTAGCCAAAGTCTGCTGATGAGGAAGAGGACCACCTGTCCCCTTCTGGAAGGGGATAAAATCTGGGTGCCTGCTGTAGTTGCTGTTGAAGGAGGAGTCATCAAAGTGTGGTTTGGATGGAGCAAGAACAAGGCCAGTCCCTCTGTGTGGAAGAGGGAGAAATGCATGGGGTTTATTTTACAAATTTAATTAAGCTGTTCCACCCCAAGAAAATGTTATATGTAGTGCAAGGGGAGGGGAAATAGCCCAGGGGACAGCCATCAGGCCAGTGATGGGCAGGGATTCAAAACTTGTTCTACACAGCCATAGTACAACCTTCAAACAATTACACCGGGCTGGCTCACAGAATACCTTTCCCTAACCAGGATTTTATAGCATGTTGCCATGGCAGTTAAAATAGAATCATAGTGCTATAATTATGTTGTGTGAAAGGGACCCATCTGATAGCTAAATATTAGGAAATATCTTAGTGTACTGAGTTGAAACACGGATATATTTGTGAATTTTATAACTGTAATAAATTAATTTCCTCTAAAAAGTGCAAAGGCTTGTTACACTTCAGCAGCTATGAAATACTAATTTAGAAGACAAGTAGAAGAATGTCCCTGGGAGTGAGTAGACAAGAACTGTTCTGTTACAAAAGCAGTTCATAACAGATGCTTGAGTATTCTTTTGAGAGGAAAAACCCACTGCTCAGCTTCTTAGAAATTTATTTTCCCCCCTGAAAAGAGTTCAATTAATTTCAAGGTGGCTGTTTTTACATATGGATCTTCTATTTGTAAGAACATACATGAAAGAGTAATGCTTGTTGAATTCAGTGAAACTTACTGTTGAGTAAGCATGTAGAATAATACTGTGGATTACCAGGGTAATAAATATGATGAAAAAATTTTCTATTCAATCTTTCTATTCAAACTCAAAATTAGTTCCTTGTTAAATTGTTTTAATGGATATTAACTTTAAAATAACAAGCTCACCCTTTTTATCCAGTTTTAAATGTGGTTTATTTAACAAAACCAATGTTTGTTTTTCTTCTACAACAGTTTTAATTTCATATTATTATGACCAATAGTCACAATGAATTGCACATCTACTGCTATACTAGTAGAAATTCTTGCTCACTCACTTCTCCACAAAAAATATCTTACAGCACATCTTCTATCCTTCCGGATAATATACAGTATTAATAAAATATGTTTCACTGATCCATATGTTGCAATCATTACCACTCCCTCCCAGGCAAAACACTCAGAATAAATGTATTCAAACATTGCCATATCTCAGAACATCCTGTGGAAAGACATTAGCAAATTTGAGTAGATTGTTTTTGTTTTGGGCAAATAGGAGCCAAAGCAGTGTTCTGAATATCATCCAACTTTTGGACATTTACAGTGAAGGCTAAACAGGTGAAGAAGATAGCATGGTCACCATGTCCTCTCCATTACCATTGTCTATTTCTCATGAGTGACACTTTGAAGGTAAGAGGCTCTGCTACATCTGGAAAAGCTGCTCATGTTGCAGATGTTGTCTGCTTTACACTGTCACGTTCCACATGTGGAGAGTAACAACAACAGAGGTAATACCACCTTGTATAATCATTTACACGTACACCTGCCTTTTTTGCCAAATGCCTGAAAAAGCATTTGTGGTCCAGATGATCAACCCCAAGGAAGGATAATCCCAAGGAAGCTGAGACAAGAAGACATAAAGGCTAAAGAGAATTCAGCAACTCTCCCAGCTACTTGAAGTGAAGGCATGTGAAAAACAAACATAAAGAATAACACTAAATTATAGTCATTTTTTTTAAAAAAAATGAAATTCCTTGATTATCTTTTCTGGAACAGAATAAGATTCAGTCCTCCCTATTTTCCATTCTTCACCAAGCATCTAACCAACAGAAAATATGAGATCTGTGTAGCCCTTGCTGCTCTACATTCATTGTGTTGCCTGAGAATTGTATATCAATAACTTTCTGCTTCCTGCAGAACCACTGGGTACATTGTTTATTTTTAATTAGTATTTGTTTACCTCTTTTACCCACCAGGGCTCCTGAGATGATGTACAACAGACAAAAACATACTTTAAAACCAGACTGAAAATGCCAGAGTATTTGAAAAAACACACATAATTGAAATAGTACGAAAACCTGTCTCTTGTTTTAAGAAACAAAGGCCATAAGAAACAGTGCAGTCTTGATTGCTTGTGGGAAGCTCAGGAGGGACAAAGCCAGCCTGACTTTCTTCAAAAAGGAATTCCACAGCCAGGGTGCATCAATAAATACAGTCTGTTCAGGTCTACTCACCAACCAAGTCTCTCAAAGTGTTGGCACATACGACAGGACCTCTACAGAGGATCTCACATTTCAAGCAGGCTTATATGTGAGGAAGAAGCCTTTCAGATATCCAAAAGGACATCACTTTGTTCCTCATTCTGATGATGTGACTTTCTATAAGATCAGGATGTCAGTTTTGTACTTGTGTCACTGAAGGCTGGCCATAAATCATTACAATACACCAGTTGGATAGTGCTAGGGATTAGTTGAACCTCTGCTGATGTCACAATACAATAGCAGTTGCCAGCTGGCTACAGATCAGTGAGGTCATAATAGACCTGCTAGTGTATAAACAACTTCTCTTGGCCAGTAGGTTGTTATGTTTAAAAAAAAACTTGGAGTTTTAAGAAGAAAAAAATAAAAATGTTGGAGAAATCCATCCAGGCCTAAGGCTTTGAGTGTTTCATTCTTACAACTCTGGCTTTGAAACCCCATGTAATCAGTCATGTGGTCAATGAATTATTACAGTAACACTATCCAGAACAGAAATAATAGTACAAGGTTTCTTAATATCAACAAATACTGTAAACAACAATAGTCCATAAACTTCCAGCAATAAATGCAATTTCTTGGATTGCTGATTTTGAGAAGTATTAAATCCAATTATGTTCATGCAGTATATGTCCAGTGGTAAACAAAAATTTTTAAATAGCTGGTAGCCAGAGATTTCACCCAAATATAATAGCTAGGCATCCAATAGAGAGAAGATGCTCTGAGATCCCAAATTTAACAGTATAGCTAACACAGCAATAGTAAGGACAGGGGTATTTCCGCTGTTTCTCCTGAGGACTTCTTAGGGCTTGGGAAATGTAAATGCCTCTGGCTTCTTCAGAATTTGCAAATACGAATACCTCTACAGGGATTAAATGATAAGAGTTTGTTTGTTACAGATAATTGGTGTACATGACAGAAAAGAATAATAATGTAAATATCTATATCTCAAAACAATTAATTAATATATCAAAGTGCATCCACTCATGACAGCCAGCTTTTAGGGGCTGTTTACTGAAATTTAGGTAATCTTCTTTTGTCTAAATGTTCTCCTATTCCAAGATAGGACTTCCTGGAATAATAAATGTAAGATTTTTTTTTCCTTTTTTTACCCTACATGGGAATGCTCAGTATTTTTCTCTTGTTTAGTACAACAAACTCATATTTCACTGCCTATACTGCACTTTGCTTGATATGTTGTTGCTGTTGTATACCTTCAAAGTCATTATGGAGACCCTAAGGTAAACCTATCACTGGGTTTCTGGGGACCAACAGTTTGTGATGCACCCAAGGACATCCAGTGGGTTTCCATGGTTGAACAGGTGATCTAACTGTGGTCTCCAAGGCCATTGTTCCATGCTCAAACCACTACACCATGCAGACTTTCCTGCCTGATGTAGATATAGATAACAAATATTCCTACAAAACATATTTATTTATTTATTTGTTTGTTTGTTTGTATCCCGCCTCTCCATATGGATCGAGGCGGCAAACAACTTAGAAATAGCATGTATTTCGATACATTTTTCTATACATGCCCCCAACAAGCTGGGTACTCATTTTACTGACCTACGGAAGGATGGAAGGCTGAGTCAACCTTGGAGCCCAGCAGGATCGAACTCATAACATTGTGGCTTGCAGTACTGGCATTTAACCACTGTGCCACCAGGGCAATCTCACATGGGAAAATAACAGTCCTTCTGGTAACAGAGTCACGAGCTGCATAGGACTTTGGAGGTTATAACCAGCTCTTTGAATTCTTCCTGGTACCAGACAGGCATCCAGTGGAGCTGTTGCAACAAGGGAGTTGTGTGCGCCCAGTGAACAATCTCAGTTAACAATCCCAGTTAACAATCTGTCCGCCACTTTTTTGATCAACTGAAGTTTCCAAACACTCTTCAAAAGCAGCCTCACATGGAGTGTGCTAATGTAACTCAAATGGGATTCAAATTGTAAATGTAATCCAAATGGGAGATGTAAATAAGAAACATTTCACCATGATCATATACTGTAATGATGTGTTTAGAAGTGTGAATTCCAAGTTAGGAAATCCTCAGTTTGAATCTTATGTCTGCTGTAAAACTCCTAGTCATCCTTAACAACTTTGTAAATATAGTAGATCTTACACACTCAGAAAGGGGAAAGCATCTTTTGTCCCCATCAATAATACAAGAACTGATTTTAAATCATTATAGGACATAATTGTTGGCATGGAATTGCATTCAGTGTAGAGCCTTCCATAACAGTTTGGTCTTAGAATGTGGCCACTGAAAATGGATGTTAACTGCATATCCTTATTGTTGGAGGGCATATTATTATTGGATATGCATTCCTATAAAGCCTTTGTATTATAACCAGTTTTTGAAAGTATTCACATTGCAATGATGTTGCAGCTTCCATGGTCCAGAATATTCATAGTTGAAGAGTTTTCATTGAGTTCAATGGTCCTTGGATGAGAAGTGATGATGTGGGAGTGAAGAAGGTAGCAATAGTACATGGAGGGAATGAACCATCACATTGTAAGGCAGCTATTATGTTCCAATTACTTTCTTTCAAAAAAAAAAATATTCAGCTCAGTATGCAAAATAATGACTAGAACATGCTGTAGTTGTAAAGTTTGAAATGCAGACTATATCATAACAGTTCCTATAGTCAAACACTCAGGGAGAATCAAAATATCCAGACAATTGTACTGATTGAGTGTGTGTGTGTATTGCAGTTTCCATCTAAAGTAGAGAACTATTGTATTTTAATTGACCATTCAAAACCCTCAAATACTACAACAGGAAGAGCTTATAATAGTATCTTATTGCTGAAAACATGCATGTTTCTCCAAGCAACTGTGAGGATTGTAACTAAACTCAGAGGGAACATGGAACTGTGGAGGGAGTGGTTAGGAAGAGATTAGGGTGGTATCCCTGCTATTGAAAACACCTGAGTGCTTCAGCTGTAGTAGCTCTGGCTACTATCCTGGGATTTGCAGTTTAGGGAGGTACATTTAGAATTATCAGCCAGAGAGCTCTTTGGCCTCAGTAAATTGCAAATCCCAGAATTCCACAGGATGTTGAAAGTGGAATAATAGTACTATAAAAATGTAGTGTGGAAAGGCCATATGTGTCAGGAAGAATTTTCAGTTAGTCTTTTTTTCTGAACATGCAACTTGACCTGGAAATATTCCTCATAGCTTCATTTTCCTGTTGAGAATGTTGGGTTGTAATTCTAGTCCCAATGTGAAGATATAACAGTAATGGAGAGAAGTGGAGAGAAGTGACTAGTGGGGTGCCACAGGGTTCTGTCCTGGGCCCAGTGCTATTCAACATCTGCATCAATGACTTGGATGAAGGAGTAGAGAGCATGCTGGTCAAATTTGCAGATGACACCAAATTGGGAGGGGTTGCTAATATGCCAGAGGACAGGATCAAAATTCAAAATGACCTTGACAGATTGGAAAGCTGGGCCAAAGCTAGCAAAATGAATTTCAACAGAGAGAAATGTAAAGTCCTGCACTGAAGCAGAAAAAAAATGGAATGCACAAATATAGGATGAGAGACACATGGTTGGATAACAATACAAGTAAAAGGGATCTAGGAGACTTGGTAAATCACAAACTGAACATGAGTCAGCAGTGTGATGCGGCACCAAGAAAGCCAACACGATTCTTGGTTGCATCAATAGAAGTATGGTGTCTAGATTGAGGGAGGTAATGGTACCACTCTATTCTGCTTTGGTTAGACCTCATTTGGAATACTGTCTCCAGTTCTAGACACCTCAATTCAAGAAGGATATCGACAAGCTGGAAAGTGTCCAGAGGAGGGTGACCAAAATTGTGAAGGTTCTGGAAGCCATGCACTATGATGAGCAGCTTAGAGAGCTGTGTAAGTTTAGTCTGCAGAAGAGAAGGTTAAGAGGGGACGTGATAGCTACGTTTAAATATTTGAAGGGATGTCATGTCAAGGAGGGAGTGGGCTTGTTTTCTGCTGCTCCAGAGACTAGGACAAGGAGCAATGGATTCAAGTTACAGGGCAGGAGATTCCATCTGAACCTCAAAAAGAACTTCCTGATGGTCAGAGCTGTCCAGCAGTGGAATATGCTGCCTCGGAGTGTGGTGGAGTCTCCTTCTTTGGAGGTTTTTAAACAAAGGCTGGATGGCCATCTGTTGGGAGTGCTTTGACGTGTTTTCCGACATGGCAGGGGTTGGACTGGATGGCCTCTATGATCTCTTCCAACTCTATGATTCTATAATTCTAATATTTTTGCAAAAAAAGCAGAGCTGAAAACTGTTTTTTTTTAAAAAAATTCTAATGACCAGTCTAATACTTAAGCGTAACACGTTTGGTCATTACATATACAACAATGCTTTTAGGGCATTGTTGTAGGGGATATGCTACTTTTAAAGTAATGAGTAATGTGTACGGAGCAACACATTGATTTTTAAAAATATTATTCAAAGCTCTGAAGATCTTTAATCCATGATTGATCAATGATTTAAACCTGTGTCCCAGGACCAAAACTTGAGGCATTAAAGCACAGTGAAGGGGATACAGAGAAAAATGTATCCCTCTGAAACCCAGCTCAGAATGAAGAAAAATGCAGAGAAAGATCCTTCAGTTAAATTAGATTAGAAGTTATTAATGGAACTTAGATTTTTGTTTGAGTCTGGAAATAAGTGATCTGCATTTCAAAAGAGTGACACAATGCTATGGACCAGGGCCTTGACACATGTAATGTGAAGAAGGCCATATGCATTAACCTAAAACGCAATTATAGAAAAATCTCAAGAGTGAAAATATTTATTCATCTAAAGTGTGTGAATCTAAGGTCATCTCAAATTACACAGCTTACAAAACCAAGCCAGGTTCTGCAAAAGCACTGCCGAGCTAACAGGGGAAACAGGTGTGCATTAAACGCCTGGCAACAAAACAATCATCCTCTAGTCACAATAGCTTTGCCCTCAGTGCTGTACAGAATCATAGTTCATTAAAGTCTCTGCTTTGATTTTGAGGCTTTGAATCAACAAAAACTCAGCCTTGGATGGAAGGATATAGGCATTGTTGAAAAAATGTACTGAGTTAACCAATCATGTACAAATCATGACTTATTGCAATTAGCACAAACTGAACAAAGTCTGCAGTTGTCCAAATAACACCAGAGAAAACACTTCTTCTCACTCATTATTTACCTAAGCAGAGATGGCAGGGGAACCTGGAAGAGAATAGTCAGTGATAACAGGATTCCTGAAAGTTCAGGTGGAGAAAGTAGCTGAAAATTCTGGTGGGTTATAAGGCAAGATATGGTAACTACACATGACATGTAAGTTTTAAATCACATGTTAGATAAGAATATTACACTCAGACAAGTACAGTATGTAGGAAACTGGACTCCACTCAGATCCCACTCAATCCAATGCTATCTATAGGCTAAATTATAGACTAAGTTACAGTTCAAAAAAGGACAGTTCATTTAAAATAAATTAAACTGAGAAGCTGCTTAACAAGAGGGGTGTGTTTAGGATTTGGATGAATCCTGAATCCAATATTTAACTGGGCAGGTTTGGATAGAGTAAAAAAATTCTGAATTAAAGTGGTACTCCTTTTGAGTTGGACTGTAATCAATTGTAAACACTCCCAATGGTTTCTTAGAAATTTTGCAGGGACACCAAGACATAGGCCCTTTTCGCACCTTACCTTTGTCGCGGCGGTGGGGGTGGTGGTGCTCGCGTGAGCAGCCATTTGCGCAAGCTGCTCACAGCAGCCCTTCTGCCTCCCGCGGCTGTTTGCTGCTTGCGTGAGCATTGCATGAATGCCCTGCCCCTTCCTTCCGCAGCACAGCCTGGGAGCTGTAGGCTGCGCTGGAGGAGGAAACTCATCTGACGCACCACACGGCAGGTAAATGTGCGAGGGCCCTGGGAGCATTGTGCGACTATGCAGTATTTTTGGCTCCCAGCCAAAAATAATAAAATGCACACACGTCCCGCTTTAGGATCATGGGCATCACGTGAATGGGAGTGTGTTGTATGGACCGACGCTTCCATTCATGCGACGCTCAAGGGGCCCTCTAGCAACAGAAACTGCGTGCGAAAAGGGCCATAGTCACTGGCTGAGATCCTAAGTTTCTTCAGCATCATGTTAATGTCTACCGACAGCACTACACTACACAACCCCTATACTGAACACCAATGTAATGCAACATATAAGCGTCAGTGGTCAATATGTATACTGTAATGTGCTATGGTCCCACATGCACAACTATGCTTACACTGTTAACAGCTGGAATTGACTGTTGTGCATTGATTCAAAAAAAGAAAAAAAACCCACCTCATGTGCACAGTGCAACGTACAATTGCATGTATCACTAGGAGGATGTTGACCATCAGCTCCCAAAACTGTTGCATTTTTCAGTTTGTCTCCCAAAACTGTTTCATTTTTCATATAAAGAAAACGTTAGGGCAAGGAAAGGGGCATAAGGGATAGCTGGCACCACTAGATCTGAATTACAGTGAATAGTTCTTTCCAGGTTTTCCTATCTTCACGTTTTGGGAGAGGTTATTGAATTAATATACTGAAGTGTATTGTGTTCTTCTGTAGTTACCTTTCTCAAGACAAAGGGCCTTTCCACTCTATACTGTTATAGTGCTACTATTCCACTTTCAACATCCTATGGAACCCTGGCATTTGCAGTTTAGAGAGAGGCCTTTAGAATTCTCAGTCAGAGAACTCTTTGGACTCAGTAAACTACAAACCCCAGAATTCCACAGGATGTTGAAAATAGCACTATAACAGTGTAATGTGGAAAGGCCCTAAAGCATTTAAGATTTTGGTCATCTGTGACACTTGAGAAGCTATAGCATAGAGGGACTGCTTGGCAGTTTCTAGATGTTCAAATTCTTTCACCGATGCTACTTTACATTAGACATCTATCACCCATCTCCATCCTACTTTTTGTGACACTGGAACCATTTGAGCAGGCAAAAGAAGTTTAAATTGTTTCCTATTTGACAAAGCTCCTGGTCTCTGCATTATTCTTCTGAGCTTTTGCCAGTTTCTAGGAAAACAAGGATGACATATAAAATGTTCATACAAGTTGCAAACACACACATACACAGAGAGAGAGAGAGAGAGAGAGAGAGGCATAATTTTTCCCTACCCAGTTTGTGCGCATTTCCTTTCCTCAAACAAAATCGGCAGTGGTGTTTAATAATTTTTCACTTTCCTTTATTCAGACCATCTCTGTAATGCATGTTCCAAATGAGGGGAAACGGTTTTTCACAAAAATAAGACTTTTCTTACAAAACATGATCTGTAGCAATTCTTTTTGAATCTGGCAACCCTTCAGAAGAAGCAAGCAACTATTCCTGCAAATTTTATCTAATTCTACCAAGAAATAGTGCTGCTGTTTTTTTAAAAAAAAATCTCCCCCCCCTCCTCTTCTTCACAAAAAATTGTAATGATGTACAGTACATGAATCCCTATCAAGTAGCCCTACTTAGTAGGCTTACTGGTTGTATGCCTGGAAATGTGTTGCATTTATATAAACAGAAGAAAGGTACTAGCAATTTATTAATTTCCATTTATAGTCCAATTGGGATTCTGAACCAATAGTTGGATTAGGAGCCTAGTCAAATTAAGAAGCTTTCACATTGTCTTAACATTAATGATACTGTTCTTCAAATTATACTATTTGGGTATTGTCATGGTCACTGCATGCTCTTTCTTACCTAAGCAATGGGGTTAGCCACAGTGATAAAGGAGAAAACAGTATAAAACAAAATCTGATTCCACTACAAAATGCATTGGCAAGTACACAGAAAGTTTTTAAAATTATTCTGGTCCTTTTTTTCATAGTATAACATATGACATTGGCAAAAGCAGACAGATGCACATCTTTTTCATCTTCCATATCTTTGCCTGTCTATTGTCCACTCTCTCCTTGATGCTGAGAATGCAAGTAAATTCTCCCAACAACAATATATTGGAGCATGTTGGCCCTATTTGGGGTGGCTTGAATTGATATCACTATATATCCAGGAAAGAACCAATGAGATATAATTGATGAACTGTTGGAGGCTGAAGGAGAAACGTGTGGTCAAATGTGATGCTCACTAGATGACCTGGGGAAAATCACTATTTCTCAGTTGAGTGTGGTTTGTAAGACTATTTGAAAATGAAATACAGAAATTGCTCCTTGAAGGAAGGGTGGCATAAAAATCTTGTAAGCAAAATAAATAATACATGTTGATCATAAGTGATGAAACCCACAGCTCATAATAAAAATGCAGTCTAAGAACTGTGAGTCCAATATAAAACCTCACACTCATTTGATTGTGCATGATTCAAAATTCTTTGTCTCAAATCTCTCTCTCTCTTTCTTTCTCCCTCTCTCTCTCTCTCTCACACGCACACACACACATACATATACACACACCATTACTACAAATCTATAGGTGTCCTGTCCAAAGTACCCCATTGGGGTTAATAATTATTTTATTTTATTTTAGGTTTACTCCCAGGTGCACATTCTGCTCAGAGAGAAATCTGTGGTATGCAATGGCTTCCTCCCAAGGAACCTTCAAATGTAAGCATAATATAAGGTATGAGTTATAATTTTTAATTATATCATTTCGTGTTAGATAATATACAATCTTAAATTAAAGTTGCAATAAATTAACATCAAGAGTTAATCTTGTGCATTAATACTGATTGTACATCATTAATTATATACTATTGTAATTTTAAATGAAAATAATTAATGCTTTTAAACATAAAATTGCCCTAATAAATATTCACATAATGCAATACTTCTAAATTTTCATCAAAAAGTTTTCTGAAGACAGTCCAAGGTTTCTATAATTATTTCTCATCATACGAGCAATTATCATCTTATAGTTTTGGGTTATAGAGCCTAAATTTTTAATTTATGAAATGCTGATTGGAATAAGCAAGGCTTCCATTGAATCCATGGCTGTCTAGTTCTCTTTCAAATTATTTTTGTAGCTTTTATTTTCATTTTAATTTTCAAAAGTCTTTATTTCTTTTTGGATTTGATAAATTGATAAAGTAGTTAGAAAAAGAGAAAACACAATTAACCCTTTTTATTTTAAAAAATAATTGTTCGTGTGTACTAAAGTACATGGAGAGCCAGTGTAGTATAGTAGTTTCAATGCTGGACTAGGAGTCTGGGAGACCAAGATTTCAATCCCAGTTTGGCCATGGGAGCCCAGTGTGTGACCCTGGGAAAAGTAATACTCTTTCAAGATCTCTGAACAGATCTTCCTGAGAAAACTCTGTGATATGATTTCTGTACAATCTTTGGAAGTCAAACATAATTTGAAGACACACAATAACTACAGTGTATGGTTAAATTCACTATTGCAAGATGTAGTGATGGCCACTAACTCTAATTGCTTTAAAGGAAGGTTATACAAATTCATGGAGGACAAGGACATCATTAGCTATGAGTTATAATATGCATATATTGTGTTCAATATCAAAGAGAACAATGTTAGGAAAATGTGTGTGGGAAGAAGGATGGGAGTGCCCTTCCATTTGTGATCTCTTTTCTGGCTTCCCAGAGGTAAATGGACAGCTACGGTAGAATAGAAGCCGGAAGGGAAGGGAAGGGAGGAGAGGAGAGGAGAGGAGAGGAGGCTGGTCTTATTCAGAAGAGCAGCTCTATTATTTTCAGATTAGAAAAGAACAGTAGTATCCAGTGACTTTCAGCTCAGTGGGACAGTAAATTCACTCCAAGTTTTAATATATACTTTAAAGGAGAAGTATATATTGGTTTAGCACATTTCCTTCAAAGTTTGAACTAAAATCTGGAGTTGATTTGCTATTGCACCTTCATAGAGAAGCTGTCAACTACCATTGGGGAAAAAGAAGACACCATCACAAAGCTGAACATTGTTTTCTCAAGACTTCTCTTTTCATTATTATAGCAGTGCCTTCTAGTCTTTCTTGCCAGCCCCTAACCTTTTTGACTTTCAGATTTTTCCATTTAGCCTCATATCTTGTTGATATAATCAACGTATATCAAACAAACCTCAAACACCCCAAATTCCTGCAGAACTGAAACACTATTGTTTCAAATTGTTTACAGCAAGGTTGTCATTGATTATTTTATAGAGTAGACGGTTAAGCTCATAACTGAAGAAAAAAAGGGTATAAATAAATAAATATGTGAGAGAAAATGACTTTACTGTTCATTTTTCTCACATGTGAGAGGGACATGATCTACCATAATGCTTTGCATTTGTATGGAAATGAAGATAGCCTAGTGACTGGATAGATTATTGTGTTCTCTTTAATATAATGGTCCATGGCTTTGTGATGCTATCAGTTTTTGGCAAGGAACATCACATCTAGCCGAGGCCTGATTACAAAAATGTAACTGTAGTATATTCAGATATACATGTACAACTTAAAAAAAAGAAACCACAAAAACATTATAGAATGTTTTGTTGGTCATAGTGTAACTCAGTCTGACTTCTGACCTGTACAAAATATTTATGATTACATCTATTTTCTAAGGCACAAGATACGGATGGGGGTGAACTTCTAGCTAGTGGTGAGTTTTTGAGGCCTTCCAGTTTCAAAGTGATGTTATTTCTTTAAACCGATGCTTGCTGGTATCAGTCTTTTAGGTAGAATGCCACACATTTACAAAGGAGATCCTCTTGATGATAGGACAGTTTAGTTGTTCTCCTTTGAGTTAAGTTAGTGGCAGACAACTCCATAGAAGCCCAGGGATCCATTTCTCCATAGATCCCTTGGTGGACTGTCCCACTGCAACAGTAAACCCAAACACCTTTGGTTTTTATCTGCAGTGCCTCTCAAAATGGCAATAGGAAGTGACTTTGTATCACTTCCTGTCACTACTTTGAGAATGACAGTGGGGGGGAAATGGAATTGTTTGAGGATAATTTGGGATAATGAGGTATTTGTAGGGTGGAGAAGAGTATTACCATGTGTTTTCATGGTAATAAAAATCACACTTTTAAAAAATGGGGGGGCAGCTTTTGCACACTGGTGCACTGATTCCAAAGAGGGCCATGTAGTCTAGGGGCTACATGGCCCTGGAATGTGGAGGCAAATGCAATAGTTTTTCTCCTTCTGTCATCAGATTACTACAGTGAATCTGAAGAACAGAACCTATTCTGTCCATGCATTCAGGTGAGTCTGCTCTTCATACTCACTGTTTTCCATGTGAAAGAAGTGACCATTGACCGTTTATATTTATTTAACCCAAAAGGCAATGACATAATACAGTCATTGACTAGCATCCTGTTAGATATATCCACACACCATAAGTTTCATTTATGCATGAATATGTCCTAGTTTGAGTGTTGTGGGGATTGGTATTCTCTTCCTCCCTCTGAAGTCCCTAAAGCCCCTGAGCTACTGAAAAGCCCCTGAAACTGGCCTGCACAGCTATTCCATGCTTTGTTGAGATCAGACAGGATTGAAGAAGCATCTGACTATGGGGACACAACTAGCTGCTTCTCTGATCCTGACTGCTTTTCATGAAGCACCGAATGGCCATGCAAGGAAGCTTCAGGGTCTTTTCAGTAAGTCTGGGAGGGAGAATGCATAGGTCCACGTGTGGATATTTACACAGCATTGTTGGTTAAGGATCCTATATGCTACTATTGAATTTGTCTTGAATGTGGATAGTTATGTAGACAAAATTGCACTATCAACATATAAGGTGGAGGGAGGAGTTGCTTTGGAGGAACACAGAAGTTTATTAAGTACCAAAACAGAAAGGAAGGAAGAAAGGAAAGGAAAGAAATCTCTAAAAGGTTAGGGTCTGAGAATATGGAGACAGGGTTTGAGGTAGGGAATAAGTAGGAATGGGTAACAGAAAACAGTAAGTTAAAAAGGCCACATTGCTGGCTGGGGAAAACTTTGGATAGTTAAAACTCTGGAAATGTTAAAAATCTGGACAAACCTCAGACAGATTTTTGTTTCCCTTTGTGGAACATCAGCTTTAAATTTCAATGAGAGGAGAGCTCCACTGCAAGAGAAGAAATTGTGTCATTGTTAATTAAACATAAACTTGAATAAAAAATGCCAGTACTCAGCTTATACATACCTCAAGGGTTGGGTTAGCATCTGTTGGAAACAAAGCAGGTCTACAGTTCTGGGAATTGTTGATCACTCCTTGAAAGTTAATACTCACCTTAAACCATCACTTTCCAGATCCCTTGAACATGTACTGTTATTCATCCAAAATGGTTACCTGAAGAAACAATCCTCCTCTGCTATGATCAGTAGGCAGAAGCCCCAAATATGCCATATACGTGGCACACTCAATTTGATACGTTCCTTAGCAGTCACATGCTCAGACTGGGGGTTTGCATAAGCTTCTTTCTATCTTTTTAAATAGTCTTTATTAATATAATGTATATTAAAAAACAAATACAAATACAATATAAAATACAATATAAAACACACCAATATAACATAAAACATACCAACACACATAAGCTTCTTTCAATCCACCTTCAAACCAGTGTGTTTCATTGACTTGTGAAGTGAAAATGAAATGCATTGCTTTCAGAAGGTTTTATCTCTGTGGTCAGTTGAAGCTAGGGATATGAAGGGGGAAGTCATCAAATAAATATACTCATAAATGCTTTCAATAAGGATCCAGTCCCAGACCCCTTGAAAAGCTATGGGAACATTATGTAATCTTCTATGCCCTCCCACACTATGGCCATTTCGGCACAAGGCGAGGGAATCACTCTGTGCCGGTACTTACGGGATCTTTCTGGGCACAGACCAATGCAGACTGTCCCTTATGCCCTTCCACAGGGCTCCTCATCTCATCCAGGGTGAATCAGAGCAGTGTGAGATCTTAGATCCGCACTGCTCCAGCTTCCAAAATGGTGGCTTCCGGTTGTTCGTGGGTCCTGACCAACTACGAAGCTTGCCACACCTAAAGCCCGCCCTCCGCAGATTGCAGGCTCTCATTGGTGCGAGCCTGAAAGTCTCCACAAGGGAGCAGGTATGCAATGGCATGCTCCAAAAAATTAAAGAACGTTTTTTACCGTTCTTTAAAAAGCGTGCTGGAGGAGCAGTTGGGGGTGTTTCAGAGCAGACTGAGGTGCAGATCTGAGGTAAGTAGTCCGGACCTAGTCTGCTCCAAGGTGCAGACGCAGTGAGAGGATGCACTGCACTGTTTTAATTCCTTTGTGAGGAAATGGCCTGTATTAACTCCAATAGCGGGACATAGAGTAGGGCCCTTCATCCAGGCCTCACTTCTCAGACAAATATATTTAGAAGGAGATACTCTTTCATATAACAATGTTTCAATCCATTCAGGGCTTTAAATGTCATCACCTCATGTTGAATTCAGAATGGAAGTGAATAGGAAGCCTGTGAATTGGCAGCTAATGTGACTCCTTTCAAATCAGTATTACTTTGGCCTAGGGGCAACTGATGAAAAGGTTCTCTAGGTGACTGTTGTTAGTCTAGCCTTGGCTGGGTTAAGTAAGTGGCCCCCAGAGGACTGAGTATATGGGGCAGACAGTATGGGAGAGACTATCACCATAGTTCCTGATACTCCCAAACCTGCATATGTGGTAGTGCAGATTTCCAAACACAGACATTTCCATGTTGCTGGATATCCTGCGGTATGTTTGTTACAGGCATCTGCAGACAGACCCTACAGATGCCTGTTGCAACATATCCAGTTACCGGAAGCATCTCTGCTCATCCCAGCTCCTTTCCAGCAACATGAAAATGTCCATGTTACGGGAGACTGCATGCTGAAAAGTGGTTTTAGGGGTCTTGCTGCATGTGAAATGTGCAATGATTGTTAAAATAAATTGCAATGGTATCAAACAGATCCCTCTCCCTCTCCGTCTTCAAGTCGCCTGTTAATTTATGCAACCTCATGAGTTTGATAAGGTTTTCTTTGGCAAGGAATACTATGGCAAAGTGGCTTTGCCTGTTCCTTTCTCTGAAATATAACTTACAGCACCTGGTGTCTATTGACAGTCTCCCAGCCAGGTGCTTACTAGAGCTTACCCTACTCAACCAGCCAACATTGCATTTTTTGCTGATGCTTCTTATCCATGGATATGACCACACTATATGAGACTTGAAGCTGATCACTGCTCTTTTTTCTTCTCCAAAAGACATACATCTTTCCTGAAGATTTGAATTTTGAGCAAAGTTTTCAGTGTTCCACTCCCTTCTCTCTTCTCCCCGCCCAATCAAGAATTTCTTTTTACATTCAGTCTACTTAATGTTTTGTACTAAGTTCCAGTAAAGTTCAAGTCAGAAAACAGCTTGTCTAGGTTTCACTGGGATAATCCTCTTGTTAGGCTTACACAGCAGACATCCATCAGAAGGCTATCTGCTCAAGCTCACCAGAGCATCTCATGATTGGGTGTCAAGACTGATGGCAAGATTTCATCAATAAGCAGCAGAGAGCTGATCAATAGCAGTCTACATAGCCTCATGCTGGTTTCCCCAGGGATAAACATACACACACAAACACATATACACATGGACCCATACAAGTGTTTTTGAAAACACAGACAGAAAAAGGATTTTTTTTATAAAGAAAACATAGAAATAAATTAATGCTAGACTCATCTTGCTGCATCTAAAGTTAACTTCACTTAGAACTTAGATTAGAATAAAAAGAAGGCATTGTTTTGGATAAAAGTGGGTGGAATCTTACTAAATGTGTAGTGGCAAAACCTTTCAATACAATAAGAATTGTTATGATGTAAATATTGTGCTATAAGTTAAAAGTATAAAACATATACACACATGCATGTGTACACATGGATACACACATACACGTGCATTCCCATAAGGATAGAAGACTGACAAATATAATATTTTATCTTTTAATACATGTAGCATGTCAAAAGTTCTTACCAAATGTGTAAATGTGAATGTGTGGGGTGGGCAATGGCACACAGGCTGGGGCAAATGTCTCCTGCATGCTGCACCCCGCTGTGTACTCAAATCTTTTTGATTTTCTTCAATGTCCTTCTCAAAACGGCAACCAGTAGCGATGTTGTATTTCTTCAAATTACCATTTTCGGGGGGACTCTGACAAAATTGCTATTTGTGGATAAATTCTGAGGGTTCAAAATGATGAGTGTTTCTCTGCATTATTTCACATTTGGTGGATGGGAATCTCTCCCCCTCAAAAAAAAAAAAAAAGGATGTTTTTTAAAAAAAAATATGAGGGGGGTTGGAGGCTTTGGGGAATTAGCAGGAGCTTCAAGAAATGCAAAAG
Organism: Ctenosaura bakeri; assembly: GCA_948474755.1. Lineage (NCBI taxonomy): Eukaryota > Metazoa > Chordata > Lepidosauria > Squamata > Iguanidae > Ctenosaura > Ctenosaura bakeri. Next base: position 322,837 of record CAOLHI010001674.1, read on the forward strand.
TGGTCATCAGGGCTACATGAAGCCCATAGGCTGCTCAAAAAAAAAAAAAAAAGGAAAAAAAAGGAAAAAGACTCCAAAAAATTTAGCAATTAAAAAAAAATTACAATTATGGCAGACTGTCTCAATATGCCAAGACAGCCTGTTAACGACTATTCAACCCTTCTGTGAGTTCTCACCTCCATCATGACTGTTGGAAAATTCTAGCATTCCCTCTCCCGACTCTTGTTCTAGGACAAATGGGGTTTAGATAAGACAGGATTAATTTTACTTTGAATGTAAAGTCCCTTCCTGGCCTTACAGCTAAAGTCTCAACTGTCGTTCTGTGTTATTTCTAAAACGATTGGCTATGTTATCCAGACCATCTGACCCAGGATACATTCTGTTGTCAGTTACTGGTCATACTTAGAAGGCCACCTCTCTCTCTCTCTGTCTCTCTCCTCTTCCCTTTAGCAATCTTGCTTCTAGCAACTTCACTCTCTATGCTAGCCTCTTCACCAAGAAGTTGGTGAGTTTAAAATGAATATACTATCTTCCCAGATCCTTTTGTTAGTTAGTTAAGATCTAGTTTCTCTAATGGATATGTAATTATAAAGTTTATTAGTAAATCTTTTAAATGTGGAACCTGAAGTTGCCTGCCTTGCTTTTGCTTTCAAGTCATCCTCCAGTGTCAGGAAAGACACACAGAGATTGAGACATGCTTTTTCTATAACTCTGCTAAAAGAAGGCCAATTCCTTTGTAGCGGAACTGAGATAGAGACCCACGGTTTTTAGAAAAAAGATTTATTTTGCACAATGTCCCGGTGACATACTTCTCAAAAGTCTGGGCCCCGCCTCCTTACATTCAAAGCAATTTATACATGTCCAGTATAAGTACATCACATGTTCAAGAAAAGCAATCTGATGAGTACAGAGGTTCTCACCAGTGTGTGCCAACAAAATGTTGCGAATCTTCTGTAATGCTGCCAAGAGCTAGCACGTCAAGCCAAACTGATAACATTCCATTACACAAAGTTCTTTTGTCTCCTTTAAACACAGAGGGACTTCAATTCCAGAGGAAATTAACTGCTCTTCCCTCACACCCAGAAGTCATCTAGGCTGACCCAAAACTGCATGTCCACTATACCTTACAGTTTTAGCTTTCATAGGGTTCTCCAAAGGGCTAACACCCTGGGAAACACCTTTCTTTATCTTTTCTGCAACTTGTTCAAAAATGTTTCTAACTTCTTTTCATTTTATGACTCTAAGCACAAACACTCAGAGAAAGAAAAGAGAGAGAGAACAAGCCAAAAAGAGGAGTCAGATTGCTCAACGAAATATAAGGAAACCATCCATTCCAAAATGCAACAAGGTATAATTTTCAATTCAGTGCATTAGTCAGCAGACTTGCCAGAATGAAAACTGGAAATGGCCTCTGTCCCTTTAATGATTGTGTAGAAGAGAAAATTTCAGCAGGTGCTGCATATCATACAACCAGGTAACAAGTAACACCCGCTAAAATTCCCTCATTTATGCAATCATTAAAGGTTTAGGAGCCCTCTCCAGTTTTTACTCCAGCAAACCTATTCATCAAAATGTATTGAAATGTATCAAAGCGTATCAAATGTGTAAAAATCATACCTAAAAATAATCAGTTTGTCTGTGACACAAACTGCTACCTCATGGCAATGATTTCAGGGTAGGGAGGGGTCACACTCTTGTTTAGTACGGAAGTGTAAAACAGAATTTACATATGTAAAAAAAATTATATGGTAGACCTTCAACAACCTTTTCCTTCCTCAGGCCCAGCCCATTGTTACCCTGTAAGTTGTGGGGTCCCGGGAGGGGTGCCCAGATAACCAAATAAAACACAAATTGGGAGAATTCAGCTTGAGCACTCTCTTGGCTAAACGAGAGGCAGGGTAACTTTAGCAAGGATTTTTTAACCCAATGTATACGGCTTCAGGTCAGAGAGCAGGCAGGCAAGTTTAAAGTAACAAAAATGACAGTTTTATTGAAAGATAAACAGCAAATAAAACAACACACATACTAGCTAACTTGGAAACAGAAATGGGGCTTTTAGGGAAAGGCAATACGACACCTGGTCTCATAGTCCTGGAGAAAAAGATGGGGGTCCGGGGAAGAAAGCTCAGCGTGGCTGGCTGAGGGGAGCTCCTTAGACAGACCAGTAGTCCAAAGTAGTCTGAAGACCATTTGAAAATGAGGGGTTTTTATAGGGGGGTTTGTGCCTACCAGCCATGGCATGCCAGGTGAGAACAAAGGAAGTTTAGAGCTGGACAAAGGACTTGGAAAAGGTCAAGTTTGCATGATGAGCTTAACGCTCGATGACAGTAGTTTGGCCAATATGTAAATGTCTTGTCTAAAAGGACTGGTCTGGCTGAGAGCCGTGCAGCTATTGTGAGGTTTGCAGTTGGAAGTTCCCTGAAGCTACGAGCAAGGCTTGAGTTGCTGGCCTCAATAGGGTCTGGAATGTAAAACCATTAGCGGCCACACCCTGTCCGTGCTTGTCCAGAGAACCTCGCAAACACGCGGAGTGAGGTGACTGGAGAAAGGTCAAGCAAAGGCTGAATTGTTTGATATCAAAATGATATCTGGGGTCCTCACCAACAGTGCCATAGCTGGAGTAACACCCATGACCACTGAAAAGGTAACACAGCCTGCTGAAGGCAGCACCAGCATTGGAGACAAGATAAGACGCAAAGTGTTTTGTGTGCTCAGTCATACCACTAATCCACTATCATGTACAGGTTGCCACACCCTATTTTCTACACCAGTAGTTTATGTAGGCACCAAACATTGTTATAGCACAGTTGGGGAATGGGGAATATAAATTCTTGCCTGAAAATGCCTCCCTCTCAATATTTTTATCTATGATAATCCAAATGGTCAGATAATGCAATAGTAATTAAAATCCTACTATATACCTCCTCTGTCTTTTTAAAAGTATAGAAATAATCAGGTCCAGATAATAGGATCACCATGGCTCCAAAGATAACAAACTGAAAATACCAGTTGATGGTTCACTGGATTTCTTTCTTTCTTTCTTTCTTCCTTCCTTTCTTTCTTTCTTTCTTTCTTTCTTTCTTTCTTTCCCTTTTTCTTTCTTTCTTTCCCTCTCCTCACACTTACAACCTGCCCTACAGGTTGTAACAAACAAATTGTTTGTTCAGTAGCACTGCTCACAGCATGAATTCATTATTAATATATGGTTTGCAGACATGTTTACTATGCTTACTAGAGTTTGATAAATACTTCTAAAACTCAGCGAAAGATATGTATGATGCAATCCTATACCTAGTTTCTCAGGAGTAATTGCAATTAAACTAAATGGGATATATTTTCAAATAGGCATGCACAGGAATGAGCTGCATACTTCCTCAAGTCTCAGTGATTTAACAAAAATGTCTTCAACCACAGGTAAGAAATATATACAAGTCATTACCAGACAGCATGCTAGAAGAGAACGGGCAGTACGCTATGAGAAATTAAGATTCATGTGAACTGAAAGGAAAAAAAGAAAAAAAAAGAAAAAAAAGAAAATAGGATGCATCTTATACACCAGTAAATATGGTACTTTGGAAACTACTGCAAACAATTGACTTAGAGTGGAGCTTGTACTTTGTACAGTTTTACCTCTAGTGTTTAATCCTTCTGCAGGCTATTGATATGTGGGGAATAAAGCTCTCTGGGCTTAAGGGGGAAAAAAGAAAGTGGGAAAACATCGACAGCCCCTTTAAGAAAGGAAGAGCCCACCTTGCTGCAGTCCCTCTGTCCTTCCTCCCATTCACCCCTCCCAGCCGGGTCTTTTTCCTGGAGCCAGCCACCTGTGGGATAGAGGGGAGTAAGGAATTGCCTACGCTGTGGCACAGGGCTTTTTCCCAGTTTTTCCCCCTCCTACAGTTGGTTGGCTCCTGCTCAGCACAGCCTGCAAAACCCTGTTGGGTTCTCTTCCTGGGGTCAGGGGAGCGGAGTGGGATGGAGGTGCACTTTCTTCCCTCCCAGCCTGAATGAGAGATTTGGTTTCCTCCAGAGGAGCTGCTTGTTCTTGTTTTCTATCCCAGCCTCCACCACCTTGCTGGGGGGGGGGTGAGGGGTTGGAGGAAGACAATGAATCAAGAACAGGGGAGCCTAGAAAGAAGAGGAGCAGCCTCCAGATGCTTTGAGCCTCCTCTTTTTGCTGCCTCCTTACCCTTTTTCTGCACAGGGCTCACAGCTCCTGTCTTCATTCCCCCTTCCCAGTTGCTTTTCTTAAGTGCCTGCAACTCAGCTCAATTTTATGGACGAGTTTTCCCAGTGAGATTTGTTTGGTGGGGAGTGCCATGGCTTGCCTCTGAGGATGAGAGAATGGGATTTGCCCAAGGGGAAGCCTCAAAAGGAAAATAGCTAAAGGGGGAATCTTCATGCCGCATCTCCTTTCACTCCCCCTTCCTATGTATTTTGCCTCAGCCTGGTACTAATTTTTTCCCCCTAAAAAATAAGGTCTGAAAATGGAGTGTATCTTATACACCAGTGCATCTAATATGCCGGCAAATATGGTATTCACCCATAGAGGAGGCCGTTTGCTGTATTTCAGCATGATTTACTGGTCTGACCTTGCCTATACATGTGAGAATGACCTACTGTATTTCTATTTCCTGGGTAATATTCCCTTTTCACATGGTTTCATTTGTAATGGATCTCAATGGAGTCAATTTCAACATTCACAAATATTAAAGAAAGCAAGAAAGCCATTAACACAAATATAGAAATCAGCCTTTGATCATATATATTGGAGAGGGGCTTGATCATCTAGTACAGGGGTAAGAAGAATGCCTACTGAATGATATATTGGCACAGACCTTGTCAGGTCCTTGGGATGGGAAATTGAAGCTTCTCCAACCCAAGCTTGGAGTGAATTCATTGTTTAGCTTGTTATGAATTCATTAAACTTTTCTAGTGATTTTACATAAAGTTGTGGATTCCCCAGTTAACACCAAAGTTGAACATATGGTTTATTGAATTTGGCTATTAGAATTCAGTAGGATTCTCTCTGTTGCTTCACAAGAAATATTACAATTGAAGGAAATGAGTCACACAACTCTGTTGTTAGGGAGACCAATCTGTGTGATTTCTTTGGGAAGATGATGGGGATGAGAGGGGGAAAATGAACTTTTGGAAGACCGGATGTCTTGGTTTGTAGAGGAGAACAGCAGCTAAGTTTGAGTGTTCCATGGTTTTGGCATGCATGTGCACACATACACAAATAACAACAATAGCAATTAACAACAACAATCATTTCCATCCTCTTCTCTTTTCCAGGTTAAAAATCCCCAGTCATTGCAACTTTTCCACATAGCAGTCATTTTCAGAACTGGCAACTAAAGGAATGGATTGACTTCACTGAAAGATATTAAAGTTGAATTACATCTATTAATACAGAATTTCTGTTAAACAATAAATTTGTGGTGACTCATGACTCACTCACACATGCAAATCATTATCATTTCACTTTGCACCCATAAAGTGATGACCTTGCATATGCTGAAAACCAAAAGTATTGGCATCCATTTTTTGCCCAAGAATTGGTACTAAGTATGGACTTTTATCATCATGTTACATACGTCTTGATATCATTTTGCAACTGAGAGTGGGTGGGTGGGGAGAAACAACTATTTAGATTTGTGAAATACCTTTTTAAATTCAGCACTTTCTATAGAAAGAAAAGGCATTCTGTGAAAGAGCTTAAAGAGGAAGATAATTGTCCCATAAAACATGCATAATGTTTTAGTAAGAATCCATCTTCTTTTAGAAGCTTCTTACAATTTAAAGCTTTAATGGGTTGAGGATTTCTTGATAGAGAAAAGAGGGAAACATTGAGGAAGAGAGTTATTTTTTCATTTTTGGAAAGACATTATTTCCTTGTAATTGCAGCTTTCTATGGTGATTAAAAAGCAATGCAAAACTCTTTGATTGAATAGATCTGTCTGTGTGTCTGAAAATTTTAGTTCTGATGGGTATACTGCCTTATAAATTTCATTAAAAAATTATTAAAACTTATATGGGTGGCCATTAAAGTCCTTAATAATTGTGTTGTACAGTTAGAATGAGTGCCATCTGTTTTTCCCTCAGTGCACCAGCTGAGTGGTAAACCAATTTAAGTGTTCTTAATACATTCTTCTTAAAGCTTTAAATAAAATGAATTTTCTCTTTGGTGATAAGCTTCGCTAATTGCAACCTGGACAAAGGACTGTTGCTTAATGTGTATGTGTATGAAGTAAGAGAGAGAGAGAGCCATTAACATTAGAAATTGTCTTTAATTATAATAATTACTTTCTAAAAACTCTGCTCTTGAAATGAACTTCAAATATCCTTAATTTGGTTCACTGAAAGCCTACTCTGAATTTGGCAAGAACTAGACTGTCAAGACACACAGGACTTCCACTCATAATGGCAGCCCATGTCAAACTCTTCTCCCTTCTGATGCCATCTGGCCTGATGGCATTTTGCAGTGCATTGCCTGAACCCTGCTTTAAAAACATGGGTGGTCAAAGGCCACACAGCAAATAAACACAGAGTCTAGACACTTAAACAAGCCAGTCTTAAAACTTTCCTTTTTGGCTAGCAATATGAAAATTCTCTTCAAGGGCTGAAACTATGGGGTTTAAGCTAGAGAGAACTCCACACTTCCCACTGCAAAAGCATAATATTAGTTCTCAGAAGGCTGTTATAATAGGTTAGTTATCCCTGATAACAAAATAAAACAAAACAAAACAAAATAAAATAAAATAATGCATTTCAGTTTTTCATGAATTTCAGTTTTTGAAGATAAGGCTTAGAAAATTATCTTCAGTGCAGGATCTTCTTTCCAGAGCATCCTCAGTGGGCAGCTGTCCAGTCTCTTTTTGAAGATGTCCAGTGGAGACCCCACCACCTTTCTAGACAGTTAGTTCCATTGCCAAACTACTTTTATTGTCACGAAGTCCCTTCTAAGGATCAATTGAAATCTACCCTCCTATAATTTCAGACCATTAGACCTCATTCTACCCACTAGGGCAGCAGAGAACAGGCCTGCCCCCTCCTCTCTGTGTGCAACTATGTCACACATGCATGCACACACACACACACACGTTTTCTCTTCACTGAGTTGAACACGTCCAACTCCTTTAACTTTCCTCATATGTTTTGTTCTCCATACCTCTTATGATCTTTGTTGCCTTTCTCTAAACATGCATCAATTTGTCTATATCCCTCTTCAAATAAGGTCACCAAGAGTGAACAATACTCCAGATGAGGCCAGACCAGTAAAGAATAAAGTGTGGCAATTACTTCTCTCAACTTGGAAATTATGCTTCTATTAATGCAGGCTGAAATAACATTCATCTTCTTTGCTGCAGCATCACATTGTTGGGTCATGTTCAACTTATGATCAACAATGATCAATAATACCAAAGGACCAAGGTCCTTTTTGCATATAATACAGCTGAGCTATGTATACCTCATGTGGAATTTTGTATTTATCTCTGTTGAGATTTTATTAATGTCTGCCCATTTTCTTGTTTTTCTATGTTTCTTTTAATTCAGTTCTTATCTTCTGAGGTGTTAGCCACCCCTCATAGTTTTATGTCATCTGCAAGCCTGTTAAGGATTTTCTCCACCCCATCATCTAAGTTACTGATAAAATAGCTAAAGAGTAATTACCCTAAGATAGAACCCTGAGGCACTTGAGACCTCCTTCCAGTTTGAAGCACAGCCATTGATGGTGACTCATTGAGCACAGGTTTTCATCTAATTATAGACCCAGCTGAGAGTGTTCCCATCTATTCCACATTTAATCAGTTTGCTAATCAAAATATTATGGGGAACCTTATCAATTGCTTTGCTGAAATCCAATTGTGTAGCCAGTTCAGAAATTCTGCTGAATTCCTGCATAAACTGCTCTATTTTTTTTTCTGGTATTTTGGCCAGGCTGGCGGGTTGATAGTTTTCTGGATCTCCTTTTTTGCCTTTTTTGAAAAGTAGGATGATGTTGCTAATTTCCAGTCTTCTGGCATTTCACCTGTTCGCCAAGATTTCTCAAAAATGATGGCAAGTATCTTAGAAAGTACATCATACATCATATGCAGAGATTGTGGAAACCCCAGATAGGGACTTTTTGGTGGCAGCTCCTAAGACCCTGGAACTGCTGGGGAGACTAGAAGGGCCTCCTCCTTGCTGTCCTACCATCAATAGGTGGGAGTTTTAAAAATTATTATTCTCAAAGGCTGTTTTTTAAGACTTTTGAGAGGAGAGTGTATTGTTTTAAACTCTTTTCATTCTTTTAAAGTGTATGCTTTAAATTGCCTTAATATTAACATTTTAGTTTTATTTTAATGTTGACATTTTGCATGTGTTTTAACTACATTGCATTGATTTTAATTTGTAAGCTGCCTTGAATCCTGGTTTTGGAGGAAAGGCAAGGTATAAATAAAGTTAATAATAATTTTGAAAAAAAAGGAGGAAGAGGAGGAGGAAGAAGGAGAAAAGTAGTCATAGAAGAATGTGGTACATATGACCAAGGGAATCAGGAGATAATCTGCACACCTGGAAAACAAAATTGATATTAGCTTTATCCCTTGTAGTGTGACTCTGAGCTACCTGCTTCATAAAATATTAAGGGGGTGCTCAGGCAGTTAATCTCTCTTTTAACTCTTTAAAGCTATTTTATTCATCAAATGAGGATCAAACACATGTTGGCAATGGCAACTGGAAACACTCTACTGAATAGAACAGAGACAATCATGTGCAGACTGGACTTACCATCTTGGATGATGAGTTGCCTTCCTGTAGGTAAGTTCCCTTCCTGGAGTATGTATTCACAATGTGGTGGAGAAACTAAGGATACTCATTAGAATACTATCCCTCCTTGCTTATCCATGAGGAAACAAATGATTTAGGCAGTGGAAACACTGAATGGATGTAGACAGACTATGAGGCACCAGCCATGAAACTGAAGAAACTAAGGACATAATTAGTGTTTTCATAAGTTCTTCTTATGTAGGTCAAAATGCTGGCATGGGAAACAGGATACTTTAAAATAATAGCTGATAATACAGAAGGTGTCATTACTAAAGGTTTGGTTTTGTGCACCACAGCCTACCATGTCAATATGAAAGACTTTTCCCAGAAGACAAGATGCATCCCATAGGGACCAACAAAGAATATATTTGGCAGGATCCCTGAAAACTTGATCAAGAATGTCTTAAACTAACTTGAAGATGGATGCAGAGATAGGTATTATGGAACAAGGATATACATGAAAACAACAACAACAAGTCCATTAATCCACAGAAAATAAAAAGGTGCACCACTTATCATATCCAGTGAGTATTAATAGGAATCAAACAGGATGAACTTGATAGCCTAATCTAAGAAAGGAAAAATGCTATTGCAGGCATCAGAGAGACCTTGTGGGATATCATGAATTTAACACAGCTATTGAAAGATGTACTATGTTCAAAAGGAATGGACCAGAAAGAAAAGTGGAGGGAGAATTATACGTAAGGAGTATATCCATCTGTATAGTGCTCCAGTTGGGTGAAGAGTAAACCGCCAATTACAGAGCTCCAGTTGGGTGAAGAATAAACCCCCAATTACAGCATTTCTATATAGAGATGTCTGCATAGAAATGTTTTTTGTGCAGAAAATGCTATTGCCTGCTCAGAAATGTTTGTTTCCTTCATGAACAACTATATGAGATTTTTGCACAAAATAAATCCTGAATTGCAAAGATTCTCATTAAACCAGAATTCTTCCCATCAGGGTTTCTCAGCACTCAACAAACATATATTTCTATCATTTTTTCAAATATTTTTGACTATTTTTTCCATCTCTAGATGATGGCCACCAACTCTAACAGCTTTAAAAGGGAATTTATCACATTAATAATACTAATGAGATTATTCGTATCTTTTAGTTAAAGTGTTACCTCTGGTACTAGAGACACTATGTCTCTCTGTACTAGTTGCTGGGAAAGGCACTTGTGTTTCTCCTGAGTATTCTATGGGCATCAGGTTGCTCATGGTTGCAAACAGAACATTGAGCTAGATAAGCCTTATGTTATTTTGTTATGTTCTCGAGTCACAGCATAAACAGAAACAAATCCTGCCATATACACCATCTAATTCTTGTTTAGCAGAAACTGTCCCCTATTTTTGGTTTCCATCCCTAATAAAAGCCTTCTTCTCTATCTGGCATTTATGTCTCATTTTCCATGTTTCATTTTCCAGAGCTGGAGGAGAAGGGACAAAATGCAGGGTATGGACCACATGAAGTCCCTCCTCCTCCTCCTCCTTATTCTTATTGGTGGCTCCCAGAGGTATGATGGAGGTGCAGCCCTCCAAGTTCTTCTGGGGGGGCGCTAATGGAGTCCCCTAGCTTCCCACACTGGGATATCCATGTTAGAGCCTGCCTCCAATATTCATGTTATTTTCATATTGAGGTCATGCAGGAAACACCCTTACTCTTTTTGAACAGAGTGGGTTAAATCTAAACCAGGTTAGTTGACCTTAGATCCCACTGAAATCAGAAAAAGAAGTTGCTTAAGTTCCGTTTAATTCAATGGTATCTAACTGCAACTTACTGTGTAGGGGGTGACGAGCCTGTGAATGTTCAGATGTTACTAGACTGCTGTTTTTGCCATCCTTCAAGACTAAATATGCTGACTAGGACTGATGGGAATGGAAGCAGATAATATCTGAAATATCTGGAACAAGTTGTCCAACCCTGATTAAAGCCAAGAAATTGTAAATTAGAGCCATTCAGCTTGTAGTCTTCTTCCTTAAAAGCATGGAAATTGCATTTCAAAATGCAAAATGTATTTTCTGTACATGAAAAGCAGAATCATTTCATCATTACTGGAATCTGTATTGCCAATATATGACAATGGAAAGGCATATAGATGCATGGGCTGTTAACAGGAAGGGAAAAAAAGAAAATACTAGTTGTCAATGATGCCTTTCAGATTTTAACTCACTAGACTGAACTCATCACCTCAAGTTGCCATACACTGTAGTCTATCAGAGTCTGTCTAAGTTTCATAGTTTTGCTATCTGTGTCTGGGAACTGAAGGGACTTCCTAGCTACCTGGAAATGCACTAGGCATTGACCGGTAGGCTGCACTGAAGTCGTTCATTTATTTTATTTATTTATTAAAAGATGTATATCACAACTATGTCCAAGGACATTGGGATGATGTATAATAACGTCAACTGAAAGTGTTTTAAACAAATTGAAACAGTCAGCATAATTTATACAGACTAAAAACATATTAAAGAATTTGACAAGTTCAGGCAAGGCACTCAAAAATCAGTTAAACTGATTTCATTATCATTTATTTATATAGCACCATCACCGTACATGGCATTTTGTAAGTAAAAGAACAACAAAACCGTTCCCTGCCCTCAGGCTTACAATCTAATTAAGACATGACACAAAAGGAAGGGGGGGAGTGTGAGAGGGGATTAAGCCCATCAGATGCTGCCTCTTTTTCTTTTCTTCTGAGGCAGTTGGGAGGGAGGAAGGGCTTTTTTTTCCTGCTTCTGAGCCTAGCCATGATGCAGCTGTGCCAGTTTCTTCTACTCAATTTAAGACAATTTACACCATGAGCATGTACAGATTTGGATGAATTCATTTAGATCCAAGAAGCATTAGTAAGAGGCTATGTTTTAGTTAGTGGTTTAATGCCACCAGCACTGGGGCTACTTGAGTCTCTAAGGGAAGGGTATTCTACAACTGGGGAACCACAGCAAAGAAGTTTCTTTCTTATGTCTTAGCACAGTACATTGTCCCTGTTTGTGGGACACACAGAAGGTCTCCTCTAGCAGACCTTAACCCTTAGGTAGATATATACAGTTGATACTGTTTTCCGCTAGTGACTTCTTTCTATTTCTTCTTGAATTACTCACATGGTTGACCCATCATATCAAGAATCACAACACAAATGAAATGCACAAGACTAACAGCCAAGTGGAATCCAATGTGTGAGGATGTTACTGGGAGGCATGAAGGCAATTTAAAAAAAAGAAATGAACATTTTGGCATGAAGTGTTCAGGTGGATAATTTTGGAAAAGGAACATTGTTCTGGAATTATCATTAGTATTTTTTTTTTAAAAAAAATGCCTGTTTTTGACACACTTACGGTGTTACTTTTGATAACTTTTGAGGTTAACATTTAATGCCACCAGCACTGGGGCTCCTTGAGTCTCTAAGGGACATATTTCCTGTAAAATGCAGGCAGCTGTGTCAGTCCATATCAACAATCCAGTTCTATTAATTTTCATCACCATCAGGAACAAGCCTTTTGTAAATTGAAGATGTCTTAGTTAAGATCAAGCTGCCCTGGATGCTTGTGTTTTACAGTTGTTGTTTTTGGGTTTTTTTGTTTGTTTCTTTATTTTTTTTCTTTGTTTGTGTGTGTGTGTGTAAAAACCTTGGGTTTTGGAAAAAATTACAATTTTTGCTCATGCTTTTCCTCAAATGTGAAAAAGTATTGCAAATTTATAAAATATCAATCTCACTATCAGGGAGAAAATTTTAGAACTTATTTGTCCTTGTGTGTGAGGACAAAACAAGCAAGAGGTATGTCATAGATGCAGCTGATGCTGGTGAATTCTACTCTGGTCACATGGGAAAGTTCAACAAAAATTCTTTATTCATCTTCTCAGGCCAGTAGTTTGAGTTGCTACACTTGTGTATCAGCTAATAAGGACATTTATTCATAGATAGAGACAAGCCACTTAGTACATGTCAGTGGTGACTTGTATGTATATTTTCCTTGGTGCGAGAGACTTGATATCTTTGCCAGCATATTATTGGACTTTGCCTCCCACACTGAGTTGTCACTAATTTCTTTAGTGACTGAAAACAGTGCAGTGCTGAAAATGAAATATTTCATTTTATGTACTATCAGAAAGGAGTCCTTTTCCCTGATAGTATGAGACTTAGTGAGAGCATAGTGACTTCTTTGTCTCTTAAACGTGGATTTTACCTATCTTTCCTATTCCTTTTCACATCCACCATCTTCCCTCTTTTAAATCCTGGACAAGATCCTACACCAGGATCTTGCTCAACTGCCATAGAATGAGATCAGACAAAGATAACTGGGTTAAATAAGGGCCACTGTATTTAACCTAGAACCTATACAAATTGCATTGAACCCAAAAAGGAGGAAGAAGGGGGAGCAGGCTAATTGTATCAGTACTGAAATGGGTCTATGGACTTTTGGGACTATATTTTCCAACATCCCTTGCCATAACTTGTTTGACTTTGGGAGAATGTTTGCCTTCTGATACAGGAGAAGGTGAAAAAGAAAATAGACATGCATAAGAGAAGAAGGGCTACAATTTCTAATGGGTTGCGAAGCATTAGTGGGAACATTGAGATGGGACAGATGATCTTAATCAGCAGTTTTGAAAGAAGGGTAACTCTGGCTCCCATTCAAGCAAGCTTTGTTGGGAAAGCTTTGGGAAACTTAAAGATCTCATGTATTGCTCAAACTGCCAAGGTAGGAGCACAAACGGCTACATTTCAAATCCAGTTCTTTTGGGGTACTGCTTAGGTGGCCACAAACTTCCTTTTTTAACTACCCTGTTAAATCACTGTTTTGAAAGCTTGCCAGTGAAAACTGTGACAAATCTGAACTGTTGTCAGAATCATAATGGTTATGACCATGCATACATATATAACTCTGCTGCAAACAACCAATATAGTAGTTGTGAGAAAAGTACAGGGAAGTTGCACTGATTCTGTTCTGCTATAAGACAAGATTGCTGCACTTTTTAAAAAATAACTGTATCCACCTGGTTCAGAGCCCTGATTGACCCCAGGTGAAAAGGCTGTTTCTCGTTGGTGAGTTTGGGATAGAACTATTACTGAGTTTGTTAGAGTATTGTCTTTGCATTTTGATCAGCTGCTTAATAAAGTATTTAATATATTAATGTTTTGGATTCCCTTATACATTGCTAGTGAAAAATGCCCACAATAGGTGTTTCTGCTCCACAAGGGCAGGTGTGAAGCATGTAGAGTTCTCCAGATTTTGTTGGAGTGCAGCTCCCATAATTCCTCACAGCCTGCTGTTACCCTGTTTACTGGGGGTCCCGGGAGGGACACCTATATGCACTCACAATTAAACAAGTTTGGGGAAATTAGCTAGAGCACAAGTTAGCAATGCGAGAGGCAGGGCAATGCAGCGGAATCTTTTACCCAATGTCTGCGGGGTCAGGGCAAGCCAAGGAGCACACCGGAGTTTAAGAATAATTGAGACTTTTATTAAATACAGACAAGCAGTGTATGCAACACACTCATGCAAGTAACTATAGAAAATAAAAGTTGGAGTGGTACAGAGGGATTTTGAGAGGGATTGTTGAATTGGGTGATACGAAACCTGTCCTGAAGCCTGGAGAGGTCTGAAGATTGAGTTCGTTGGTATGGAGTCTCAGTACATGGGACTGAGGGGACAGCTCAGCAAACAAAGTGGCAGCAAGGTGGATGGAAGTCCGGAGCGATCCGAGGAAGGTCTCAGAATCAAGGGTTTTTATAGGGAGAAATGTAACCGCAGGCTATTCCGTACTTGGGGAAAACAATGAGTTTTGGGTGCGAGACAAAGCTTTGGAAAGGTCAAAATTTAACACGACTGAGTTAAGTCTGAATTGACAAGAGGTAGACAGCATGCAACTGCTCAGTGCTTGACATTTGAGTATTCAGCTTGCCAAGTTGCCTGCTCGGAGCAGGGAATTCTTTTGTAAGCAGCGTGCATACATAATGAGGGTGTTTGCAGAGAGGTCTCCTAAAGCGGTGATCTGGCTATGTCTGGCCTGCCTGTATTGTATTGGAATATTGCAGCATTTAGTGGCCGAGCCAAGTTCTGTGCTTGTCCGGGGGCCTCACAAACACGTGGAGAGGGGTGGTGGAAGAGAGCCAAATTATTGATATCAAAATGATATCTAGTAGCCCCAAATCCGGGCTAGCAAATGCAGTAACACTGCTATGCTGTCTGCAGCAAGTGGGAATTCCAGTCCAACAATATCCAGAGTGCCTTCTGTTCTTCATGCCCACCCTAGTGGAACACTATTGTTCAGTCCCTGTCTTGTGCTGGGGATGTGCAAAGCCTAACAGAACAATTACCACAGGCAATACTCACCACAATGAAGTCATCATAATAAGTTTTGGAGAAGCTTTTGGAGGAGCTCCAGTAATACATTGTGAATATTGAGCAATCATTAAAATTATACATTTTGATGCATTTTACATCTTTGTCAACACACCCAATTTAAATATAAATAATTAACTAATTGGAAATTGACAGACACAATAAATATCTGAATGGTTTAAAAAGATATGAAAAATAGCTTTATCCATTGAGGCTGCCTCTGATGCTTGTTTTGCCAGAAGTAAGAGGGACTCACTGGGACTTACTTTTGAGTAGCCTTCTGTAATTAAAATGTAATGTAAGCAAACTTAGGCCGTTTCGCACTAGACTGTTATAGCGCTTTTATTCCACTTGCAACATCCTATGGAAACCTGGGGTTTGCAGTTTGGGGAGGGGCTGGCTGGCCCCTCCCCAAACTGCAAACCCCAGGATTCCATAGGATGTTGCAAGTGGAATAAAAGCGCTATAACAGTCTAGTGCGGAAATGGCCTTAATATATAATGGGTCACTGTAGATCTCAAAACTATAGCAAAGATCCTGCATTGGAAGATGTATCTCCTGCACATAGCTACAATATATCTCTCACAGCAACCCCTTAATCCCACCTTTTCAGTGTGGCATCCCCCCACTGCCCCATGTCCATTTCTATGTCAGTGGAGATAGCAGGGACAGCAGAGACTCATCCATCTATTTTCCTTTAACCAGATGTATTACAACAGGCATACTTGGTGAGCTGCCAGAGGCCCTTAGGAGGTATCCAAGGATAATATTGTCACTGTGCACCCAACAACAAAAGGGAAGTGTCTCAGACAAAGATACTCTCCCCCAAACATTTTGTATTCAGAAACAATAATGAAACAATAGTACAATGTAATGGAATGTAGTGGCAAAACAAGATGAAAATAATGTCTACAGTCAATGCATGTATATACATGTGTACATTTATATGTATATATTTGCTTTGGCTGTAGACATTATTGTGTCAAAGTACACAATTCAGTAAGAAAGTAAACATACAGAAAGCACAAGTTTTTCCACAAGTCAATGCATATAAAGATATATGTGAAAGAACACACTCACTCTCCAATGACATTGAAATCATCATCTTTTGGGAGCTTCCATACTGAAAATTGGTGAAGTTTGGTCATTGTAGGTTTGAAATAGAAGTCCAACCTCCACAATAGCCAAAAAATGCAAATAGAGTAAGGTGTATTTATGCTGTTGTATTTCACTAACAGGACTCTAGATACTATTTTCATGGAGAAATGCTCTCTGTTTATATTTTTTTGAAATGTTACATTTAAGGATGATAAACTGCTGTTTCTTGTATTAAAACCAATTTCATGATACACATATACTATTATGAATGTTATTTTTTTTTAAAAAAAAACCACAGCAATGGCATCTATATAAATAACAATTGACTCCTCTTAATACCACTCAAAATGCATTGCCTCACTCCACCTCTTGTAAAGACTGACTCAATCCAGTATTAGCTGGTAAGCTACTTTTTTCAGCTATCTCTGATACTTTTCTAATGAACAATTTCTATGGTGTGGGAAGCAGCATCTCCAGATAATCAACGGGCAAAGTAATGATGGTTTCAATCACTCTGATGATGTTGATGATGACAATGATTAAATTGGCTACTTAAGGCATCACCCTGATTAAAATTACATTAAGAGTTCCTGCTACTGTGTTGATGATTCCTCGTGTCTTTATGTACTATGATAGAACTTTAAAATATGCTGAAAATAGAGGAAATGACTAACTTTTTTACATCACTACTCTCCGCATTGCTTTATTGGAACATAGCATGAGGTAGATTTCTGTCAGCTTGAGGAAAGTGTCAATCAGAAGGGGAAAAAAAAACCCAAAAATTTCACTTAGTTATTTAGAAATTGTTTCCAACAAGTCAGTTATCTGGAGGCAATGCTAGATCCTGACATTGTACTCACTCATTGTAAGACTACCAGAGCAAAGCAATAGTATAGCAAATTTAGCTCTTGAGCCAATACCTCTTCAAAAGAAGGGGGATGAACATCAAACTACTGAGCATCAAGTCCAGAATTTTTAAATGGGAAATTCTGGAATCCAGCTCTGATAGTTTTGCCTGAGGAATATATATTTTCATGTCAAATATCAGTGGCCGCCAAATATAATGGCTATATATTATCACCATTATCAAAGGCAGTATTCCCTGAAATGCCAGTGACTACAGGATATGATAGTGCTTCTGTGCCCTTGTCCTTCTTGTAGTCTTTTTGTAGGCCTCATGGACCACAGCAGAAAAAGAATGCAGGATAAGATGGGCTTTTTGTCTGATCTGCTTTGACTCTTCTAAGTAGTAATGTCCCAAAATATAAGAGGAAGTCCCCTCCATGTCTGAATGATATTCATAGGTTTGTAGACTCGGGAAAATCTTCTAATTCATAGACACCATTGACAACAAATTCTCAATATGTTTGTGTTGGTTTGTTCAAACAGGACTACTTGGCTGTGCTATTTCCTGGGACTTAGCAAGCTAGCAACATGCATCAAAATCAAACATACGATTTGATTGCTAGCTGTGGTGGGAAAGCACATATTTTTCAGTGCTTCCTTCTGGAAAATATTGTCAACACCAACTGTATGTTCATTATTAAAGAGAAGAGGTATACGGGAAGCCTCGTAGTTTAAACCAAAACTGTTTTAAAATATAAAAGTAAAGATTCTACCAGCTAGTCATTTTGACATTTACCCTTGGTTTTCAGTGAGTCATTCAGAACCAGGACTTGCTGAAGACATCAGAGACATCAATTAAAGTAGAACCATTAAATCAATTGTTGATTGATGAGTCAACACTTGTGTAAATCTTACTGTTATCCTGATTTCTGGGGGTCCCAGGAGGGACACCTAAGTGCACTCCAAATATTACTAAGTTGGGGGAAATGGCAAGGAGCACAAGCTAGCAATATGAGAGGCAGCGTAACGTAGCGAGATCTATAACCCTTTGTATACGGGGTCAGGCCGCGACAAGAACTAGGCAAGTTGTTCAATTAAAAGATTTTATTTGACTTTCCTTAATTAAATAATGACACACGCACTCACGCACTCATCCAAGAACTATGGAAGCAGAAAGTGAGGAAAATTGATAGGGGTTTTCAGAGGGTTTCTGAGTGATACTCCACCTGATCCTGCAGTCCAGTAAAAGAGAAGATAGAGATTGAGGCTTGGGTTCGTGGTTTCCCAGCACATGGAGGCTGAGGGGAGGCTCGCTGAACTGAGCGGCAGCAGTTCAGGATACAAGGCACGAGCGTTCCGACAAGGAGCTCAAACTTGAGGTTTTTATAGGGAGGATTGTACCTGTAGGCTAGCCCTCTCCCGAGGAGAACAATAGGGATTTTAGTGGAGACAAAGCCTCTGAAAGGTCAAAATTAGAATTGATGAGATTTGGCCAGCACTGCCAATGGTTAGAACAGTATGTAGATGAGGAGCACTTAGCATTTGTATAGAGCAAGCAGTTCGGGGCTGAGAGCCCTTGTATTTGCTTAATGGTCGACTGTGTCTGGAGGGCACTACCAGCTGTGTGACAGATAGTTGTTTACTGGCCTAGACCTAGCGTGCATAACTAATGCCATGCGGCTGTGCCTGCCTAAACAGGCTTTTCGTGACCCGATCAGACATGTGGAGTTCATTTTATGGAGTGCCACGTGGAAAAATTAAACATAAACAATATGAAATTGTAGACCTCAGGCTGGGGCCAGATAACCTCAGTAACATTACTGACTTAGTGAATTTACTCTAGCTGGGAGTACTAATAGTATTCAGACTTCTACCACCTTCTTATCAGAACTTGTCCATTTAAAAACATTTTAAAAAATGGTCAGAATTAAATCAGTGGCAGCAGAGTGGGTAATCTGCATCCATCAATGCCATGCTTTGAGGATGGTGTCTTTCTTTGAAGTGTAACACTGTAGGAAAGGAGACCTGTGCTGCTACTTTGTGATCATTAGGGCAAGGCAAAGCATAGGGTGGGATTATGGAAAGTCATACATAAAGTGTAGTGGTGTAGCAAATGATACTTCATGGAGCAACACCATTTGTTTCATAAAATTATAACCAAGTGTCCTTTGCAGCCAAATCTAAAATTCTATTATGCTGCAAAAATTGGTTCTCCTACAGAATCTGCTATAAAATATGACATTATGTTTAATTGGACTATATCTATTTGGGGCATGAGGCATAGTTGCTAATGTAACTAAGAAAAAAATGGATTAATAACATGGAGTTCTCTGAATCATAGATTTGAACATTTGAATAAATTTCAGTGGAGAAAAAAAGACTTTTTTTGAAAAATGGCACAATTTCTCCTTTTACAGAAGGTGAACAATAACTGCATGCTAGTGGCAGGTACTGTGTCCCATGTCAGTGGGGCAATGTATCCACTCTGGGTTTTCATTTCAGCTTTAAATTGCTGGATTTTTTTATGGGATAGGATTCAGCTCTTAGGTAGCACCTCTGAAGTTCAGAACACATTTGCCATTCCACTGACATGGAAACCACCAGCTGCCACATTCCGTGTACCTTGTTGGCAAGCAGAATGGCATTCTTGGAAACCCCCTGGCAGCACTAACCTGCTTGCACAGAAGGCATACCTGGAACGTGTATCTTGTTTTAAAGGGGCAGAAGTGTTCTTAGAGGGAAATCACCACTGTTTTCCTTTCATGGTCTATAATGATAGCAGGATGTAATCTCCAGCACTTGTATTCTGTTCCAAATTCTCAGATATTCAGACTCCCCCCGCAACCATTTTATAGGTCTTTTTGTTACTTATGACACACACAAAAAAGAACTTTTCCCAGTTATCTTTAAAGTACTTTCTTTTTTAGTTTCCATTTTGAGGACTCTAACTTTTGATAAACTCAGCAGGATATGGCTTTACTTTGAGGTGACATTGCCAAGTACTGCAGGCACTACAAATAATATAAACACTATAAACTCTCCGTTTTTTTAGGACAGTTATAAGCTGATGGGAGGATACTCAAGGCTCAGCTAGGACATTATTTATCTTAGAGCTTGCTTTACCCAGAACCAGATGCTTTGGCAGATTTTCCACTTGAAAAGAACTGCCTTGCATTTCTGTCTCCCCAGTAATCTTTATTACTAAAGCACATGTGACATCATTGCAACAGGCAGTGAAGCAATGTGATGCAGAAATGGGAGAGCATGCTTACTCCACAGTAATATGCTTTGACTTACAAGGCATTCCAGGGAAGAGAGGAAGAGAAGCAAGCTGTTGTGAGGGTACCAGCCACAGGTCTGTCTTTCATCTCGTAACAACCTTCGTTGTTGTATGTTCGAAGGCAGTATCTCTGTTCTGTCTCAGCCAAATCATAAAAAAAAAACTATTTCTTTCAGTCTCAGTTTAGGAGGAGAGGGTTGGCAGAGATTCTAGTGACTTGAAGAAGCCATTGGTCATCAAAATGGAGTCCTTGTTGAAAGCCTAAGTGTCACTTTGCCTTAAATTAACCCAGCCCTACAAATTCCCTGCACTAGCTGTTCCTCTTATGCTATTTTCAGCTGAGCCTGTATACAAAGACCCAAACCATTCCACATTCTGTGCTGTAATATGGAAGTCATCCAAACAATGGAACAATGTCAGCAAGATCAGCAGAACAAAATATTAATCCTACTTAATGACTTTGACAGCATGACTTATAATTAATAAGATAATAATTAGAATTCAGACAACATGCTAGGTCACTTCTGCTCCATTAATAATTTCTTCTTTTGCTTCCTTATGGACTATGCTTTTGAGACCCTTTCTTCATGCTTATAGAATCATAGAATCATTGGGTTGGAAGAAACCATAATGACCTTACAGTCCAACCTCCTGCCTCAAACCCCTCATGTTGTTGGGCCATGTTAAGGCTAAAACCATCATCAATTAATTGCATTTGTATGAGCATCACCACACTGCAGAGTTTCATCCTTGCATAGGCCTCGACCTGCTCACAAAGATGCTTTTCTGACATATTGTGTTTTGGTACCAGTTTTGAAGGAACTAATTACAAGTAGCTGCTGATGTTATTACCCCCTCCCCCTCCTCCACCACCCCTGCTGCCACCTTCTTTTTCCTCTTCCTTTTCCTCTTCTTCTTCTTTTTCTCCTCACCTGCCATCTTCATCTTCATTATTATCAAGTCACCTTCAATTTATCAATGAGAGCTCTCCAAGATATTAAAAAAGGGGCACATGCAGCGATAATCAGGCTTATAAAGGTCCCACACCTCAGCTGTGATCTGGCACCTAGCCACACTCTGGTCCAGGTAAGCATTCTTTCCATATTCCAATATACACAATCATGATCATAACTCAGTGTCATAATGTAGCTATCAATCAAGTTTCTCCAAACTTTAGAGGTTGTTATGTTACCCTGTTCTCTGGGGGTCCCGGGAGGGGTGCCCAAATAACCAAACAACAACAACACAACCTTGGGGAAAATTAGCTGGAACACTCACTAAAGCTAGCGAGAGGCAGGGTAACATAGCAGGATCTTGCAACCCAGCGTCTACGGGGTCAGGTCAGTCAAGCAGTCAGACGGTTTAAAATAGCAAAAACAATATTTTATTACATACAGACAAATATTGAAAACACAGTCACACAGCTAACTAAAGAACTGGAAATAGGGATTTTCGGAGGGAAATGGGTGATACAACTCCTGTCTCATAGTCCTGGAGAGGTATGAAGATACCCATTGGGGTGCAGGGAAGAAGCTCAGTGAGGTTTGCTGAGGGGAGCTCACTGAACAAAGCAGCAGCGAGGCGGTCTGGAACTCGGGAGCGATCTGAGGATGGTCTTGGAATCGGGGGCTTTTATAGGGTGAATTGTGACTGCAGGCCATACCTTACTCAGTGAGAACAATGCAATTTAGGAATGGGACAAAGCTTTGAAAAGGTCAGGTTTTAGCATGATTAGCTTAGGGTCGAATTAACGATAGTGTAACCAGTATGCAAATGTGGAGCGCTTAGTACAGATTTGTGAGGCTACCTGCTCGGGGCCGGGAGCCTTTGTTAGTATCGCACATAAGCAATGAGGTGTTTGCCAGAGAGGTCCCTGAAGCGACGAATCGGCTCTGTCTGGCCTGCTTGGGTGGAGAATGGAATATCGAGCAATTATCGGCCGTGCCTGTTTATGTGCTTGTCCGGAGGCCTCGCAAACACATGGAGCGGGGTGGCAGAGGAAAGCCGAATGGTTCGATATCAAAATGATATCATGTGCTATCTCCAGGTAGGCCTGGACCACAGTAACAGTTATGCAATCTGTGCCACAGGAATGGTTTTGGAATGTATTAAAATGCATGTTTTGAAATGAAACAGATGTATAAATGACTATTTTGAGAAAGATGTGTTCAAAACATGTTTTAAATGCCATTTTTTTTTGTTTACTTTGTTAAAAATGCAGATTAATGTGGGATTAAATGAAGACATAGAATGCAGTGGAAATAATGCCATCCTCCAGGTGTTCTTAAATCACAATTCCTGGTATTTTTCATCAGTGACTACACTGGCTAGGATGACTGGGACATGCATTGCTTGTCACATCATGGCTCAAGGGCAGGAGGGGGCTAAACACTCCAGTGTCCAACTTGCCTGAGGCCATTTCTACACTAGACTGTTATAGTGCTATTATTCCACTTTCAACATCCTGTGGAATTCTGGAGTTTGTAGTAAACTGAGGCCAAAAAGCTCTCTGGCTGAGAATTCTAAATGCACCTCCCTAAACTGCAAACTCCATGATTCCATAGGATGTTGAAAGTGGAATAATAGCACTATAACAGTCTAGTGAAGAAATAGTTACAGACCTCACTCCCATGGAATGGCTCCCTGGGTTTAAGGTATGTTCTGGGGGTTGGTTCCTTAGGCATTTCATAACTATGCTTATGCATTTAAAAATATGATGTGAGATCTTAGTGGGTTTTTTGTCATAAGATATGTGTGTGTATGTGTGTGTGTGTGTGTATTAAAAAAAACTCATAATCTTTGTGGAAAAAACTGTTAGGCTTTTGTGCTAAATTTGTAGGGTGGAGTGCAGAAAAAATACAGATTTTTATACAAAGGTGCTCACATCTGTTTCTGGAAACAGTGATTTTTATACAGAAAAGGTTAAGTTTTTGTGCACTGTGTATATTTCTGTGCAGTATAATTTCCCAGAGCCGTTCAGAATGTACAAGGTAAAATTGCACAGACCTAATCATTGTCTCCTACAGCTGAAAGAAAACTGTAGAAATTGTTTAGCCTCGCATTATACCATTAATCTGGAGGTCTCCATGGTTCCCACACTTTGAATACAATGTTGATTTACAAATACATAAAGTTAGCTTAACCTAAAACAGATTTTATCTTCACACTCATTGAGTCAGATAGCTTCCTTCACATGTACCATGCATAGCTAAAGATGTCTTGAATGTCAGCTTCCATAAACCCTAGATTAGATGGTAATGGTAATGGATTATACACATAGTAGTTCAAAACATTGGCAGGGCCAAACATTCTCCAGCCCTGTTTTAGGGACATTTGAAATTCATTAAACAGACTTTGCATGAGACAAGCTTTTGGTGGGAAGATGGGAATGTTCACTTGCACATGTCTTCGTTTCACTTCTGTCACCTCTTCCTGCCATAAGCTACATAGGTTACTGATAATGATGGTCTCCTGTGTGTGGACTTAGAAATGGAAGCTAATCTATTCTGTCTACGTAAGGTGCAAGGAATATCCACGTTCTTTAGTTGTATGTTCGCAGCTATAGAGAAGTGTCTTAGATAAAGAAACAGATTAGCATGAAGTTCTATAATTAAATCAATGACTACAAATGGAAAAGGGTTTCAGATATTCTATTCTTTGGAGGAACAAGCTGGCTCCATTTACAATAGCAAGCTGATCAGCACTTTACAAGAGAAGCATAGTAAGAAATAACTCAGTACAATGTGCAAAAAGAAGCCAGTCAGCAGTGTGAATGGGGAACAAGGCACACTGATGCTGGAATATGAACTGATATGCAAAGTAATGGTGTGGTGGGGGGAGGTAAGAACATAAGAGAATCCCCACTGGATCATAACAAAGATCTATCTAGTCCAACTTCTGTTTCATGCTGTTTCTGTAATGATTATAGAAAGTCTACCAAGAGGGCATGAAACAACAGCTTTTATCTACTGCTCTCCCATCCAGCTGCGGGGAACCAGGAATTTCAGGCCTTTGAAACTTAAAGTTTTACATCAACCTTGTGACTAATATCTGATGACAGGCTCATAACCAACAGATCAAATCTAGCTTAAAGGCTTCTAGGGCCCTTTCCACAACACCCTCCCATCCTGCCATGGGGATGGGAAAAGGATGGGATCATGATGCTTTCCTGTCCCTAGGTGGCATGATTGCAGGTTATATCATTGATGGGTTTTTCCAGTCAATGACAAGCAATCATGCCACCATCCTATACTTACCTGTCCTGTGGAAAGGCAGGTAGCACAATGGCAGTGCTTCCTGCCCCATAAGAGCCTGGGAAAGTACTGGCTGCACCACAGAAGGAGGTGGCATGTCCATCATGCTCCTTCTGCAGAGAGTCAGTCCTGTGTGAAGGAGAGCGCTGCTGTTGCACTCCCTTCCTGGTAGAGCCACTGCTGGGATTGCCACCAGACGCCGCCACAAGAAGGTAAGCTGTGGAAAGGGCCTCTGTCTCTGTCCATGACATCATCTTCATGTTGTCAACTATGTATCTGTATTTGCAGACCAGTATGTTCCAAAGATGCAAAGTCCCAAATCTGTGATACACATAAGAAATACTTTGCACATCTGTTTTTTATTTTTCTAAGCCATTCAATGTGCAGTCTGTATGCTGGGGGCAGAGAAAGGAAGAGAGTGTACTGGCAGTACTGAACAAATTCATCTTCTCCAAGACATGCATGAAAAGAAGGCTTTCCAGTGAGTCTATCAAAGCCTCTGAATTGCCTTTTAAAATGTGGATGCCAGGGTTTGGGGACAGGCACGGGATAAGAGTAAAGTGTCGTAACATTAGGCAAAGTGAAGTAGCTGCCTTAAGTGGCGAATGCTGGAATTGATGATGAGTGACAATGAGGTACTGCAAAATAGAGCCTGATGTGCTATGAGGCCTGCCCTTTATCCCATAAGCTACCCTGTGGCCCTCAAGTACAGTAGAGGATATTTTCCCATTGTCACTGTGGAAGTAAGATATTTTAGGCTAGCCAGGAGGAAACTGTTGATACTTTGCAAATGCTTTGCAGTGTAGACATGAGGACTAACAGTTGTGGAATATGGTTTCTAGGTTTCTTACAGATGTGGTATAACAGTTTTAATGGTTAATGTTACTCTTAAGACCACAAGCTTCTACTGGCAGATTCCAGAACAATCTACTTCAGTTAAATCAGAAGTAAACCCCGCTGTGTTCCCTGGATTTATCACCTAATAAATGTGTTTAGGGTTACGAGCTAATGTATTAAAACATTAATTGGCTAATTCTAACTGGTGCAGGGAAAATTGCATCTGGGGAGTGGCTAAGAGTAACTAACACACTTGTTTAACTTTTGAAGCTGCTGAAAATGAAACCATTTCTGTTATGTTTTCCTTGTAACAAGAGGTAGCATTTTGTACATTTTGTGCTATATTTTTCATAAGAATGTACCTAAACAGATGTTTTAAAAATGTGCATATTAATTCAGTTTGCATCTGTTGAGCTATAATAAATGAGCAAATCCATCAGTTTTGTTTTCTCAACACTC